>JARVGQ010000781.1:2208413-2221738 GCA_031762355.1 Hypsolebias martinsi
GTATATCTTAGATCCTTATACACTGTTTCTTTTTATACTTTATATTTTTGCTACTTTTTGGTGTTACTGGGACCTTGTGTACACAAATTTGTTCCACCTCATGTACCACATGTGCTGTTAATGACAATAAATAACCTTGAACCGTACAACCCCACTTCAAAAGATGTGAACTATTCAACTCAGTTTATTTATAAAGCACCAGTTCCCATACAGAGAAAAGTCAGTTAATAAAGTTCTCCATGTAAGGAACTAACTATCCTTTTAGTTCAGACACTTCATGATGTTGTCTTCTCATTTTCTCATCTGTGTTTGTACAGGCTAAAGATAATCTCAACCCCAGTCCTAACCCGAGCCTCAGCCCGGCCTCTTGGAGACGGCAGCCTCCCAGCAGCGAACCACAGCACATGGGGAGCTCTCATGATCGGCTGCCCAAGACAGCAGGAGCCTCCAGAGGCGGAGAGCTGTGGTCCGGTCGAGGTCAGGGGACTGGAACCAGAGCCGAGGGGAGGAGTGGAGTGGGAAGCCGACCGTGGAGCTACCGCCAATCTGAGCATCGTTAGACGAGATGCAGCATGACCAGAAACAGGTAGAAGAAGATGAGCTCATTTATTTATTTATTGGACCATATGTTAATTACATCTGTTGCCATAGTGTAAAGTAAATTCCATTGTTGTTTTTGTTTTTTCTTATAAGAAACAAAGATTTGTTACTTCTACCGTGCTGTTCACCGACTAAAAGAATCTCCACATTTTTCCTGCAACATATTTACTAAGAATATTACTGGAAACAGTTCACTCCGGTTATTTTCCCCATAATTAGCAGCAAATTACCTCGTTCCTTCAAGCAACAATGAAGCAATTATAGACTCTGCTCCTCACGAAGATGAATCGATAGGATTGTTTTTTTAAATATGGAGCAGTAAGTAAGAATTGTTCTTGTTTTCCCCTCAACAGCACCCTGTTCATGTCAACAGCAGCACGCCGAGCCAAACATCAGTCCTCCATCAACTGAAGGCAACATTAGAAAACCTCCATGTGCAGCCTTTGTCCAACAAATAAAGAAACTCCAATAAAAGTTGGAGCCACACCGGACGACAAACCTCCACTCTGAAGGTGAGCGTAGAGAGCCGTCACCCCCCCCCCCCCCCCACCCACAGCCCACGCTTCCTCTTCTGCTTCCAGCTGGATGTACCATAATGTAACCCTGAACCCTGACAAGGGAGAGGCTGGCATGCTGGGAGGACTGGGGCTTCTTCTGCATGCCAGAGGTTTTAAAGAGTTCGAGCGGAGGACTCATGAGGGTCAGGATGAATTTTTTTTTTTAATCCAGAGAAACCTTATGATCACCTCAGTGGGTGATTCAGAGCTTCAAGGACCTCAGCTTCCTCCATCACTGAAACAGACGACAGTGTTTCTGTGATTCATCTGTGCTTCATAAAGTTGCTTCAGAACACACCTTTACTTTAGTGTGACCACAAACAGGAAGTGGCTTCTCCTGTTTTTGTGCTCTTGGTGTTACTGAAGTTTCTTAAGATCCTTTCTCTGTTCACAAACACAGATCATGAAAACAAACAGCAGCGCACGCTGACGTCAGCTGCGTGCGCTGCTGTTTCTAACCCGTACTGCTTCTTTCTGCTCTGCTGTGACCTCAGAGGTGAAGCTAATTATGGCTCGGACATGACGAGCGAATCTTTGCATGTTTCTAACCACAACAACAAAAAGCACTTGGTGACTCAGCAACACTCAGTTTAAGAACAAAAAAAATTCCACATTGTGAGAGCGCACACATCTACGATGGAGCTTCAGGGCCACGCGAAGAAAAAAACCACATTAAAAACCATAATATGACGAGAATAAAGTCGCACGAGACTTTTTTTTTTTTTTTTTGCGGCTCTTGTTTTTTTTTCCCCCACGAGTCGGATCCATGATGCGACCTGTCAATCAATCCAGCAGGCGTGTCAGCAAACAACCTCTCTGAAGCTAAATGCTGTTTACCTGCAGAGCTGCTGCAGCCCGTCAGAGCGTGCCACCTGACTGTGAGCAGGTTCAAAATCCTGATACTGATTATAATCTGATGCTCATGCTAACAGATTAAATATCTCCTTATTTGTAAAAGCAACACCTAAAAAGATGCTCGACATTCTTTATTTAACACAACTGTCATGTGGTAAACTCTGCCTTATCGTGTCAGAGTTCAGATTATATTACGACTCATTTAGCTTCAGATGGGTCGTTTGCTGACATGTCTACTGGATTGATTGACTGCTCGCGTTGTGGATCAGACTCGTGGAAAAAATAAACGAGAGCTGCAAAATAAAAAAAAAATAAAAAGTGGTACGACTTTATTCTCATAATTTTATGTTTGTTTTTTTGTTTGTTTTGTTCTTAGCACGGCCCTGAAGCTCCGTCGTGCACATCAACTCTGATGAACTGGGACCTTTATTTGCTTTGTTTGAATTTACTCTAACTTCCTGTTCTGGATCATCTTTTCCTCTTTCTTCTCTGTGCAATAAAAAGCAACGCACACGGAGGAAGGAGCAGGAGGCGTTGTTTTCCACCTCCGACCATGACACCAGTTTACCAGCAGCAGTTCTGACTGGACACAGTGGATTTCCCCGCACAGCTCTGTCAACCAGTCAAAGACCTGCAGGCTCTTAAAGCGTGTGTATGACTGGACTTGTTGTGGGATCAGCTCGAGCTCTTTGCACCACTTGTTGAAGTTCTTCACAGGAGACTTCAGCTCACGGACAGATTTATCCACAGGCCAGTGATGACGTGCGTTGTTTGAGGGATGAGGTGCACGTCTGTGACACAAACCTTGCAGATTGCTTTTCTGTTTTTTTGTTTCTTCAGGAACCTTGTTTGATTTTTTACCTGCTACATAAACGACACTCCAAACTTCCAGCACATGTAAAACCTACGTCAAAAAGAAAGTGCATGTTTTTAAGACCTGAGCTGTTGAACACAGCTGCTTTACTGCTTTCAGCAACTTCCTGTCGGCTGCTGAATGTCGCTGCTTTCTACCTTTACCATCCGCTCAGCGCCTGTTGGAGCTCGACCTGCTCTTTCTGGGTCGTGCAGGGTTTATAAACTGTGCCGTGCACGTTTCTGCTCGTGTGTTTTTAAACGATGAAGCTGTGCTGCAACGTTCGTGCCTTGAACACAGCAGCAGTCCATGCTGTGGACCGCGCTGCGCCGTGACACCCAGCTCTGATGCTGACATTTATCTTGTTCATTTGTAAAAAAAAGAACTTTGGTCATGAGAGAAATGTTCCTACAAGGATTTTGAAACAAAGTTCACTGAGATTTTTTTTTTTTTTTTTTTTTACTACACAACTTTTAAAATAAGCTGCCTTGTGGATTTGGACGGTCGGTCACAGAGTGCAGGGAGGACGTGGCCTCTTGGCGGCTGGCTTCACAACAGAGCAGCTGTCGCTCCGTCCACGCTCTGCTCTTTTTGTGTACCAAGTGGAACCATCTTGCTTCCAGTCTCGTCCCTTTCAACCAGTTCCAACTTGCTTTGAGCTCTTTTACAAACCCAGCTGTCTGTTCTCCGACTCCGTTCTTCTCCTCCCAGAAGCCGAGCTCCAGACGAAACGTGACGGTGGAGCAGAGGTTGTTCCGTTGGGGGCCTGTCACCAGACCCTGACGGGCAGCTGAAAGTTCAGGGGTCAGGTCTGCGTCTAATCCTGTCCTGCAGCTTCACTCAGGACTTCTAAACCTGGACAGGAGGACCTGCAGCTCGGACGAGTCTCCTCTGCGAGTATCGAGTGTCCGGCTGTGATCGTGTCGCCAGACGTGCACGTGCACTGCTGTCACTGTGTCAGGAGGGGTTCTTGTTGAAGGCTCAGCGTGGTGAGTTTTTGTAGCTCCTCAGAGGAAAATGACGTGCACATGTGGGGGTGGGGCTGTCGTCACGTGGGCAGGATGAAGCAACGATGATGCAAACCTCCCAAAACCACATCACCTGTTTCCTTCCATCAGCCGGACCTCAAGTCCTGTTCCTTCACCCTCCAGCGCTTGAGTTGTTCTCCATGAACAGTTGAGGTGGTGGGGGAGGGGGCAAGTCCACCTGTCAAGACACTGCAGGTTTTCTGGCTCCAGGGCAGGAAGTCAGGACTCTTAAAAGGACAAAGTTGGACGTCCATCCTGCACCTTCCTTCCTGCGCGTGCACCAACAGCTGCTTTAATCCAGCTGCACGTCCACAGCTGGACTCTGAGGGACCTGATGAAGAGCAGCTGCTTTCACCTGCTCATGTTGATGGAGACGTTGGACAAAAACCAGTTGTATCAGGAAAAAATGGCGTTTTAATCATGAGGCATTGTTTCCAGGTGAAGACCCCCCCCCCCCCCAGCAGCAGGTGTCCACCTTCACTTAACCAGCACTTAACTTTACAACCTCACGACTTGGTTTGTATTGTTCAAAACGAGTCTTCCCGCCTGCAGAGTTCGTTGAGCTGCGTGTAAAAAGTGTGTGTGACGTCTTCATGCACCGTGCCAACATCATTCCACAGTGTTCCCAGTTTACAGCCAGAGGCCACTGGTATTGATGCTGAAATAAAGATGTTCGCTTTGAGGGCGTAGCTTTTTTCTGCTCCGTATGTTTTGTTTGTTAAACAAAAAGATGTATTTTTGAATCTATATCAGACGTTATTTAAGTAAAAGCTTGTAATTTTGTAAAGTGGGCCTCGTTGTTGAAATGTATTAAATACTTGCCTTGACTTTAAGATTCTTCTATTGCTTTTTGTTGCAGGGTAATCATTGCTGTTACACTCCTGGAGAGTTCTTGTGGATCAGAGCTGCTTGCATCTGATCAGCTCATTGATCCACCACATGTTGTATTTTTTGAAAGGGGGGGGGGGTCATTCTCTAGCCTTGTTGCTGCTCTCTCATAAATTCAGGTTGTTTCTGTATGTTTGCCAAAGAAAGATGCCTGCAGCCCCCCAACACACACACACACACACACGTGCATTTATATATGTAAAAGACAAATGCTCTAAATGAAAACTGTTTGGTTTGATGTGATGTCCCCTCCGCTCGCTTTGTTCCAGTAATCGAACAACTCTGAGGTGATGTGAAACGAAACACGTGTCAAACACATAAAGATGTCTGACTGATGTCAGTGAGGCCCGGTGGACTGAGTAAAGACCATTTTCTCTGAACTCTTCCATTTAATCCAGCGTGCATGTTTGAACCTTACTGTGGCGCACTGTGCATGTAGGCCTCTTCAAGCTGTACTGCAGACCATATGTACTCAATAAAAATAAAAGGCGACCTGTTTGTAACACGTGTGCCTGCGTGAGTGTTGGTTTCTACGTGTTTGAAGAGTGAGACAGCAGCTGACGACATGCAAAATAAGCAAGTGGACAAATGAGGCAAATTGGTTGAAGGAGGAGAGAAACCACAAGCTGCTGAGGAATGCAGAGTCAGCACGTCTTCCTGCTCGACGGCTGCACCTCGCTTTGGGAGAGGCGGCGCTGCTTTTTCCTCAACGTGTGAATGATCATTAATCTGCTGATGAACCAGCTCCTGAGTCTGACTGCAGCTCGTTTCGCTGTAACCGTCCTTTATTGGGCCTGTTTACTGGTTTTACGTTGACTCCAGCTCCTCTGCCTGGTGTTGAGCACGAGTCTGGCTGTGCTCGATTCAGCTGCCTGGGTCTGAACATCATCCAGCTCAGAGCAACTTCAGAGGAACTATTAATGACCACCAAACATCTGGTGCATTTAGCTTGTGAAACAGAAGTTCCTAACTTATAAAGTGAACGTAAAAGCTTCTGAAAATAAGGTCCAGTTAAAGTTCAGTGTATTTCTATAGCACCAAGTCACAATGAAGTTGTCTCAGGACACTGAACAGAAACATTCAAATACATAAAGTCTGTGTCTTAGGACGCAGCAGACTCACTGAATCTTCACTTTGTCACAGTCTCATTCTGAACAAGCACAAAGGAGACAGTGGAAAGAAAAAACTCCCTTTGAACAGGAAGAAACTTCCAGCAGAACCAGGCTCAGGACGAGCATCTGCTTCAACCAGCTGGGTCTGAGAGGACAGGAAGGAGAGACAAACACGTGTCCCCCACCTCTCACACACTGACCACTGGACTTGGGCACCTGTGACCCCTGTGACCTGAAGAGGCAGAAGCAGGTTGAGATGAAGGAAAAGGCTTCCTCGTTTACACTTTATTTCTGTGGATGTGATTTATAAAGGAATTAAACAGCAACAACTATAATTTATGCGAATATAGTGTAGAATTAAAAATAACTTGATCATGAACAGATAAAGTGAAAATGTATCCAAACAGCTGAAACGTTAAGAATATAAAGAGTTCTCTTATTTTTCAGCAGATAGTAAAAGTAAATGATTACATTAGTAAAGTCATTGTGTTATTTTTATTATTATTATTATTATTATTATTAGGCTGCTGTGGATTTCAAATGGTTGAGTCGGAGCAGCTCCTGTTTGGTTCCTGCTTCAGGTGCAGTGACGGCCATGACCTGATCAGGTGTTGGTGTCTGACCTGAGCTAAAGCTGTGAAGTCGAGCATGAGGAGGACTCGGATCAGCTGAAGGACAAAAACAGAGAAAATGTGACCATGTGGCGTAAAACTGAGAATTAGAAGTCAAATAATGAATCTGAACTCAAGCTGCTTTATAAGTTGTGTAATTAAGAGAATCAGGACTTTTCATCAAAAAGCTGATAAGTCCAAGGAGTGAAGCAAAGTTCTGCTAAAGCTGCTGTGTTTGGGTCTAAACAGGACGTGCTGGAGGGAAAACTCACGAGTGGAAAACATGAAGGACATCCGGCAGTCTGGACCAGGGCTCTGCAACCTTTATGATCAAAAGAACCATTTCTGTCCCTTCGTCCATTAAATTAAACGTGTCCAGAGCTGCAAAACCTGCTACAACTGTCATCATCAACTGGTGGCCCATGGGCCACTTTAAGTTTGTTAGAGGGAACTTTTATGGCCAGTAGGTGTGAAATTATAAAACTAAAAACATCCAATGATTGTTAAAATTTATTGATATTTTTACATTTTGAGACAAAAGGGGAAATGGGATTCCCCCATCCAGCAATTAATTTATCCATCCATCCATACATACATCCATTTTCTTTACTTGTTTCTTACTTTTCAGCTTGCAGGGCGTCACTGGTGCCCATATCCAGGTAACAAGACTATCACTGGATTCTTGTAAAGAAAAAAAATGTATCTTATTTTACCAATTTAAAAAATACATAAAACAATGAACTGTGCAGGCTTATGTGTTTTATTTTATTGTGGAAAGAAATGAGTATCTACTTTGAATAAATAAAGTATCAAGTTAAAGGGAGTATAATTTACTCTGAGTGTTAGTACTAGTATCCACATATTTGCAAATGAAATGAAAGGAAAACTAGTAAAACTAGTCATATTTTGTTGTGTCTACAGTGAAACATCCTATAAAATTCAGTTTTATGTTAGTTTTAATCAAAACTTGGAAGAGTCGCTGTGGAGGGACCACAGAGCCGCAGGTTGCAGACCCCTAAGTTAGAACATCCTATCACAAAATAAATAAACGGCCAAAATGCAGTTTTCATTGTTCCGACCCAAAACATTCAAAACCTGGTCCATGGATCAGAAGAGCACCTCGGTCAGACTGGACACTGATTCTGCACAGGTTTAGTGCATTACATGTTGCACAGAAAACACACACCGTGGACTAAGATCTGAACAGAAAAGTGTTTGTTTCCTTTTCTCCCCTCGCCTGCCGTGCACTGTGGAGATAAGCTACACCATAACTATGGGAACAAGTAGAGCTCCCTGAGGAAAGCTCTCCAAAACAAAGCACCGGGGGCTTGTACAGCACGCAGACGTTCTAACTGTAAAAATATTCATTCATTTCAGTCTCCACGATGTAATGCACATAAAGGAAGTGGGGGACGCCTTATGCTAATACTGAAGATTGACTGGAGAAGCAGCACAATGGCAGAAGAACACACAAAGACTAATTCATTAGAACAGATAATACTCAGACACCGTTAATTGTATTTGTCTTCCTAATTGGATGTACCGAATGAAAAAAATCCGAAATTTTATTCATCAATTAATCGATGAAAGCTTACGGTTGACAAGCTATTTAAAGCTCTGCATTTGTTGTTTTATCACTATTTTTTGTGTAATACAGCATCGCTTCTTTTCCTTTCTATTTAAATAGGATGGAGTTGATGTGAGGAGGGGTAATGAGTTGGGAAGACTTGGGTGGGCTCACATGGCTGAGATAGTCACCGCCAGCAAGTAAAGGAAATCAACAGTGTCAGCAAGGCCTCATCCTGTTCTCACTGCACCATAATCCAATCATCTCCACAGACAGTGCTGCATTCAAGTGTAAATAAAACTGCGCTTATTAAGGCTCCGACATCAGGTATGAGGAGGGGAGAGGAGGAGGCAGAAAAAGGAAAGAGACATGCAAGAAAACAAGCTCCACAAGCCCCCTCCTCCTGCTCAGTGAAGAGCCTCATCATCTCCACAAAAACCAACTTTCTCCAAATGAGATGTAGCCCGGGGCTATATATTAAAAATGCATATCAAAGCAAAGGAAAATGGACGTGAGAGAGTCTAACTAAATAAATTAGCATATCTAACTATCAAGCCGCCTTCCTCTCCTCAATGAGACAAGGACAGAGATGAATAATAAAACAGAGCCTGAGACAAGTGAATAAATAAAGGCATAATAAAAAATAATAATAAAAAAAAATCCAGCAGCAAAGTTGAAATGTAGATTTCTGAAATAGCTGAACACTTTCCAATTATGGAAATTATTACTGTCTCACTTCCTGCAAATATAAAGTTCATGAAATGCACGTGTTCTTGCATTATTTATCTTTACACTAAGATAATTATATTTCCATACAGTGTATTAACGATCAACACTCAGTTCACAGACAAATAAAAAAAAAGATGAAAAGTTGAGCAAAAGTGAAATGGGTCACTCCAAGACAAATAGCAGCATGCTTTGTTTCTTATTTACTTTATTTGGCACGTTTGGTGTTTTAATGATCCAAATATGTGTGACACGTGCACGGGCCCTGACAGAGAGCTGGTGTCTGCAGCGGAAATTGGCTTGAGCATCAACCATCTGCCACGAAACTAAACAGGCCAGTTTATCTAATCTCTCCAGTATAAACAACAGCATGCATCATTTCTGCACTTATGTTTGGGAGGACCTCAGAGTCTGAAAAAAAAAAAAAAAAAAAAAATTCCAAAACTGAGGAAGGTTCACCGGGAGGTGCGCGCTGCGTGCGTCTCCACAGACTGGGGGCTGCAGCCCGACGCAGCAGAGACTTTGCATAACACTTAAATCTGCTTTAATTCCTAATAGGCTTGGCCTTGAGTTACACCGTCACTTTGTTACACTCATCTTTTATTGCACTCCCGCCAAACTGTTCACGCACATCAAAAGTCCACTCTGCAGAGGAAGAGTCTGCGTTTATTACGCGGGAAATGCGGCGATGTGCACTGCAGGATCGATCTTCCCATTTAAAGCTACTGTACTTCAGGTGCATATAATTGAATTCAGCATCGTTGCAGCCTCCGGCCATAAAACGCGCGGGGGCCACGAAAAGAAAGCAAGTGCACGAGCAAAGAAACCACACGGCAATCAATATGGAACAATTAAACACATTAACATCAACAGCAGCAGGGGGAGCAGGGGGGGCTCCAGACGGACCATCATATGCCTGCCCTGTGAAGTTGACAGTGAAGGTAACCACTTTCCCCACCTCTGCACCAAAAATCCACAGCTTTACGCACGAGCCGTTTCCATGTCCCCCAGCTCCAAATATAAAAGCTCTTTTATATTTCTTCATATATATTGACCTAAAGCTGAAGCTTACGCTGATTCCTCTGCTTTAACCTGCGTAACAGATAAATGCCTCACTTTTCTCTTTCTTTTTTTTTTCCCACGATGCGAGGCAGCGTTTTTACGCACGCACACATCCAAACAGGCGCACAAGCATCATGCACACATGACCTGCTCCTAATCAAAGGACTCAAACAATAACTCCGTCCGTCGGATCACATGCAGCTTTTGACCTCAGAGCATCGATCCGCCAGGTTTTGCTCGCAGAACAGAGCGTGCTTTATTTAGTGACGGCGCAGCGGCGTCACGCACTCCACACAAGCTCTGGACACATCAAACACCCGCATTTTTTTCTGGAAATATCTAATCAAATCACGTGCATTTAAAAAAAAATATGTATATATAAGTGCATGTATTTACAGTGAGTCAGCAGCAGGTTTTTACTCACGTGATCTGCGAGGTTGGTCGACGACCCCGAAAGTTCTTCGTGGTCTGACTTGGAGCTGCCATCCCGCTCATCAATAACTAGATCTATTGGCATTTTTCCTTTCAAACAGCTGATGTACCGATGGCAAAAGTTGTCGCAGAGTTCATGCACCTAAAACAGCACAAAAATAAAAATGAGTAAATAATCAATTAAAAGAGGAACTAAACACTTTTTTTTTCCAGGATGGGGAAACGCATCATCAGCCAGTCCAAGAATAACTCCAATTAAGAGGAGGGGGGGGGGGATCATCGGCGGGCCAGGAAACAATAGTGAAATTGTTGCAGAGCTTATTATTCTCCCGAGACCTGAGCAACAAGTTGGAAAAATAATAAAATTAAACAGCGCGCGGCAGAAAGCTGGGGAGATAATGAGAAACCAAATGTGCGGATCGATACCAGTGTGGGCCAAAGAGCCTCTGACATATTTTATCAATAGTTTCTTCTTCTGTGTCGATAACTGGCTGAATAAAACATCCTAATGCGTAAAAGTGAAAAACTTGTCTTCCGGTTCCCTCTCAGATCATGTCTGATCACTGAGCGACGCAGCTCTGATCAGTTCAGCTCACAAGTTCAACAATCGATTTCATGCACGTACCTTTTCTAATTCCAAGAGGTGAAACCGTAATACTTGTATGGCTTGTATCATCTGAAAGAAAGAGGATACACGTTTAGTTATAATTATGAAGCAATAGGGATAAATATTTATTTATGTCTGTTTTTTGAATTATAACATGTTTTCTGCTTTAAATTAGTAGAATATTGATTTATATATTATATATATTTTTTATTTAATCAGTGACGCTGTTCCACAGATGCGTCAAAGTGAGTAATGACAACAAAGACAATAAACTGTGGCACAGCTTGACTCCAGCACGGATCAGAGACCTGCTCTAAACTTTAAATCATATTTAAATCAGCCATGTTTCCTCCGGAGCTGCCGCGCGCGCTCTTTTTTTTTTTTTTTTTTTTTTTTTTTTTACAAACCATCAAGAACTTACCAAATTATCCAACTCTGGATTTGATGAAAATAAAGGCTTTTCTGCTCGGACCTAAAACACACCAAACACTTGTGTTAGTGTAAAACAAATGGACACAGCGAGGGTTGGATGATCGTGCGTCATGACGCAGCGGAACATTTTAAGGTTTGATTTGAGGTTTTCACATTGACCTGTTTGGCAAAAACTGCGATGTCCTCGTTAAAGGAGTCTGAGGAGCAGACGTCGCCGCCTGCCACGCCGGGCTCCCTCGGAGTGCACGTCGCCAACTCGCACTTCTCAAAAACCAGCGCGAGCAGAGGGAATAAAGGGTGACTGCACACAAGAGGAGGAAACACATGAGCGCGAGCAGCTCCACGAGCTAAATGTCCCAGCAACTCCAAATCTCTTCCCACTCCTCCACTCTCACTTTCCACCTTTTACATCCTCTCCGGAGCAAACACGCGCACTACTTTCAGATAAATGGATTTATTGTGAAATTTAAGATGAATGTGACTTTTTATTTGGATTATTTTGGATTAAATGTGGCGGTGTTGGCTGATAATTCACGCAGTGCAAAAACAAAACACCAAAAAGTTAAAAATAATAATAATTAAAAAAGTGACGGGATTTATTTATTTTTAATTTTACATTAAAATACAAATAATAATTTTTGTATTCAACACAAACTGAGGCACCAAAGACTCGTATTTTATTCTAAGGAGGCCTGCAGCTTTAACTTACTGTTAAAAAAAAAAAAAATGTAAAATAAAAATCCCAGGCAAAGTAATAAGACAATAATTTTTTTTTTTTTTTGACATTTAAATTATAGTTTCACAAAATAAAGCTATGAATCGTCTAATAAAAGTCGATTGTGGCTTTTTATTCGTGGTGTTTTTATTTGTAGCAGAGAATAAAAAGGAGGAGAAACTCTTCCTCCCACGTCTAAAGACGGGAGGTGCTCTGTGAGCAGAAAACTGAAGCTTCTTTTTTTAATATAGTTTGAACACTTTAAAAGTTAACTTTATAGTTTATGAACAATATTTTATAAGTAGATACACTCACACAATCTGTGTTAATATATTTCAAGTAATATTAAATACTTTTACAGTGAATAACTAATTAAAGGAGGTTTGTTTCTTTGTGTTTTCAGCCTAAAACACATTTTATTCTCAAACAGTTTGGGCGACGTGTGCACGTTATTTTCCAGGCTCCAGGCTCGTGCCCTTTACTTTGAAGGTGCCTCTGCACAATGAGTGTAAAATGACACAGCAACAGAACTCCCCTTGACCAACAATGAAGCTCCAAATGAAACGTGCACGAAACGCTGTTTAAATCGAGCGGATCGAGGAGGAGGAGATGGAGGAGGTGGAGGAGGTGGTGGAGGAGGTGGAGGAGGTGTGGGAACTAGAAGTTGCAAGAATAAAGAAAAAGGTTGCAAAGTTTTATAAAGTGCATCTTCTTCCCTTACCCGTAAATTTGATCTTTATCCCGTTTTAACACGTCGTTGACAGCGGAGCCCATGCTGGTGGGCATGACGTTCGGGTGCGGAGCGTGCGCGCCGTAGTGCTGGCTCGCGTGCAGCGGCGGTCCGTGGTTCAGGTGGTGGACCTGGGGAAGCGGCCGGGGAGCGTGCGGGTCCCCGTACATGGACGCCGGGACCCCGTCCATCCCGCCATAATGGGCCAGCTCATCGTACTGGGAAGGAAAAGATGAGAGAGACAAGTCAGCGCACTTTCTGTTGCACAAAAAGCGCATTCTGCGTGCACCAACTCTTAGATTACCAGAAACATTCTAACTCAAGATGTCTCCTTCTCGCGCACAGTTTGGTGGGGAACGAGCCCAGTTTGGAGCCTCGTGTGAAAACTGCTCCACGAGACTGGCGTGGAGACGCAGAGGCTGTCACTCCAACTGAGGAGTGTGCGCGCTGCGAGGAAAACTCTCAACTATAGGTGGCTTTGATAGGAATACTTTGTAATATTGCCAAGAACCCCTGGACCAAAAAAAAAAAAAAAAGGAAAAAAAGAAAA
>JARVGQ010000781.1:2291782-2303885 GCA_031762355.1 Hypsolebias martinsi
CACCCGCTTCACTGCCGACGCTGCACCGATCCACCTATCGAGCTCACGCTCCTCCTTTTTTTTTTTTTTTTTTACATTTGATTTTAAACATAATCCAAGTTGAAGTGTTACATCATTTTTACATCGTTTGTCATCTGCATTTAGTAACAGGCCAAACTGACAGAGACCATGCAGAATAATATAGCATTTTAATTCCACAGCAGAGAAAGTTATGTAGTCTCTGTAAGTAGATCTAAAAAAAAAAAATTGGTACTGGTTATCAGCCAAGGCTGGACCATATCATATCGTTCACGATAATACCAGGAAAAAAAAAGCCTGTCCGGGAAAATAAATGATATCTTGATATGCTAATTTCATGACGTAATGTGTCAGGGCGCCCCGCCCCGTTAACAGAACTGAGTGCACCCAACGACCAAACCGAACTGTGCACCTCCCTCCACCTGTCGGTACTGGTGTAACGCTAATTGGTTGTGCACAATACTAGCTAGCTAAAATGCTAAAAACAAACAACGTGTCTCAGCTGTCTCTCTCCACCCAGCTCTAAACTGCAGGTGCAGACAGCTCAACTGTGCCACCCCCCACACCCCACTCTGAGTTGCCAGTGTGGGCTCAGCTCGGCTGCATCTCCCCCCGCTCTAAAGTGCTGGTACAAACACGCAGCTCAACTGTCTCGAGTTCCACAGTCGGTCAATCCATGGACCAAGAACAGAGTCAGCTGATCACCTTGTCAAGTTGTGGAAGTTATAACTCATTTAAAGACAACATATATTTAGTTGTATGTTTCATTTATGCTCAACAGATCTTAAACTTAATTTTATTTAGTTATTTTGGGAAACTACACCTGCACTTTAGTTTTTGTGGTGGATTTATTGATCTATATTTTGTACAGACTTTTTCAATCTAAATAACAGAAGAATCGTTTTTTATTTTTATACTTAGAGACTGAATACTTTACTAAATAAAGTAATTTCAGTAAAATTAACCCTTGGTTTTTTTTGTTTTTATATAATACTGCAAAGCAACATGTTAAGTTAATTTTGTCAAACGAATAACTGATTTCCCTTTTTGTTGTTGTTGTTTTGTTTGTTTTTATGTCACAAAATTTATCATTATCAGAATGTACTGAAATATCATGATCTAATATTTGAGCCCATCATGCACCCCTCCTTAATTGCTGATCATAATTTGTCTGGTTCCTACGTTGATTGTATGTGACTTGTTGTAGGTTCCTGGCCTGTTTGAGGGAGATGAGTATGCCACCCTGATGACTCAGTGTAAGGAGGGCGCCCAGAAAGAGGGACTGATGCTCGACACTCATGAGGAGCTGTACAAGTGGTTCACCAGCCAGGTCATCAGAAACCTTCATGTGGTTTTCACCATGAACCCCTCATCAGAAGGTCTGAAGGACAGAGCTGCCACATCTCCTGCTCTTTTCAACAGGTACAGACTCATTGTGAAGGACTCGACATGAGAACGACTGAAAAGAAAGCGTTTATTTTTAATTTATTGGAAGCCTTGCTCTGTTTTAGATGTGTGTTGAACTGGTTTGGAGACTGGTCAACAGAGGCACTTTATCAGGTGGGCAAGGAGTTCACCAGCAAGATGGATCTGGAGAAGCCCAACTACAAGGTGCCAGACTACATGCCCATTGTCTACGACAAACTACCCCAACCACCATCTCACCGTGAGGCAATTGTCAATGGCTGTGTGTTTGTGCATCAGACTCTCCACCAGGTAGGAAGGACGCTCATAGTCCAGGTCCATGTTCTAATGACCAGATCTGCTTTTACTGATGATAATTACCACATCTCTCAGGCTAATAACCGCCTGGCTAAGCGTGGCGGTCACACCATGGCCATTACTCCCCGCCACTACCTTGACTTCATCAACCAGTACGCCAACCTGTTTAACGAGAAACGCAGTGAGTTGGAGGAGCAGCAGATGCATCTGAATGTTGGTCTCCGCAAGATCAAAGAGACCGTTGACCAGGTACATCATTCTTGCCACATCAGTACAGGAAATCTTCAAAAGAAAAGAGTTAATATCTGAAGGTACGTTGTTGACCTCACAAAGGTGGAGGAACTTCGTCGTGATCTGAGGATCAAGAGTCAGGAGTTGGAGGCCAAGAATGCAGCTGCCAACGACAAGCTAAAGAAGATGGTTAAAGACCAGCAGGAAGCCGAGAAGAAGAAGGTCTAGCTTTTCCAGTCCTGCAGTCTTTTGTGGTGTTCTAATGGTTTCAAATGATTTTAATAGTGTTTTACATATTGTTACCTCTGATTGCAGGTGATGAGTCAGGAGATCCAGGAAGCAGTGTACAAGCAGCAGGAAGTGATCAAAGACAAGCAGCTGAGTGTGAAACAGGACTTGGACCAGGTGGAGCCTGCTGTGATCGAGGCTCAGAATGGTACAGTCTGACATTTTCTTATAATTTGTCTCAACAACGTCTCTGCTAAACCCACATGTCAGTCTCTGCATGCACTTCTGTACATCTGATGGTTTTCTGCTAACATCCACCCCATCACTGCCCCGTCCTTGTCATGGTTCTTATTTTATTCGCCTGATGTCGATAGCCGTTAAGTCTATTAAGAAGCAGCACCTTGTGGAGGTGCGCTCCATGGCCAACCCACCAGCAGCTGTGAAGCTGGCTCTGGAGTCCATCTGCTTGCTCCTTGGGGAGAGCACAACAGACTGGAAGCAGATCCGCTCCATCATCATGAGGGAGAACTTCATCCCCACCATTGTTAACTTCTCTGCTGAAGAGATCAGGTAAAACAAGAGACAACTTGTTTTTCATGCTCATTAAAATGGTTTCTCTCTCTCTCTTTGTTTCTTTCCTGTATGTTTCTTTTTCTAATGTCTCATCCTGAACACTCCTCCTCCCTCCTCCGGTGCTCTTTCTTCTAAACACATTCCTCCTCCTCCTCCTTCATTAGCTGTCAGCTCTATTAAGCGGCAGCATCTAGTAGAAGTACGGGCCATGACCAACCCCCCAGCTGCAGTCAAACTGGCCCTGGAGTCTATCTGCCTTATGCTGGGCGAGGAGACCAGTGACTGGAAAAAAATCAGACAAGTTATTATCAGGGATAATTTCATCAGCAGCATAGTCAACTTTTCCTCTGAGGAAATGAGGTACTAGTGTCAGAACCAAGGTTTTGTCATTCTGAATTAAAAACCCAATCACTACAATCAGGAGGTGTAACTGGAAGTTGATTTTAAATAATGTGACATTTACTGTAATGTGATTTCTAATCGTAGCATAGGCTGAAGGTTTCTGCCTTTGTTCGTTCATGGGGAGCTTCTAAAGGAGAATACACAATATAACACAACAATCCTGCACAAAATCCAATAAATTGTCTTTGATTTATCGTCCTCTGTAACAAATATTTTCCCAAGTGAATCGCCACTGTATTCTAACTTCTTGGACTTATCTAGTGACTCCATTCGTGAGAAGATGAAGAAAAACTACCTCTCCAACCCGAGCTACAACTATGACCAAGTCAACAGGGCTTCCCTGGCCTGTGGGCCCATGGTGAAATGGGCTATTGCTCAGGTGTGAACCCAAAATATAAAGAAAATTAAATATCTAGTTACTAGAACGCTCTTCTAACATGGTGCACCAATCCTCCAGTTGAATTATGCTGACATGCTGAAGCGTGTGGAGCCTCTTCGTAATGAGCTGCAAAAGCTTGAGGACGATGCAACGGACAACAAGACGAAGGCAGAGGAGGTGGAGCAAATGATCAGGGACTTGGAGGCTAGCATCGCCCGCTACAAAGAGGAGTACGCAGTCCTGATCTCTGAGGCGCAGGCCATCAAGGCTGATCTGGCTGCAGTTGAGGCAAAGGTATGGCTCCTTCATATGAGCTGCTTCAGCCCTGATCACAACTGAAAGCTCACGAGTGTTTTCTACACCTTGCTCTCTACTGTCAGGTAAATCGCAGCACAGCGTTGCTGAAGAGTCTGTCAGCTGAAAGAGAGCGCTGGGAGAAAACCAGTGAAACCTTCAAGAACCAGATGTCCACCATTGCTGGAGACTGCGTGCTCTCAGCAGCATTCATCACTTACGCCGGTTACTTCGACCAGCAGATGAGACAGAACCTGTTCACTACTTGGTCTCATCACCTGCAGCAGGCCAACATTCAGGTATGTGAAGCTCAGGGCCACATGGTGTAGACCAGGGCTGTTCATCCAAACTGCTCAGGGGGCCACAGCTTCTGAGAGCCTGCAGCTCGGGGGCCGGACATCAGCGATTCAAATCATTATGTAAATAAACCAAAGTTTAAAATGATCTTTTACCTTTTAAATGTATTTTATTGCATTGAGAATCATAAATGCAATAAACGGAACCCCAGAAAAAAAAAAATTAAATGAAGATTGAAGTGTGCAGGCCTCAAGTTGAACAGCTCTGGTGTAGACGTCTTTAAACTCAAATAGAGTTCTCGAACATTTATCTTTTGTTCACTTTAAAGTAATGAGTGCAGCATTTCTTATCCTCTGTGGTTTTTAAATCTGAATCCTTATGTCGTACTGCTCAACTCTTGTGGCCTCATGTTTCTCTTCCAGTTCCGTACGGACATAGCAAGAACTGAGTACCTCTCCAATGCAGACGAAAGGCTTCGCTGGCAGGCCAACTCCCTGCCAGCTGATGACCTCTGTACTGAAAATGCCATCATGCTGAAACGTTTCAACCGGTTAGTTTGATTCATCCGCAGCCTGAATTCAAATGTTTACTCCAGTCTCCTGTTGAGATGTCTGTTCTCTGTTGTTCTTTTAGATACCCGCTGATAATTGACCCGTCAGGACAAGCCACAGAGTTCATAATGAACGAGTACAAAGACCGCAAAATCACCAGGACCAGCTTCCTGGACGATGCCTTCAGGAAGAACCTGGAGAGCGCGCTGCGTTTTGGAAATCCCTTGCTGGTCCAGGTGAAGCGCCGCGCTGCATCATTCTACGTGTCTGAGTCCATTGCTGTCATATTCATCACGTGCTTGTCTTTTAAAATGTTTTGTAAGGATGTGGAAAGCTACGACCCCATCCTGAACCCAGTGCTGAACAGGGAGGTGCGCAGAACAGGAGGACGTGTCCTCATCACCCTTGGAGACCAGGACATTGACCTGTCCCCATCGTTTGTGATCTTCCTGTCCACACGAGACCCAACAGTAAGGAGGCGTTGCTCCAGTCATCGCTTGTGCCTAGCGTCAGACTGGTGCGATTTAATATTTGATGTTTATTCAGGTCGAGTTCCCACCGGACTTGTGCTCTCGTGTCACGTTTGTCAACTTCACCGTGACGCGCAGCAGTCTTCAGAGTCAGTGTCTCAACGAGGTCTTGAAGGCTGAGAGACCTGACGTGGACGAGAAGCGCTCCGACCTCCTAAAACTGCAAGGTGAGCTCAAAGCGAACCAAAGCTCATGTCATGAAGGCGTTTCAAGGAAACGATCGTCAAAATAACTTCTGTCACTTTCAGGGGAGTTCCAGCTCCGTCTTCGTCAGCTGGAGAAGTCCCTGCTGCAGGCCCTCAACGAGGTCAAAGGTCGCATCCTTGATGACGACACGATCATCACCACACTAGAAAACCTGAAGAAAGAGGCAGCTGAGGTGACCAGGAAGGTGGAGGAAACGGATATAGTCATGGCTGAGGTGGAAGCGGTGTCACAGCAGTATCTGTCCCTGTCCTCCGCCTGCAGCAGCATCTACTTCACCATGGAAGCTCTCAACCAGGTCCCATCACATGCTGCTTCAACATTTTATGACTTGTTGTTTTCAATAACTTAACCATCTCTACAAAGAATCTAAAGGTGTTTGAACCCTCTTCCAGATGCACTTCCTCTACCAGTACTCTCTCCACTTCTTCCTGGACACATACCACACGGTGCTGTACGAGAACGCCAACCTGAAGAGCATCAGTGACCACTCGCAGAGACTCTTTCTCATCACCAAGGACCTCTTTCAGGTTTGGAGCAACATGTTGCACAACTAGTTTTCAGTGCGCAGCGGTGTCAGACATGTAACATGTGGTTTGTGTGGGCTCAGGTGGTGTTCAACAGAGTTGCCAGAGGAATGCTGCACCAGGATCACATCACCTTTGCCATGCTGCTGGCTAAGATCAGCCTGAAGGGCATGACGAGGTAAACGCCTCCAGATTATATCAACACCTTCTCACATAAAGTATAGCTGCTCATAGAGAAAATCACACACGTTCTGATTTAATTTCTCCAGTGAACCGTCGTATGATGCAGAATTCCAGCACTTCCTGCGTGGTAAGGAGATTGTGCTAACAGGTACGGCACTGCCCAAGGTAAAGGGTCTGACCACAGACCAGTGTGAGGCAATGGTCCGGCTCAACCACCTGCCGGCCTTCAAGGACTTGGTGTCCAAAGTCGAAGCTGATGAGGTGAGTCGAGACGTGTCGTCAAAAAAACTACTCCGATTGGTCAAAACAAAAAATGTGATTGGATGTTTTGTTCTTCAGATATCAATCTTTGATTAAAACTACACTTTAGAAAAGGACACAGTTTTATTTTTAGTGAACATAAATTGCAGGAAAAATATTTTTTCACAACCACAAATGTAAAAACTTTAAGATTTCTGAACACATGACAGTAACTGTCCAGGTGTGCAGGACAGTTCATGTTCATTCCTGAGGCTCACCTCTGTCATCTACATGCATCACTGCAACACTTCAGGAATAAATTAAACTCTTGTGTCTTGACTTGTGTGTTCATAAGCACGTTTTATCCAGTAGGACTTCTGTCAAACATTTATTCTGTAACAGTTTTATGTTAGAAGAGCAGTTTTACAAGTAAATGTTTGTTTTTGTTCCCTCAGCAATTCTTCATGTGGATCGAGAGCAACACTCCAGAGCTGGCTGTTCCTTACCTGTGGTCAGAGGAAAAGCAGTCAAGTGAGGATACTGGTGGTGAATGTTGCACAACAGGCACTGCAGAGCGATTATTTGTGTACGTGACGTGCATCTTTCTGTGTTCAGCCTCCATCGGTCAGGCCGTGCACCAGATATTACTGATCCAGGCCTTCCGCCCTGACCGTCTGCTGGCCATGTCGCACATCTTTGTTGCAAAAGTGCTGGGAGAATCCTTTATGAACATCATCGAGCAGCCTCTGGACCTGGCAAACATTGTGGACAGTGAGGTATTGATATCAAGACTTTTCTTCATCTGCTGAAAATAAACTAGAGAAGTCATGAACTCTAACTCAGATCGTCAGGCTCCAGCTGAGGCTCTTTGTTCTGCCCGTTGTTCAATACTTCTCTTGTACTGTTTAGTAACTCGGGGTCTTTAACCACCAGAGTCTTGTGTCCACAGGTGAAGCCCAGCACTCCGGTGCTGATGTGTTCTGTACCAGGCTATGATGCCAGCGGGCTCGTCAGAGATCTGGCTGCTGAGCAGAACAAACAGATCACCTCTGTGTCTATTGGTGAGACTCAAACCTTCATGTCTCGGCTCAAACAGTTGTCATGACCTCAGTCAAAAGCTTAGCAGGAACATGTTACATCTTTGCACATGTTCACAGGCTCAGCTGAAGGTTTCAATAAGGCTGACAGAGACATCAACACGGCTGTCAAGTCTGGCAGGTGAGTCGTGCACGCTGGGTTGGTAAGAGTGCAGTCTCTTCAGTCCTGCTCGTTCTCTGAGGGACCCGTCTTTTTGTTTTGTAGGTGGGTGATGCTGGAGAACGTCCACCTGGCCCCTGGCTGGCTGATGCAGCTGGAGAAGAAGCTTCACTCTATGCAGCCTCATGCCAGCTTCAGGCTTTTCCTCACAATGGAGATCAACCCCAAGGTGCAGTTGCTTAAAAACATATCTGCAACATCTAAAAATGAGTTTTATGTGAAACAATCGGACGTCTCTGGTCCAAAGTCTCTGTTTTAGAGCTTTTCTCTCTCTCGGCTAGGTGCCAGTGAATCTGCTCCGTGCAGGTCGTATCTTTGTGTTTGAGCCTCCTCCTGGGGTCAAGGCTAACATGCTCAGAACCTTCAGCAGCATTCCTGTGGCTCGCATGTGCAAGGTGATGTGCACGTCATAAAAATGAGTCATCAGCCTTTAACGCTGTCTGCACAGTTGCTAGTAATGAATTTTCTTGTCCCTGCAGGCTCCCAATGAACGTGCACGTCTCTACTTCCTCCTGGCGTGGTTCCATGCCGTCATTCAGGAGCGGCTGCGTTACGCGCCGCTCGGCTGGTCCAAGAAGTACGAGTTTGGGGAGTCTGACCTGCGTTCTGCTTGTGATACCATCGACACCTGGTTGGATGACACGGCTAAGGTTGAAAATAACTGGAAGTCATTGAAATGGTTACGTCGACCAAAGTCTTCCAAAGTGAACCCAGATTTGTGAACTTTGTTCCACCGCCATGCAGGGTCGCCAGAACATCGCTCCAGACAAGATCCCCTGGGCGGCTCTGAAGACCCTCATGGCCCAGTCCATCTATGGTGGCCGCATTGACAACGAGTTTGACCAGCGGCTGCTCATCACCTTCCTGGATCGGATCTTCACCAAAGGAAGCTTTGATAGTGAGTTCAAACTGGCCCTGATGGTGGACGGACAGAAGGACATCAAGATGCCTGATGGCATTCGGTCAGTACTGTTTCGTTTGACACCTCTCCTACATTCATGTGTTAAAACATTATGTAATTAAAACCTTTTTCTTCTTTCAGACGTGAGGAGTTCATGCACTGGGTGGAGCTGCTTCCTGACACTCAGACTCCATCTTGGCTCGGGCTGCCAAGCAACGCAGAGAAAGTTTTGCTCACCACCCAGGGTACGTCTGGACTGCGGCTCTGAAGCCTGGTGCTTCAACAACCTGCAGCTTTCTCCACAATAATTACTTTTACACTTTTTTTTTTCACAGAATGACTCCTTGACCACACCTTTCTCTTTTCTAGTGTCTTAAACTCTGTAACAGGCTTCACCGTCCAGTGAGAAGTCACAAAGGCTTCCTCTGACATGTTCTCATCATCCTGTTTTCTGTTTGTTCCACTGTCTGTCAGTTCTCTGTGGTTCTGCAGCCACAGCTCAGTCACATCGTAGAGTCTAGCTGTGGTTGTTGCAGGCGTATTTCATGATGCTCTTCTTGAAGGATTGGGGGTGTGGCTCCTCACCCTCCAGCAGCTGTATTTCACAGTCATCATGTTGCTTTTAGAAGACACCTTGCTTCCATCCTCAATTTAAGTTTTTAAACAGCACCCCACCCACCTCCATGTTCCCCAGCCTCCACCTCCTGACCTCTGTTTTGTTATAGTCCCAGCAATTGAAGCACCCATGCCCAGGCTGCACCCCCCCTTTACTTCATGCTGATACCATCCTTTATTTTATTAAAACCTTCTTGCATCCTTTGCTTTCATCTCTTTACAGATCCTGTCAGCTGAAAAAATGTGTCGTTATCTTCTTGTCAAATGGTGTTGCATTCAATTTAAATGTTGCGTAAAGCCCTGTGTGTGTTTTCTTTGATATTTCAATTTCTGGCTGATACAATTTCATTTTATTTGTTTTTTTATATGTATAGATATTCATAAATAATCCCCCCTCCCTTCTTTTTTAATCACATCCTTAAGGTAAGCTGTTCAGTTTTTCTGTTCCACAATTAATTTCTTCTCCCCCTTACCTCCCACCATGGCCTTGTCTTCCACCCCTCCTCTTCCTCCCTCTCCTCCCTGCTCACGTGCTCCCTCTGCTGGGCTGCGCAGGCACTGACATGATGGGTAAGATGTTGAAAATGCAGATGTTGGAGGATGAGGATGACCTTGCCTATGAGACTGAGAAGAAGGAGCGCACGTCGTCCACGTCTGATGCTCAGCCGGCCTGGATGAGGACCCTCCACACCACAGCCTGCAACTGGCTGCAGCTCATGCCACAAACAGTCAATCCACTAAAACGCACTGTAGAGAACATCAAGGTAAAAGCAGAAAATGACCCCCCACACTCCAGGGAGTTTGTTTACAAGCAGACCTCATGAGGCAAATCTAAGGTTGACCATAACTAGTTTTTGTGATGAACCGTTGTTATGAAGTAACCAAGTAAACCAACATTTATCTTCTGCGTTTGCTTTAATTTCATCTTTGTCCAAACACCAGGACCCACTGTTCCGCTTCTTTGAACGCGAGGTGAAGATGGGCGGCAAGATGCTTCAGGAGGTGCGTCAGAACCTGTCAGATGTGGTGCACGTGTGTGAGGGCAAAAAGAAGCAGACAAACTACCTGCGCACGCTCATCAGTGACCTGGTTAAAGGTTTGAACATGACTTTATTATCCTTTATAATAAACTTGTCTGTTTAATGTTTGAGGTGTCACTTGGATGCGCACATCTTCCTCCTTTCAGGAATCCTGCCTCGCAGCTGGTGCAGATACACCGTCCCCACCTCCATGACTGTGATCCAGTGGGTGTCGGACTTCAGTGAGCGGATCAAACAGCTGCAGCAGATCTCGCAGGCAGCTGCCAGTGGTGGCGCTAAGGAGCTGAAGGTACCGTTTGTCTCCAAGTTGAGCATGAAATTAAAATGCATCTCCAGTCATTTTTCTGCTTCTGCCTCGTCATTAAAACCGTTTTCCTCTGCCTGTTCTTTTGTAGAACATCCATGTGTGCCTGGGCAGCCTGTTTGTGCCAGAAGCTTACATTACTGCTACTCGCCAGTACGTGGCCCAGGCCAACAGCTGGTCACTAGAAGAGCTGTGCCTGGAGGTGAACGTCACCACAGCCCAGGACGCTGCGCTGGACGCCTGCAGCTTCGGCATCAAAGGTCTGACAACACGTCCCATCTGCAGCGCTCATGAAAACATTATGGAATGTCACTTTGTTTTTCTTATTACACCATTTGTGCTACTTAAAAAAAAATAATGTGGGTAACTGAAAACTTCTTTAAATCTCGTCTGCTCTGACAGGTTTGTTATTATTCAGTGCACCGCCCCATCACTCATGCTTCACTTTACTAAAAATTAAGTCATGTCCATCAGCTGTGAGAGAAGACCTGGACATTTGTCATTTAGGAAATCCTCATTTAAAACGTGGTGCTTGTCTTTCAGGTCTGAAACTGCAGGGATCTACTTGTGCCAACAACAAGTTGTCTCTGTCCACCTCCATCTCCACCGAGCTGCCTCTGACTCAGCTCCGCTGGGTGAAGCAGAACCACGCAGAGAAGAGACACGTGGTACGACAGCACGTGGACTTTAAGCATAATTCATTTGATGACTGGGGAAAAAATAAAATTAAAAAAACAATTAAAATCTGCTTTTGTTTTCCTCCCCACTACAGGTGACGCTACCTGTGTATCTGAACTTCACCAGGTCTGACCTGATCTTCACCGTTGACTTTGACATCGCCACCAAGGAAGATCCTCACAGCTTCTATGAGCGTGGAGTTGCTGTTCTGTGCACAGAATAAATTGTCATTCCTTTTGAAAGCAACAGAAGCCACAATGAATCACTTCCTTCCAGTAGCTCTGTACTTGTAGATTAAACTTCTGTGGCGTAGTAAATGCACGTGTGTCAGCCATAGATATTTTGAAAGTGTTTTTGAAGGTTAAGAGAAAGTTGTCAGATGGTGAAATGAGAGGGAAACGGTAAAAGGAAGGCTGAAGTTGAAGTATTTTAATGAAAAGATTGTTTTAGATTGAATAAAACCTACTGGAATGAACAAACTACCTTCGGTGTGAACACTACTGGATTTTAATTCAGTTTATTTAACACCAAGTCAGTTGTCTCAGGGCACTGAACACAAACATTCACATACATTTTGATTTATAAAAGCCATCTGGTAAATTTCTGTATCTAAGGAAGCAGCAGATTGTCATGAATCTTCACTTCATCAGTCTGCCATCATGAACAAGCCCAAAGGTGATGGTGGAAAGGAAAAACGAAAGTTACGAATGTAACTATGGTTCTATGAATCCCGGATGACCGCCAGAGGGCGGTGCTGAAAGCAGTGATTGTTCCCTTCGCGCATGCGCTGTTAGAGTAATTATATCAACGACGTCACACAGGTGTGACCGGATAAGCAGTCAGAGGCTATATAGCTTAGCATTATCTGTAATTCAGTCCTACAGAAACATCTCGCGTAAGCAAGGATTCTGAGTGACAGAGAAGCTCTG
>JARVGQ010000781.1:2317615-2332439 GCA_031762355.1 Hypsolebias martinsi
TACACCAGACCCAACAATTCAGAAGAGCTGAAGGCCACTATCAGAGACACCTGGACTCTCATAACACCTGAGCAGTGTTACAGACTGATCGACTCCATGCTACGCTGCATTGCTGCAGTAATACAGGTAAAAGGAGCCCAAACTAAGTATTGAGTGGCTCATACTTTTCATGTTCATACGTTTCATCTTCATACTTTTCAGTTGGCCAACATTTATAAAAATCCTTTTTAATTGGTCTTAAGTACCGGTAATATTCTAATTTTCTGTGATACTGAATTTGGGGTTTTTCATTATTTGTCAGTTATAATCATCAACATAAAAAAAATAAACAATTGAAATATATCAGTATGAGTGTAATGAATGAATATAATATACAAGTTTCACTTTTTGAATGGAATTACTGAAATCAACTTTTTCGTGATATGAATTTTGACTGCACGTGTATGTTGTTTCCTCTTCTGGAATATGTGTCTATAATTTGTTGTTTTCAATAATCTGAAGACATGGTTAAAATTCTTCTTTGTCTCAATGATTTATTTAAAGAGTTATTTTCCAGTTACCGGACCTTCCAAACTCAAAGCATCACGTCTCACTATATTTACACGCAGGCCGATCGCATTCACTTTGTTCTTCAAATGAACACAGATGTGGGTTTGGTTTTTAGTGTCACACGTTCTTATCAGTGCTTTGAGAAGACTTGAACAAGTCCAAGCAGTTTGACGACTTCTCTGAGGTATCGAATGACTTTAAAAGTGAAAAATGTTCATTGTCAGTGGTGAAAATCTTCCACTTATTGTTCAGCTTGCATACATATTCATTTTAAAGTCTCTTTAAAGAACTGCCCATATGTAACACAACCAAGTCAAACAAAATTCAGCACTATGGCAGAATATCTTCTGTGTAGACGTTACATTAAATGTTATTACATTCAGGTTAAACGGTTTGTTGTTGTAGTTAGAACAGGTTTTATGGTCTTCAATGCGTTTTTATTATTTTTTTCCCCTCCAGGATATTTGTGAGGTTTTACCAATTTTACATCATGCTGGTCCAAACAGTGTCCTTTCTGTTTTTCAGGTCTGTCTAGTTTCCTCAAACGATTTGATCTGATACTTCAGTGTTTTGGCTCTCAGATGCCTCCGTGCTTTCGATCCAGAGGTGGCATGTAGTAGGTTTTGAAAGCTGAGCGATGTGACTCATCTCGTGGCTGTGAAGAGAAGAAATGCAGCCTGAATGTCAGATCTATTGAAAAATGTTAGTAAGGCACTTAATCTGTTTAGAGACCCAAAAAAACCCAAACCATTCTGTTGTGCTCTACTACATTTCTGCGTTAGTTTCAGAAGAAATGACAATTACCTTGGCCAACTGTGTGTGGCACTTTTTTGGTGTGATGGCTGGCAGCGTTCCTCTGTGCATGAGAGCAACAGCAGGCAGGTTAGAACCTGGAAATGAGATGTGTGGTCCTGACACAGCCATGTTGAGCTTTGGCAGCTCCACCGGACAACGCGGGACATTCCAGTGTCTGTTGAGGGGGTCTGCTACATGTTTCGTGTTGAGCTAGACACACAAAGCAGCTGGTTAGCATTTGACTTCATTAGACTCCTCTGACTGGCCAGTGAGCGTTTAGACTTACACTCATTAAAGGTGTCTGCCTCGTGTGTCTACCCCTCAGTTGTTTCCCAAGTCGGGCTGGTCGGCAGGTTTGCTCCAACGAGTTCTGAATCACAGTACTTCTTACTCCATCCAAAGTCTCAGAAAGTCGGTGACGTGTCTCTGCTTTCTTTTCAGCCATTCTGATAAAAGAAGAAGTTTAATACATCTATATTTCTCTTGAAAATGATGTTTCTTTTTACGATTTAAGCTACAGCTTGTGAGTCAGTTAAAACATTTACTGTAGTGAAGCACCTAACCTGATTTCTCTGAAGTATGTGTGCCTCAGCGCTGTTTCAGCGGTGATGCGCTCATCTGAGTCGTATGCGAGCATCTGATAAAGCAGAGACAGAGCTGGAGCCGGGCAGTTAGGCAGTAATTTGGAGATGCCGGTGCCTTTCTTCGGGGGAAAGTTGAAATGCATCGCTCTAGACCTGTCCGATATCAAGACACTACAATTTATAAATGCAGCTTGTGAGGTAAAATGAAAGGTCTGGAGAAAAGTCCTTACTGTTTCAGTTTCTGCAGTGTGCTTTGATCAGGTGTCCCCAACACATTGTGGATCTTGGCAACCTGGTCCAACTCATTGGCTCCAGGGAAAAGAGGATTCAAGCTGGAACGTGCAGGAGTACAGTAATATGACTGCTACAACAAAGCTAGTTTACATAGGTGTTGCCATACATTTGTTTATGAATGTGAATGCACATGAACAGTCAAATTACACAGAGCTGAATGCAAATACAGGTAAACAACTCTCAACATTTAAACTCCACAGTATGTTGACTTTTAACAGAAGTGAAAGTTAAACAGGTAAAACTTCTTGGAAAACACCTCATGATCTCAAAGAAGACGCAACCAGCGCTCCAGATGTCCATCTTCAGGCTGTAATATCCATCAGTAAGGAGGCACTCGGGGGCTCGGTACCAGCGTGTGGAAATGTACTCTGTGTGTGGAGGCTTGGAGTACACGCTTCGACACGATCCAAAGTCTGCGAGCTTCAAAATGTTTTGCTGCAATTCATTAAAAAACAAGTTTAATGCTGGAAATCTAACCTTGCTGGGACAGATCAGAAATCAGGTTTCACTAATGACGTCTCACTTTTATGAGAATGTTTTCAGGCTTTACATCTCGGTGAAAGATTCCACAACTGTGGGAAAAAGAAGGAAACCTCAGCATAACTAAAACACGAATTGACTGAACATGTCATAAGCACATCTGCATCATCTGTTTTACCTGTGTATGTGTTCGAGTGACTTGCACAGTTGGTACATGTAGTTTTTAACTGTATTTTCAGGCAGTGGTGCTTTTCGTCCTGCAACAAATCATAATTTATTCCAGAAAACATTACAAATGCACATTTTTAAGTTCCAGTTTTACATGCAACTTGTTTTACCTTGTATGAACTCATAGATGTTCATCTCCATCAGTTCACATATTAAAGACACTGTCCCTGTTTCTTTGTCACTGAAACAATGTGATAAATTATTGAGCATGCATCAGGGTAATGTGATAGATTATTAAGACGTATCACAACATGACAGATACTATAATAAATCCACATTACTCACAAAATCAGTTCATGCAGTTGAATGATGTTTGCATGAGGACTCAGTCTCTTCATGGCCTGGACTTCTCGCAGGTTGTTTGCCTGTTCCAGACTTTGGGGAGGAAATGGTATTTGTGCTAAATTATATTTGCTGACTTAAATGTACTCATTGCAGACTATAAACTGAAAGATCATCCTGAACTATATCAAGTGGTTCAGTTGAAAGAGTTTACTCCAGTAGTTTTCCAGATATATTGATCAATTCTTAAATTCAGTTCCAAAGCTGAACCATGTGAAAATGCTGTCGTTGATGTATGTTCCTATAAAATGGTGAAATGAGTTCTCTGCATTTAACCCATCGCACCTGGGATACACGCAGGTGGAGCAGTGGGCATGGCTGGGGATCAAATCTGGCTGGGACTTTCAGGTCCATGGTCGGCTGCCCTGCCTCAGCCCCCTAGAAGGCTTGAGTCACATAATTTACCTACATCAGGCTGGCCACACTGTAGGTAACAAATATGGCTGGTGGGTTTAACATTTAACATATTTTCAATCACTTTAGTTGTTTCCATCCATCATCTTCTGTTTGATCCAAAGTTGGGTCACGGGCAGCAGCTTGAGCAGGGGTCTCCTCCCAGTCAGACATGCCTGAAGCACCTCCCTAGGGAGGTGCTCAGGAAGCATCCTTACCAGATGCCTGAACCACGTCATGGCTCCTCTTGATGTGGAGGAGCAGCAGTTCTACTCCATGTCTCTCCCAGATGACTGAACGTATCACCCTATCTCTAAGGGAGAGTCCAGCTACCCTGTAGAAAACCCCGAGATGCTTGAACTCCTCCACTTGAGGCAGAACCTCACCCTCGACCTGAAGAGAACAATGCACTCTTTTCCGACAGGACCATGGCCTCAGATTTGGAGGCCATGGTCTTCCTGTGGGCCCACCATCTGCAGGAGGGGCCATACAAGTCAGGTGCATGATGCCATGGGCAGTGGCCGAAGGCGGGGAGCTTGGCGCTCTGACCCTGGCTTACCAAAACTGGCTCTTGGGACACGGTTCCATAGGTTAAAATTATACATGTGAATGTTTTGCTTACAAATTTTTTACTTAAGAACAATCAATAAGAGACAAATATTGTACAGATTTGCTTCTTGGTGTTTAGTCTGGTCTTTATAACAGTAATGATAGTGTAAAAAGGTTGAATAAACTGTACTAATGTGTTATTCTACATTTTTATTACATGTCAAAGGCACAGTTTCATCCATTTTCATGAAAATATTAATTAAATGATTAAAAGTTACACAAATGTAAAGTGTTAAAAAGCTCATTTCAAGCTCTGCTGCTCATCAAATGTAAAGGGCAGGGTGAGTCTCCATCTGATAGCTCACTTCAGACAACAGGGGGTGTTGAGCTGCTGGTTCAGGTTTCAAGGGTCAAAACACAACAAGAAACAACTGGATAAGGAGGAAATGATACCGGTAATGGCCTGGGTCAGACACAGGGAACATACCTGTTAATTGTCTGCTTCATCGTTTTACATGCGTAAAACTTGCCATCCTTTAGGCTCTGGGTTTTCAGCACCTCTGAAAATGTGCCCTCTCCAATTTTCTGGATTATTTTGTAGCCTAGACAGACAAAATAAAAAAAAAAGAACAATGGATTGGAGAAACCTCTAACACCAGCTTCACAAGCAGTAGACATCCACAGTAACGATTTTTATAACTATTATTCTGATAAAGAGTTGGACATAAGCAAATTATTTCCAAGTCTGACACTGAGCCAGTGTGACTATATTTCTGTAGCGTCACCAAAATATTGAATAAAATTTAAACTAAACATCATTGAACTGATGTAATTTGTTGAATTTGCTTGCCTTTTGTGTAGTTTAACTTCTCACACGTTACAGCGACATGTGATAAAGGTTAAATGGTTGCTAGCAGACATAATTTTAAAGGAAACCTCATTCTGACCGCTTGTCAGACCGCTTGCTTCCTACTTACTATGCATTCCTTTCCGCCCCATTTCCGTCGAAGATCTCTAACATGCGTGTCTGGACGGTACATGCTAAGTTTAAGCCGTAAAACGAAATGTTTTTCACGCATCGAGGTGATAAAAAGACACCAAAGTCGCTTCGTCTGCATTAGCCTAGCCTCGCTGAGCCCGGTGGCTGACCGTCGCCTTGGTAACGGAGCACGCGCCTTCGCCCTCCTCTGACCTGAGGAGGGAACTGGAAACACACTGCACGAGCTCCTGTCACACCAGCACACACACCGTTTTTATTTATTTTATTAGAATTAAAAACACGAAACAAGCCCCGACAGCTGCCAGTCAAGGTGTTTTATTGACAGCAGGCCCAGATATTAGATTTAACTCACTCTCGTTCCTTTCTTACCATTTTTCCGGAGGTAGGAGTTTTTTTCATTCGGCTGCGGGTTGTTCTGCACCTCCGCTGCGTTCCCTCTGTTGTTCCCGTCTGTGCTCGGGCTCGTTTTGCACGCATTTCGTAAGCTTGCTCTGTTCTTAAGGTCTATAAGCCAGTTTGAGTAGTGCAGCATTGCTGCACATAAATTGTTACAAAGCCTACCATGAGCTTAGTAAGTCGTTTTGCAGAGGTAAATCCTGCTGTAGCAGAGCAGCAAATTCACTACACTCATAAAATGACAATACCAGACACAAGAGCATCTGTTCAGTGTAAAAGGCGTGGACCTGATCATTTCTGGCCTATTTCGGCTTCCGTTAAAATAGTCCACTGCGTCTGCGCATGCTCCGTAGTTTTAACGGCTGCATGTTTTTCTTTCTCGTTGTATTGGAGATGTGAATTTTAAAATTTGAGTCGACATTTTCATTCTTCATTATTACCCGTGCAGTCTGGATTTAAAGCACGATGAAAACCAGATTCACTACTGTGGATATCAGGGCAGTTATTGCCGAAATTAATGCGAAGTGGGTGATGAGTGCTAGCCACAGCTAAGCTAGCTTAGCCTGTTTCTTCCATTGTAGTGTTTTTATTTACACATGTAGGCTGGCCGTTCACTTTTTAAACCTTTTTCTTTCACAGCTACATTGGCATGAGAGTAAACAACGTGTATGACATCGACAATAAGACGTATCTCATCCGTCTACAGAAGTAAGAACACTATAACTACAACTTGCTTTAACTTGTTTCAGTCATCTTTTATTATAACATTTTTATAAGGAATCTAAACTTTTGCCAGTGAGTATAAAGGCATGCGTTCAGAGTAATAATTATAAAAAAGGCTATAAAATAGTGCAAATGTTTTATAAGCATTTCATTATTCAAAAATGTTCAAGACAAAAACAACTGGACTTTATTTGTAATTAAAGTTAATAATTATATTATATTTATAATGATATTCATGTTTATAATTCTGGGAGATTAAGTTCATCAGAGTGTATTTTTGTAACTGAAAAAAAAAAATGCCTTATGCAGATTGTAGATACACTAGAAAATTATTGAAAGTTTAATCAAAATGTCTTGCTAACAAACTTGCTAACAGATGTTATACACAAACATAAATCAAAGTTACCAAATTGTATTCAAAATAAGGAAGGTTTTGCGATTTTAGCTGGTTAAAAAAGATGCAAATTTCTCCTAAAATAATCGCAGTTCCACAATTCAATTCAGTTTATTTATAGCGTCAATTCACAACATAGTTGTCTCAGGGCACTGAACAGAAACATTCACATACATAGAAAAGCCTATTAGTAAAGTTCTGTATCTAATGAAGCAGCAGACAAGTTGAATCTTCACTTTGTCACAGTTTCCCATCCTGAGCAAACACAATGGCAACAGTGGAAAGGAAAAAAACTCCCTTTTAAAAGGAGGAAACCTCCAGTAGAACCAGGCTCAGGACTACTAACAGTTCCAATAGTCAGAATTCACACTTACAGTGAGGCTTCTGTCCAGTACTATGCCCCCCGTCTGTGGAATAGTCTGCCTGAGAACATGAGGGCTGCAGAGAATGTTGCTGTTTTTAAGAGCAGGCTCAAGACCCATCTTTTTAACTGCATTTCCTGAACTGGTTCATCTCTGTTCTGTCCATACATTTTACTTTAATTTAATTAATTAATGTATTTATTTTGTGTGTGCAGTTTGTTTTAAATTTGTGAGTTTGTTTTATAATTCTGTACAGCACTTTGAGCTGCTTTTAGTATGAAGGGTGCTTTATAAATAAAATTGATTGATTGATTGATTGATTGGTGCGAATGACAATAACAAATCTCTGAATCACTCACTAGTTGCCAGATTATCAAATTCCACAATGTTAGTAAATGTCCAGCGTTCATGCCATAGCTTTGCCTGTCTTTCCTGGTTTGACCCCATGCCTGTCTTCTGGTTTCCTCACCTTTACTTGCCCATGCCTGTTCTGGGCTCTGACATCCGACCATGGTACCGAACCATCTAATAATTATCATGACTACGCCTTTTGGATCATCCTCTGGATTTGGATTCTGCTCTCTGACCAGTGGTTCTTGACCCAAGCCTGCCTTTCTGGATTTTGTCCCTGGACAACCCCTAAACCAGTTCTCTGCCTTGCTGCTCTTTGCTTCTGCCTGCTCACAGCCCTTGACATCATCCTCTGCAAACAACTACTGGATTACACCTCGCTCTCGACTGTGAAGTTTAGTGCCTGTCATCTTTATTGTTCCCAAAACTTTCGCAGTCCAACCAAGTTCACTATCTGCAGATTGGGCCTGTACCTGGAACTAGACCTCCACCAGCGGCGATTTAATGTCATTTTGGTTTGTTGGTTTGTTGTGTCGTGCACAAATCCAAAACCCCATTCTTGTCAGCTACTTCAAATACTTTTCACATTCGAGACTGATTAACAGTGGGATCTGCCTTATTACAGATTCTTTTTAAAACTACAGAACAACCAAAGCAGTGAGTGTAAGTTCATGAAATGGGCAGAGACACATGAATATAATCCATCCATGTAACAAAGTGTTATTAATAATCTGCACTTTCTGAGATAACTTTAGATGCAGTAGTCTCAGTAGTAATCTGGACTTATTTTTGCAATGTTAGCTAAATGTTGGCGTCTTGGTGTTTAAACAGGAAGTGCGAAGAGAAGCAAGATTTAAACAAATGTGAAAGTAGCTGCCAGTGACAGCTGTGGGCTTCCATGGTGGACGTCAGTGAGAGTCTGGAAGTGTGCATGAGGCTGTCCAGGAGAATTTCATAGAAACCTGGAATCAGTAAGACACTGAGTGGAAGAAGACAAAAATATTGACATTATGATGTATTAACTGCATGAAAATTTAAAAAAATTGGATTTGCTAAAGTTTTGGAAAGTTTAAAAGGCTTGAATGTTAGAGTGATGTGATCATACTTTAAACTCAACTTTTTTGTTGGAAAATCACCAAAAATTATAAAACTTAAAACTGCAACTGTTTAAAAATTGTAAAAGGTATCAGTGGGCGGCACAGTGGCTTAGTGGGTAGAGCAGTTATCTCTCAGCAAGAAGGTTGCTGGTTCAAATATCGCCCAGGGACCTTTCTGGGTGGAGTTTTCACTTTCCCTCCATGGATGCATGGGTTTTCTCTGGGTACTCCAGTTTCCTCCCACAGACCAGAAACACGCCTGTTTTCATGCATGCATGTCTTCCCTCTACTCGCTCCTGGTTCTCTTCTGAATTAATTTAAAAATAATTCTGTGCTTTTAAATCTCTGAACAGTTCTGCCCCCTCCTATCTCACTGATCTGCTGCAGCCATATGTCCCACAGTGCTCTCTGAGGTCAACTGATCAGATGCTTTTCTTGGTTCCAGGAACTCATTTTAAGCTCCGAGGTGACAGAACCTTCTCTGTTGCAGGTCCAAAACTGTGGACTGAGTTACACTGCATGTCAGGCAGGCCCCCTCTCTCACTGTTTTTAAGTCTTGTTTAAAAACTCACTTTTATTCCCTGGCTTTTTATCCTGTATAAGTTGATTTTAACTTATCTGTAATTTACAATTTTAGTAATTTAGTTTATCTTTACCTCTGTGGATTTATGTTGGGTTTTTTTTTTTTTCAGTACAGTACAGCACTTTAGTTGACCTTATTGCAGTTTTTTGGTGCTTTATAAATAAAGTGGTGTGGTGTGTGAGACTGACTGGTGACTCTAAACTGTCTCCAGGTGAGAGAGAGAGAGAGAGAGAGAGAGAGAGAGAGAGAGAGAGAGAGAGTGCATGGTTGTTTGTCTCGTCTGTCTTGATGTGTCCCTGTGGACTGGAGACCTGTCCAGAGTGTCCCCCACCTCTCAAACAGTGACTGCTGGATATGGGCACCATTGACCCGAAAAGGAAGAACTGGGTAAGGATGATGAATGGATGGTATCAATCAATTTAAACTTTGAGTGATTAGATTAGTCTGAGCTAAAGTTGTCACTTATTTCACCAAAATCTGTGATGTCTACAGTATGTGGGGGGAAAAATAGCATTTTCCTTATTTAGTCTACATTATAAGATGCACTAAAATCCACTCTCGCTAACAACTTTTTTATTTGTGGGCGTAACAAATAGAAGATCATGACTGAAACAGAAGAATGAAAACTATCAAGCTACCATCATCAGCTCATCAAGTTCACCTTCAGTTTTATGTCAAAGCTTTAACTCTTCCAAATGAAACGCAACATTCATGAAAAGTTATTTTATTAGACAAATAAATGTTATCTCTTTATTGTCCATACAGCAGTGGCCCTCCAGTTTGATTTGCAGGACATTTAGTTTCCATGGAGCAGCAGTGCTTCTAGTGGAACAGGCTCATGTTTACACCAAACTCCCTTGTCTTGATTGAAAGAACATGACCAGGGTTCACATTTATCAAACAGCACTCCAAAGAGCCAGCTGATTCCAGATCAGTGCTTCTTTGCTTTAAAAATAGACTTGCATCAGTCAGACATTTCTTGTCGATCAGTAAAAACACACATTTAAAAGTTAACAAGAAGTACAATTCAACACTACTGATTGTGATCACACATTAGTTTGCAGCAGAAAGAACGTCTAAGAGGACGATATGTTTGATGTGCACGAGGCTGCTCTTTGATCATGTCAGAATACAGGCAGACACTTCTCTTTGGGAAACTTTCAGGTGACGCTTCATATGTAAGCCGATAAAGTGCACCTCTGTAGAAAGAAAGTCGTGAGCGAAGGCAGTTCAACCCTGATCACGAGCAGACGAGACGAAAGCAAGCACACGATGACGTCTCACACTCTGACACACCATTACGGTGGGCGACGTCACTGTTGCATTAGTGCATAAGACAAACGTGTCTACAGGAACTACATAGTACTAATACACACACAGCACAAATAATTATTAAAAATATATATTATCAAACCTTCTACACCATCTATTTGTTGTTTCACCAGGATCCAAACGCATAAAAATACTGAGATGTCAGGAATGATACGACCTGAAACTGAACAGAGGAAGATCTACGTTTGTCAGTAATACCAGGGAGACACGGCAGGTCACGTGGTGGTGAATGCATGTGGACGTAAAGCCCCCAGTATACCTCTGCGTACGTCCGTTCACGCGTACGTCCGTTCACGTGTACTGTACGCAGAGGCTTCAGACATCATACTCGAGTATCCACCCTGAGCAGCTGCAGCGCAGCTCCACAGACAAGGAGCGTTTACCTACGGGACAAATTGAGGTCGCCGATTGGTCATTTGCTGACACGCCTACTGAATTGATTGACAGGTAAAAAAATAATAATAAAAAAACAAGCGCTTGCAGCTGCAGCGGTGTTCTGTGTTTATATGTCGTTAATAAAAAGTTGTTAAAAAAAACAAACAAACAAACAAACAGGGAGCGCTGGGCCTGCAGCCCACACATCCAGAACCTCCCGCAGCCACGCTGGACCTGAGTTTAATTCGCTCATGACAAATTAGTTCATTTCTCATCATTTCAGTCATGGCGTCAACGGAGGAGGAAGAGATCGCTGCCTTTTGGCAAAAAAAACAAAAAAACAAAGCAAAACAAAAGGCCAGATCAGGGATGAAGAAGTGGAATTTAAAACAGTGTCACATACATAACAGTCCAGCGCTGGGCAGTTTATTGTGCGACACCGCGTTTGCTTACGCGATCGCAAAAATTGAGATTTGCACATACATGCCCTGCGGGGGTACGCTTGCACCTCTGCGGACCTATGGCGTACCTCTGCGCATGGACGTACGCGGGAGTACACTGGGGGCTTTACCCTGCAGTGTGGGCTGCACAAAGCTGAAGAATGAAGCTTTTTCTGCAGCTCTGGGCTGCACAAATATGCTAAATAATTTTAAGTAATTTACTGTAAATAAAACCTCATTGTCGATCGTGCAGCTCATCCATCATTCATTCATTCAGCCTTTATTTATACAATCAGCCAATAGTGTCATGTCCAATCTTATTTTGAAAAACCGCAATAGAGCGAGTCCGCGATAAATGAACTGCAAAGTAGTGGTATATAAATATATATATGTAATTTTTTTTTCCTGCAGTGGACACTGCTGAGGGCCCCAACAGCCTGGGGCGATAGCAAGCAGGCAGGCAGGGACAGGAGCGACACAGCGGCGAGCACAGCAGCCACACTCAGAGCATTAGGGAGCTCAATATGAGATATGACTGCAAAGACTACACGCCCGTGTTCCTGAAAAGGTCACGGACTTTGCCAGGCAGTAATGTGTGAAAGTGGTGCACGGTGGTTAAAAAAGACGACGGGGGAATAAAACAGATAAAGATCAAATCCGTTCACCTCAGTTTTAATTCACAGTAAAGATTCTGCAGACACAAATATGTCTGAGATGTACTTTGTCAGTTTGTGTTTGCAATAAAAGAGACACAGCAGCGCAAGAACTAAGGCATAATCATGTAAAACAGGAGAAGAATGAGTTCCTGCACTTGGACTTTTAATGTTAATGAAACAAAAGATAAAAAAGCTTTTATGTGTATAAATGACACATTGTCTGGACTTTGAGTGCTCTTTAATCTCACAAAAAGAGTCATTTCATGACAAACTGTTAACAAATAGGTACACAACTGCTGTTATAAGCAATTAGCTTGTGTTTTACTATGACACGTCAGGGCTATGGATCAATCAGGATATTTGTATTGCTGGACTAGATGGATGAAACAAAATGTGCGTCACTGTTTCCAAATAAAGGACACAGTTTGAGGGATTACAGGCAACAGAAAATATAGTTAAGAGCTATATTTTGTTGCATTTACTGCCAAATTCTGCATGAACACAATTAAAAATGTGGCATGAGGAATTTTGGCCTTAAAAATGTTGATGTTTCCTTGAAGAAGAAAAAAATGCATATTTTTAAATGAAAAATAAAAGAAGTAATGGCTAAATGCTGGTTGGTTGATTTATTTATTTTTAAGTGAGAGCGTGGGGTAATATCTTACAAGTAATAGAAGTAAAAAAAAAAATCATAATCTAGAAAAAGTTATTTTGGACAGAGACACAGAAAAAAAAAATTCCTGGGTTTCAACATCCAATTTAGGATTAGAATAGAGCACTGTTTCAAAATAAATAAATAAATAAACAAACAAACAAATAAATAAATAAATAAATCTATTTTTTTACTGAATAATAATGGCAGCTGGGGTGCCAGAGAATTTCTGTAAAAAAATACTGTGAATATGTAAACAGTTTTACAGATGCTGGTGAAGATTCTCAGTCATCCAGGACATGGTAAATCCAAACAAGATTAAAAGCAAAACCAACTGGAATTCTGTTCTGTAGCTGAAGACATTTCGCTTCTCATCCAAGGAGCTTTTTTTTAATTCAAAGAAACAAGGAGTGTGGGATTCAAGTTATAAAGCTGGGGTGTTCTGTAAGCTTGCATAATGCAGATTGACACATGCAGATTGCCCTCTCACTCCTCGCAATAAAGGAACACTTTGGTCTTTGTGAGTCTGACCCACAGAAAGGCCACTTTGGTCACATGATTGAAATTCCTGATATGTTTGAAAATGACTGCAAAGCTGCATTAGGTCTATAGCAGGACTAATCAACTGGTGGCCCGTGGGCCATTTCCGACCCGTGGGTGAATTCAATTCAAGAAGTTGCTAAACTTCATTGTAAGAAATCCTTCATTTTCCACAGCTGGTGGCAGATGGTCATTAATTTCGATGACGTTTAGCAACTTCTCGGTAAAATTTGAGCTCCGTGGCTTCAGCGGTGTGTTTTTCTCGTTCAATCCGGGGCGGGCGCTCTGATTTCGGTCAGCTGCTCTCAGCTTGTCCCTCCACCGAGACGGGGACGCAGCTAGCCGGAACGGAAGGCCTGTGTTTCGGTTCAGCGAGAGTGGCGTCCCGCTGAAGCCCCGGAGCTCGAATGTCCAACGTAAAACTAACTTGACCACAGTTTATTGTGGTGCTATGGCTCTGCAGACATGCACGTTGCTGTCTTGCGATGTTTAGTATAAAATACTTCCACACAGCGGACATGTTACAATGAAAAGTTGGCTAGCTGTTAGCTAAAGTGCCACTGCACGTTGTAGCTAGCTGCAAACTTTTAAATGGATTTCCTGAATGTGAGGCGGGTCTTGTTACTCTGGGTTCATGAGACACGTCTCCGTTCAGGAACTCCTTCCATAGTTTGAAGCCAACGTGCCTCATGGATCGGAAATATCGGCAGGTTGGATCTGAAAATCTGATACGTAAATTATGCTGGTATCGGAGGCCGATGGGATTGGCCCCATCCCTACTTCTCGTAGTGGATCAACCAGTTTGCTGCTGACAGCCTAAACCAGCTGCTCACATGATCAAAGAGGCCTATCAGCCTAACAATGGATCGTTAGCACCCTGATGGTTGTTTGCTTTAGAGCGTGACGTCACTGGTCCGCGGCGCGGAGGCTTATGGGATAGAATGGGGTCAGATCCGCCATATTGACTGTCCTCAATATTAGCTGTCGATAACAAGCTTTCTCGCTGACTTTTTTTAATTCTAATTTTTAATATTTTTTTTTAAAGTAGGTTAAAACAGTTTAGCAATGGTCCGAGCTTGTTGTGTTATTGGATGTAATGTCCGGTCACACGACTGGAATCGTCAAAAGATAGAAAACTGACTTTCTGTTTACTGTTTCCTGCCTGGAAACAACGCGAAGGAGCTCATGTGTCGGACGCAACAAAAAGGAGCTGAATGGCCTGATATCAGCGGTGACACGTCCTGATACAACTTTCTCAGTGTCCCCAAGATCCCTGCAAGTTTGTTCCAGACATTCTGGTGAGTGTCTAGATTCAGTTTGTTGGTGTTGTGCCTCAAATTTTTGCCATGCTTTTGCCCCGGTGCTTAGTTCATGTTTACCGGTAGTTCAAAGAAGTGGGTCAACCTAGTTTAGGTCGAGTTTATATTTTGTAACGTAGTCCGAGTTTAGACAGAGTGGACATCTGTGTTATTGTGAAATAAACTGTTTAAAGTTTCTAGGGTTGTCACTTTTACTGTAGTAATACTGATCTGTGTTGTGGTATGTCCTCTTCAAGGTAAACATTCATCTGAAATGGATGAAACTCCAGGAGGGAAGCTCAGTGAAGCTGCAGATGATGATGGTGATGAGGAAGAACATGAACCAGCAGCAAAAAGCTACAAATACAATGTCAGTTGTGTGAACAAAGAAGAGCAGAAATGAATCATCTG
>JARVGQ010000781.1:2332539-2343312 GCA_031762355.1 Hypsolebias martinsi
CTTTTTGCGGTCTCCTGCTACTTTCAGCTTGTTCTAACGTTTCAGCTACCTTTTTAGGATTTCTTAGCTCATTTCAGCTGTTTTCAGATAAATTCAAGTTTTTCATGGTAATTTCTGCTACTTTCATCTTTTTCTGCTAGTTCAAACTTATTTCTACCTTTTCAGCTACTTTTCAGCTCTTGTTTGCTAATTTCAGCTGTTTCTTTACTAATTTCAGGTTTTTATTTTATTTTATTTTTTTTACTAATTTCAGCTGTTTTTTTTTTTTTTTACCAATTTCAGCTGTTTTTATTTTTAATTTATTTTTTTTTTTACTAATTTCAGCTGTTTCTTTACTAATTTCAGGTTTTTATTTTATTTTATTTTTTTTACTAATTTCAGCTGTTTTTATTTATTTATTTATTTTTTACTAATTTCAGCTGTTTTTATTTATTTTTTTTTTTTTTTTACTAATTTCAGCTGTTTTTTTAAAAACTAATTTCAGCTGTTTTTATTTATTTTATTTATTTATTTATTTTTTTACTAATTTCAGCTGTTTTTCTTCAAGTTCTTCAGGAATAAGCATTCACACTGTGTTTTCACAGGAAATGTAATTTCTCTAGTTTTCAGTTTTTCGTGCAGCTGAACGTTTTAAGCTGTTTCGTTTTATTTATTCGTATTTGTCCTGAGCAAAGCGTAACATTTTCCTGTCAAACAGGAAGTAAAGGATTTGACTGCAGAGAACACGTCCATCATTAAATTAAAGCTGCTGACCGTCTGCAGGGAGCGGGTCAGACAGGATGCAGGTGCATTGTGGGTAGCGTGGTGGAGGTCCAGTTGTTCTACAAAGCTGAGCAGGAGTTGAGGGGAACTGACAGGCGAAGTTGGACTGAACACTCGGCTCCACGGTCAGGTGGGTCCGGATGATGAGTTTCATCTGGAAAACGAAGGGAAAGAAGAAGAACAGGAACTCTCCGAACGTCTCGGAGTCGGAGGAGAGTTAAAAACCCACCTCTCCGCTCGGATCCTTCACCACTCTGTGAGAAACCATTTTGTTGTGGGACTCCTCAGGGACGGACAGCCACTCTGAAGCTTTGCAGTCGTCTTCAAACGTGCAGCTGAGAGACGGTAAAACACGTCAGGAGGTCATGGCAGACGGTCTGCAGACTCTGCAGGTGAAGCTCCTCTCACCTGTTCTGAGAGACGCACCACACACAGAACGGGTCCTGGGCGGACCAGCACTCCGTCAGGTTCCTGTTCCTGCTGCACTCGGACACTGGAACACGCCGAATCTGAAACGAAACACCACGACTTCAGAAACGCCTTCAGGTGGTCAGAAATGTAGAGAAAAACTAACGACCTGGTTCTGAAACGGCACGTAAACGTGTTTCTGATCCACTGGGTCCAGATGGGTTTTAGGAAACAGGTTCTGGTCTCCACTGGCCCTGAAGAGCACCTTTGGACAGGTGGGACGGTAGTTCCTGTCCACAGCGAGCTGAAAACAACATTTACTCTGTTACGCTTCATATCAGAGAAAAGACAAAAAGAAAACTTTGAATGTTTGTTGACAAAATACATGAACAAAAAGAGGCCAAAATAAAAACTAAAAAGTAGCTGAATAAGCAAATAAAAGCTGAAGCATAACAAGCCAACCATACCTATAAGATTTATCAAAAAGGAAAGTCTTAAAACTGGACACTGTTTCAGCGTCACGGACATAAACTGGAAGTTGGTTCCACAAGAGAGGAGCCTGAGAACTGAAAGATCTTCCTCTCATTCTGCTTTTGGAAACTTTGGGAACCGCGAGTAAACCTGCAGTCTGACTGAAGTGCTCTGTTAGGAAAATATGGAACAATAAGCTCTGTAATATAAGATGGAGCTAGGTTGTTGAGAGCTTTGTAGGTTAGTAAGATTTTGAATTCAGTCCTGGATTTGACAGGGAGCCAGTGAAGGGAAGCTAAAACTGGAGATATGATCTCCTACTATCTCCAGTTAAGACTCTGGCAGCAGCATTTTGGATCAACTGAAGACTTTTTAAAGAAGTATTTGGAAACCCAGATAATAAACCTTTGCAATAGTCCAGTCTAGAAATGACAAATGCATGAACCAGGTTTTCTGCATCATTTTTAGATAAGATGTTTCTCATTTTAGTGATATGACGCAGGTGGAAGAAGGTGGTTCTAGTAAAGTTTTTAATGTGGGGGATAAAAGACATGTCCTGCTAAAAAATAACACCAAGATTTTTAACATTAGAACTGGAGGCCAGATTAATGCCATCCAAGGAGGAGAAAGACTGAAAAAATTAATTCCTAAGCTGCTCAGGTCCAAAAACTAAAACCTCAATTTTGTCTGTGTTCAAAAGCAGAAAATTTAGAGTCATCAAGGTTTTTATGTCTTTAAGACATGCTTGTTGTCTAAGTAACTGATTGGATTCATTGGGTTTCGTGGACAAAATATAATTGTGTATCATCAGCATAACAATGAAAATTTATCCCATGCTGTTTAATAACTTTACCTAATGGAAGCATTTACAAGATAAAGAGTACTGATAACACAGGCTTCAAAAACTTTTTTGGGGGTCAACAGATTGTCTTAAGAGTTGCTCAGAATATAGAAAAAGTTTATAATAAATTACTATGCGCTTTTTTAATGACTCCTATAAGTTGCTGTGTGACTTTTAATCACTGGAATATATTCAACTTCTGCATAAGCATATTAAACCCAAGAAACTGGTCCAGATGAAACGATTTAACCTTCTTTTGTTATCTACCTGGATGATTGAGCCTACAAACCTTTTTCACCTGTCCCATTGATCAGGGATTTTAACATCTACAGACAGGGTTGAATCCTAACAGTTCATAGTTTTTTTAACACTCTTACACAATCTGCTACTGCTCAGAACGTTTGGGATCAGACAACCACACCAAACTTTAGGCCAATGTCAGTAAAATCCACTGATTTATGGATATTTTTGTATTTTTACAGTCAGTTCGCTGAAAGCGCTTCCATCTTACGGTTTATCTCGTAAATCAGCTGATTTTGAGTCCTCATAGCACAAATCAAACCTTCATACTGACTCAGAAGCTTTGCCATGGCCAAAACTGCTGCCAATGTCTTCTTCAAAAGTTGATAAAAAAAAAAAAAAACTTAACCATTAACAGTACATACCCAACCTTAGCCAATCCGCAATTCACAACTTAGTCCTAAACGTAACCCCTAACCCACAGAAACTTTTTTTTATGGGGACCTGGCTTTGGTCCCCGTTAGAGTTGCATTCGGGCTCAAAAAATCCGATCTGACCCGGCCACAGCCAACAGTCATAATTTCCGAACCATACCCGACTCGACGAATTAACAGCAATTACAGGTCTGAACCTGGACACCCCTCCAACATTTTTAATTAGTTATAAATGGTCGAGGACGCGCAGCTGAATAAACAAGGCAGAAGATTCGGCGCTGAGGGTATTTGTCCTTTCATGGCCATAAAAAAACAAACCCTGATTCTGCCTGCATTCTGCTGAATTACTGAGACACGTGGACAGCTCTGACACGCGTCTGCTTTGGGATCTCATCTGTTTGGGTCATCGGCTGTGCGCGGCTGGTGGAAGTATGGCAGGCCATGTTATCATATAATTGGATTGCGGCTGATCCTGACCTAATTAAAAGCCAGAGACCGCCCCGGTCCACCTATTAATCACATTATAACGGCCCAGCCCTAATCCGGGTCGGGCTGGGCCGGGTTTCGGGTTCAGGTTAGAAATGGCAGCTCTACTGTAAGGAGCAGTTGGTCCTCACAGTGTAGGATAAGTTGGAAAAATGGGCCTTACAAAGTAGCATAAATAAAGACACAGTTACTCCACCTGTTGGTGACAGGCAGTAATAAAAGGTGGAAGGTTAGACTGCAGATGCTCAGTTAGTGATGTGAGGAACAATTTGAAAGGCACAAATGTAGCGGATATAATCAGGCTGCACCTGAGCACAGAAGCGCTCCATGTTCAGTCGCTGCGTTTAAGTCATCGTTCTGTTGCTGTTTCAGGCCCGACAGCAAAGCTGTTCTCCTGATCGAGTCTGGAACTCGTATTCACTCCACAGACTTCGAATGGCCCAAGAACATGATGCCTTCGGGCTTTGCAATGAAAGTAAGTACAGAGAAAAGATTTATTTTGAAAATCATGCTGTACTGATTAAAACCAGCAGTGATTTCAAAGCTTTGCTGTAACGACGTATACATGTGATGTTTAGTATTTTGCAAGGTCAGCAAAAAGAAAGACAAATGAACTACGGTACATTATAATCCTTGCACAGTGAACTTCTTGGGATACATGAACAATGAGTGGTTTTTATGTCTAAACAGATGTATTTCTGGACTTTACTGCATTTCATAACTTCTCACAGATTAGTGTTTGCTTTGTTTTAATGAAATGGAACTGAACATTAAATCAACTTTTCTCTCTTTAGTGTCGAAAGCATCTGAAGACACGCCGGTTGACTGAGATTAAGCAGCTTGGAATCGACAGGATCGTGGACATCCAGTTTGGTTCAGATGAAGCTGCCTACCACTTGATTGTTGAGCTCTATGACAGGGTTAGAACGTCACTTCCAACCACTGGTCCCACATCTTGTACTGCTCCTCATTCAAACCATGTGTGTGTTCACATCCTTTTTCAGGGTAACGTCATCCTCGCAGACCATGAGTACACAATCCTGAATCTGCTGAGGTTTCGAACGGCAGAAGCAGAAGATGTTAAGATTGCTGTGAGGGAGCGGTACCCAGTGGAGAGCGCCAGACCACCTGAACCTCTCATTAGCTTGGAGAAGTAACACCATTTATGATGGATGTTTAGATAAAGAAGCCATCTGAATTCAGTTAGCATTTATTTAATGACTGTACTGTAGTGAGAAAAAAAAACTTCTATATGTTGTTTCTGTTTAGACTCACTGAAATCTTGATCAGAGCACCAAATGGAGAGCAAGTGAAGAAAGTCCTGAACCCTCACCTGCGTAAGCTGTCACTCTGCAATCATCACGTCTTTTAGGGAACTTGTTTTTGAGATCCATAACCCTGGGGACATTTTAAGAAACATTTCTAAAGACTACATTTAATTCACAACAAGACCAACCTTATTACAGTACATGTTGTTTTCTTTCCGTTAGATACAATATTCTGCAATAAATTGTGTCAATGAGCTAAAAGGAGAGAAAATGAGTCCAGCAACACAGGCAGAAATTTCTAGAGCTTACCTAAACTTAACATTCATGTATCCACATGTCTCAGGCCTCAGATTTAAGTGAACTGAGGTGATGCAACAAAAAAATTAAAAGCCAAACAAAAATGTTAGATATAAAATCTGAGTTTTTACTTTTACTTAATAAGATTCAGTCCATTGTTTATATTTTGTTAAATTAAATACAACCTATCCACCTTGTTTGACTTCCAGCACAGACCATAACTGTGTTTGTTTGTGTGAACAGTACAAGCTAATTCTCTGAGCATTGTGGATTTAATTTAAACATGTAGGAACACCACCTGTCAGAGCTCAAACAAGACAATATGATCATACCACTGCCTGCTGAGGACTAGTGATGGAGGACGACCTGAAGAAGTGGCTGCAGATTACATCGACCGTACTAGCACATTTAGCTACTTGTACTAGCATATTTAGCTACATCTGCTAGCATATTTAGCTATTTGTGCTAGCATTTTTAGCTACTTATACTAGCATATATAGTTACATCTGCTAGCATATTTAGCTTCTTGTACTAGCATATTTAGCTACTTGCACTAGCATATTTAACTACCTGTACTAGCATATTTAGCTACATCTGCTAGCATATTTAGCTGTTTGTAGTAGCATATTTAGCTACTTGTACTGGCATATTTAGCTATTTGTACTAGCATATTTAGCTACTTGTACTAGCATATTTAGCTATTCATACTAGCATATTTAGCTACTTGTACTAGCATATTTAGCTATTTGTACTAGCATATTCAGCTATTCGTACTAGCATATTTAGCTACTTGTACTAGCATATTTAGCTACTTGTACTAGCATATTCAGCTATTTGTACTAGCATATTTAGCTACTTGTACTAGCATATTTAGCTATTTGTACCAGCATATTTAGCTACTTGTACTAGCATATTTAGCTACTTGTACTAGCATACTTAGCTACTTCATAGACTCGTTTTTTCTGACGGTGAAGTGATGAACAACCTGAAAAGCTCTGAGATGTGTCAGTTTCTCCACAGTGATAAGGTCAGTGGTGTTTTGTGGAACACAGTCTTATTTACTTTAAATCAGACACAGAGCCAGTCAAAGCCTTAAAGTCCTCCATCAATGAGCTTGAGATGATTACAGAGACAACCATAAAACTGAAGACGAACAAATACTGTACTATAAAACTGTGACCTCCATGACATCACACCTGATATTCTCCTCACTGTTTTCAATCCTTCTGAGGATCCGGCGTCTCTTCTCTGGTGGTTTATTGTAGTCCAGACACAAAGTAGGATGCAGGTTTTCCTCCATCAGCCGTTTGTCAACAAAGTGAAATGAGCTCGCATCCAGTGTTTTGAGTGGTCTCTTCAAGTTCACATTTTTCAGCCACATTCTTCTTAATTCCTCGTCTGCAGGTAGGAGATGGAAACTATATCTCTTTTCACAGGAACTATTTTTGTTTTGGGCCCTTGTTCAAACTCTGTTGTTGTAGCCACTGACTTAGTTTGGTCTGGTTGTTCATGCAGCAGTGAACACAACAGGTCCCTGAACTCAGCACGGCTATTTTAGTAAACTTTATGGTTGTTACTAATGTAAACAAAACAAAAACAGCATTTTATCTGCTAAACTGAAAATAAATTACTTTCAAATCAACCGTGGTTCGTGCTTCACTACCATGGTTAACCAATGTTTATGCTACTTCCTGTCTGACAAGAAGTTGTACCAGAATCATCTAGACAGTAGAGACCCCTGGAATAAGCTAGATAGAAGAAGGTGCTTAGTTACTGCAGCCATCTTGAATCAGGTTGACTCCAAAAGGTACATCCAATAATGTTTATTATAGTTTAACTAAAATGTGTTAGTGGTTCATACAATATTTTACTAACAGACAAGCACAAACAAAAACATGCATATACACATACACAGACCCATACATGATCACCCGCCTGTCATGTCGGCAGGCAATATTAATTAAAATACACTTTTTGACAACCTTTGAATCCATGCTACATGAAAATCTACTACATCTGACAGCTGTTTCCTAATGCTTCAACCCCAAAATGCTAGAACCGCTTAACTAAAACGGTCTTATTTATCCAGTTTGAAGCGACTATAATGAGTCCTTGGAACACACTAACCCCCGGTGGTATACTTGAGTGGCTCACAAAGAGATGCAGAGGACGGTGCTGCCAAATGTAGCTTTATGGGGACAATTTAACATAATGATCAAATAAATGCTTGTGTAAAAGAATTATACCTGAACCGTGGTGGCAGTTGACATCCATTAGTGGATTTTTTTGTGACATTTCAGCCGTTTTCAAATACTTTCATCCCATTTTGCAAAAGCAGATGGTCACATTCTGGTTTTGTGAACTGGATTAGAAAAGCAGTGCAAGAACAGCTCACTGACCCTGGCATAGTAAGGACGCAACAAATGACACAAGATAGCTCCAACGTTTTTAATGAGCACATTTTATTGCAGAAGTTTCTCAGTTGGCGTCTCAGCTGAAGACTGGCCATGCTGAACAAAGATCACATGTTGCTCTGTTCATTAAAACAAAAAAACGTATTCCCTAATATCAGGGCTAGGACAAAAAAAATTAAAAAATACCAACTTGCAGAACCATACAGCATTAATTAAAGGGTTAGTTTAGACATTTTAAAGTGACTTTGCAGAGAAAATATATGAACAATTCCTGTTGGGGATGACTGGTATAATGCTCTTAAGTTCAGAAAAATATTTTAATTCTGATTATACTGAATAACTATTTCAAGCAAAGCCAAGACCTAAGTGAATCTACCATCTAAAAACAACTGAAGTCCCCTTTTTTTTTGTTTCATGAGAACATTTATTACTCTTTATGCCACCATCACATTTGTATTACACAGTTACTTACATGAAGTTCAGTTGTTTATAAAGTAAAGTTTGTTTCTATGTGGTCATGTGATGGACTCACAGCCTGTCCAATCCCCGCTTCTCACACAGTGATGGCTGGATATGTACACCAGCGACACCAGTGACTCCCACGACCCAAAAAACGAAGAAGCGAATAAAAGATAATGCAAGGATGGATGGAAGTCAAGTCCTTTTTATACATAAAGCACATTTTCACACAGCAGCTGTTGTAGTAAGTAAAGAAAAAATTTAAAAGTGTAATTAAAAACATAAAAATAAAACCACAAAACAATGAAATACTAAATCAAATCACACTGGGTTAAAAGTCAGCGAAAACATGTGTGACTTTAAGAGTTTTAATTCAGTTCCGTTTATTTATATAGCGCAAAATGTAGTCTCAGGTCACTTTACAGGAACAGTCACACACATAGAAAAGCTAGTTAGTAAAGTTCTCTATCTAATGAAGCAGCAGACGTGTTGAATATTGGCTTTGTCACAGTCTCCCATCCTGAGCAAACACAATTGCAACAGTGGAAAGGAAAAACTCCCTTTTCAAAAACAGGAAGTGAAGTGTCCTGTCTAATGTTGGGGGCAGATTGTTCCAGAGTTTAGGCCCACGACTGAAAAAGCCCGATCTCCTCTGAACTTCAACCTGGATTTTTGGTACAACCAAATCAGCAGGTCAGATGATCTCAACACCCGAGAAGGAACGTGTAGTTGAAAAGTCAGAGAGGTCTGAGGGTGCAAGGACATTTAGGCACTTAAAGGTCAACAGGATAATGTTAAATCACAGGGAGCCAGTGAAGGGAGGACAATACTGGTGTAATATGATTAAACCTATGAGTTCCTGTTAAGAGCAGAGCTGCAGCATTTTGGACCTGGCTGACCCCAACATAAAGCACGTTACAGTAGTCTAGCCAGGCTGTAATGAAGGCATGGATTATTTTTTCAAGGTCAGGTCTTGTCAGCACTCTATCTGCCTTAACTTAACACAAATAGCAGCAGAAGCATGGGTCACTTCTAGGAATTTTAACAAAGGCATAGTATCCCTTGAAGTAAGTTTTACAGTATTTTAAAATCAAATTATCTTATTCTGAGAGGGGACAAAGTTATGGCCTTTTTGGTCAAACCTGAGAAACAATATCTCGTGCAATATTGTGAGATCTTGCAAGACGTTTTAGCACTCAAAGCATATCATGGAGATGACTATCAGCTACCACCACACTAAACTTAGCTTGATATTTATGAAAATGGCTGTGTTAGAGGCTTGTTTGTGTTGGCTAAGGCTGCTTAGCTGTGGCAATCATCTTCAATGTGATTGACTCCAAAAGTGAAGAATATAATCTGCATGAACCTCTAAGAAATCTTGAAGACTGGAGTTGTTTTAAAGAGCTCAGAAACCTGTAGACGTGGCTTTGCTCAAACTAGCTGTTAGTTACTATTGTGGTCAGAAGTAAACTCTGTTCCTTCAAACTGAGGTGAAGATGTCATCTGTAGCATGTACAAATAAATCAAGTGTTCATAACCTTTCTGCATAATCTCATTTCAAGGTGTTTGAAACTTTCCTTTAATCCAAACAGACAGCAGTTGATAAACAAGCTCTTTTACATTTGTCACCGAACAAACAGTCTCATTGCTCAAGATCAGAGTTCTGTGATGGAGTTAAACTCAAAGCAGTCTGCTCCTCAAATAAATAATGTTAAATTATTGTTTTTATATATGAATGTTTCTGTTCAGTGCCCTGAGACGACTTCTGTTGTGACTTGGTGCTTTATAAATAAACTGAATTGAATTGAACTGAAATGTGAATGTTCACAAATTTATTGACTTTATTCAGCACAAAACCTTTATATTAGAACTAACTAATGCTATTTTAGGAACGCAAACTAAAAGTCTAGTGTCAATTAAAGTTATTAACAAATTTACTGTCTTACAAATTACTTTTATTCTTATTTTCAATCATTACATCCTGAAGCAGAGGTCAGGTCCTGCGTGGTCAACATCTGGTGTAAAATGGCGGATTGTTCATCAACATGGCTCATCTCCGACCCGACCACTGGTCCAACGTTTGAACACAATGATCGGTCAAACCAACCCAATCTGACACTACAGTTTTAACACAACAACTGAACTGAAATAGCAAAATTATAAATTATAATGCTTTTTACCTGATCACTGCGCTCTCCCGTGCGCGCTCCTGTGGCACTGATCGAGTTTTAGCAGCCCATCACTTTTTGTCACGCCACCTGTATCTTCTGAGAAGGTAATCATCTCAATTAGATCTGCTAAAGCTATCTGAGCTGAACGAAGTTCATGCAACTCTGCCATCCTTTATGACTGTTGACCTAGCAAGTCACTGCTATGCTAGATGTACCAGTGAGCAGGTATTCAGGAAAACTAATGAGAAGGGGTCCTCTGCAGACCAAAAGCGGGTGCTTCTAAAGAATTGGCATTTGTAGAGGGCAAACACTGACTGGCTGTATTTTCTCTCTTTTTATGTACAAAGTAAGTTACCTCAGGTCTTTTTTAAAACTGGAGGTTTCTAAGAAACAGCGTTATATCTGCTGTCAAACACAAGAAGATTCTCTTTTGTTCTTGGGTTGCAGGCTGCACCTGACACAGGCTGGCTTGAGTCTGGTCTGGGTACAATGAAATATGAAGCATCTGAAGTGAAACCTGCT
>JARVGQ010000781.1:2507148-2517954 GCA_031762355.1 Hypsolebias martinsi
TTTTAAAGGCTGAGATGATACACACTCAGCCTTTAAACCTGAACTCCACACTCTGCTCTTTGAACTGAGAAAGCTCCTCAGATGAGGAGCAAAACGTCTTCTGTTACAAATAAAGTCCAGCTGTTTTTGTACTGAACAATTTTCTTATTCTTTCTTGGCATGAAACCATACTGCTGCTCACAGTCACCTCTCATCTAAGTCTTGCTTCCACTATGCTCTCCCAGATCTTCACCGTGTGGCTCATCAACTTAATACCACTGTAGCTGCTACATCTCTGTACATCACCCTTGTTCTTAAAAATGGGCACCAGCACACTTCTCCATTCCTCAGGCATTTTTTCACCATCAAATATGTCATTGAATATTTGGGTCAAAAAACCTTTTGCATGTCCTTTCCAGCCTGATCCCTCTTTCTCTCCAATCAGTGCAAATCATTCTCACCCTCTTTTGTGTCCAGCTATCCATACAACTCATCATACACCTTCTGTTTTGCCTTTAATACCTCCCACTTTGCTCTATATTGCATCTCCTTATATTCCTGTCTTCTCTCTTCAGTCTTTTCACTGTCATATTCCTTTTTGGTTAACGTCTTTCATTGAATAGCTTCCTGAACTTCCTCATCTCCTCTGTTTCCTTCACCAACATTCCTATTCAGATCTGCTCTGATCACCACTCTCTATCACCTCATCCAGATCCTTCCAAAATGTCTCTTTCTCCTCCACATCACATTCAATATGTGGAGTATAACCATGAAAACAGCATCAGACCTTCTACTTCTACCTTCAGACACATCTCCCTATCTGACACTCTCTTCACCTCTACTATATGTTTTGCCAACTCCTCCTTCAGGACCACCCCTACTTCATTTCTCTTTCTGTCCACACCATGGTAAAACAGTTTAAACCCTGCTCCAATGCAGCAAGCCCTTCTGCCCTTCCACTTGGTCTCTTGGACACATAAAACATCTACATTTCTTCTCTGCATCATGTCAGCCAGCTCTGTACATTGCCTGCCATTGTTCCCACATTTAGAGTTGCCACCCTACATTCTTGACTTTCCTATTTTCCCTCTGACTACTGACACATTTCCTTTCTTGTGGTCTTTGATTAACAGTAGCACAGTTTCCACCAGCACCCTGTCTGTCAACAGTAGTGGCAGTCGTTGTTAACCTGGTTTCAACCAATCTGGTATGGTGCCACTTGGATGAATTCAGGTATTAGTTTTGGCACAAGTGTTTTACGTCAAATGCTCTTCCTGACACAACCCTCACCATTTACCCGGGCTTGGGACCAGCACAAAAGACACTGGCTTGTGTGCCCTAGTGGCTGATTTACTCACTCCTTAACTGGTTTATTTTATACCATTCTGACCATACACAGTTTGACCAATTAAAGCCATTTACCTCCATCCATCCTCCCATTCTGGTGTTCTACAAGGTTTTGTCCTTGGACCTCTACTTTTTACCCGTCTTCTTCCTTTTGGTGACTTAAAAAAAACATATCCAATTCTGCTCTTACATTGATGATGCCCACCTCCTCGCTGATTCTTGCAAAAACCAGTTACTTCTTCAATTTCATCAATAGCACCTCAGTTTTCCCCTCCCTACAGGTTAATAATTTGGGTATCATCATAGACAACACATTATAATTTCCATCCCATATTAGCATTATCACTCGTTCAGTCTACTTTCACCTCTATAACATCAACCACCTCTGTGGTCTTACTTACCCTACTCTTGTTAACTTTTTGCTCACATCTCACCTACATTACAGTAACTCTTTTCTCATTAGTTTCCTTGTGAAATCTATTCATAGACTCCAACTGGTCCAAAACGCTGCCATTTGTGTTATCTCCAGAACCGCTTCCACCATACATACCATACCATACATCACCATAACCCCTGTACTACATCAACTCTGCTGGCTACCTATTAAATATTATATTTAGTCCAGAACTCTGCTTCTGTATATTTTCATTGTTTGCACTAGATCTTTATACTGTGACTTTATATTGTGTTTTATGATATGTTTTATATACATTATCATAGTGTATTTTTACTGTACAGTGGTTTGAGTGCTTAGAAATGTGCCTACAAAACTGTGCACCCAATGTGTGGCATATTGTGGAATTTTTTTTCCCCCACTGCTGCTAAAATAGGTCTGTAAATGGGCACAGACAGTACAAATCTCTGTGGTGAGCCTAGTGTAGAGGCGCTGCACCTCCTTATTAAAAGTCAGATGAGGTTGTTTGGGTATCTGTTCTGTTGCCTCCATCTGGAAGTTTTCCACATCACGTTGGAAAAAGACTCTGGTCAATCCAGAAACTATTAGATGAATTTAGTGAGAACACTTTCATGTATAACAAAAACATTCAAGGCCTTGCTCATTCATTTTGGTTTCTTAACTAATTCAGAGTTGTCTTATAATGTTTTAATGTCAGTACAGATATACATTTTGAGGCAGATTTACTTTAGTGAAACATAATCTACAACATGGAAATCATTAACTCAGTTTACATTCTTATTGTTTACCCACATTACCATCCACCCCACCAACAGATTATTTATCTTGTTGGTTTAACACAGCGACCTCAGTACACCATACCTCGATCTGTGAAAGAAAAGAAAAGTTGGCTTGGTTAAAACATTGACTGTGCCTAACTTATTTTTTCTTATCTATCTGCTCCAGATTGGTCGAAGACAAAAACTGCTGATTTTTCTGGGGAAAATGGTAAACACTGTCTACAGTGATGAGGAAAAGGGAATTCAAGACAAGGAGAGTAAAGAGGAGAGCATCTTGGCCATGTTGGGTATCATTGGGACCATTCTCAACCTGGTAGTCATCATTTTTGTGTACATCTACACAACTTTGTAGCTTTCAAACATTCAAAGTTGAGAGCTCATCACCGACTGTTTCAGCTACTTTACATATGCGGACCTGGAAATAAAGATGGACGATTGGTGGAAGAGGGTGAGCTTCCTGTATGATGTACAGGGTGTAATACTCTGGGAATCCATTCAGCTTAATTTCAAACAGCTGAGACTGAGGAAACATGGCATGCTCCTCCATCTTTTGCAGGTAGAATTACTCAGAATATTTGATTGTTTTTCACTTGTATAAATATGCATGAAGCAAAAAACATTTGCAGCTTTTTACAACTCATAAATATAAAGGACTACAGAAAAATGCTAACATTTTTGTAAAGACAATTTGATATATTGTTATAATCTAAAAAAATATGTGTTGATTTGTTGAAACTTTTGTCATTATTTCTATTAAGGTACATGGAACTATTTCTTTAGATATCACTGGTTTTTAGAAAACATTACATAAGTCACATTGAATCCATCTTTAGTTGTTAATCACAAATTTAATGAAGACAGCTTTGTTTTAAAAGCAGCTAAAAGTTTAACACGCCAAAATGCATCCACGATGAGTATCAATATGCTTGATACAAACGATGGTAGAGGAGACTGAAATAGAGAAACCAAGTAGAAAATAGCATAAATATTGTTTATAATTCAAGGTTTTATTGTATCTATTTAACCTTTAAAGGTTTTCAGTATTGAAATAGAACATTCATTTACATGGATAACTTCTCAGGAGAACTGAGGTACAGGTGTTTCACTTTCTTAATTGCTCTAATGCAGCTTTAATACTTCGAATTGTCATAAACTTTTGGCTATGTGAATATTTCAGCAGTGATATCTTTATGGTATTGATCACCCTATGATATGCTTTCACAAAAATGTACATAAATATTACATACCTTGAGAGATAAATATATTAACATTTGTAAGACATTTACTTTACGCTGACCTTCACTGATTTAAAACGTGTGCTTAACTTGCCTTAAAACATGAGGAGTTGGCTGTACATTGACATAGAAGCTCTTCTAGAAACATTAAATTTATTGTACACAATTACATGTAGGCCAAATATGATTTATTGGATATTTTCAAAGTACCCTGCTCTTGTCTTACACAGCATTCTGAATATTCAATTCTGCAGTCTTTAACCTTTTGCAAAATGTATTTCTCATTGTTTCCATTTTGGCAAAGTGAACAAAGAGAATACAGATAAGACTGAGATGAGACTGTGAAGCTTCTAACTGAGAGCTTGGAAGGTCTGGTGACAGCTAACAATGAAGGTGTAGACCAGGACTATTCAGCTGGTGGCCTGGGGGCCACATCCGGCCTGTGGGTAAACTAAGTCCAGCTCACTCATGGGTTCATTTATAAAACAAAAATAGACATGAAATCATAAAAAATAAATTAATAATTAAAAATAAACATTAAAAAAATTCTGAAATCCCAAATATGTCTTTCAAAGAGGTTCTACAGATGACCTATGACACAGCGATACAACTCAATCTGCCTATAAACTAAATGTTAAATTGTTAAATTAATTTAAAAAAACAGCAAAATTTGCTTGATGTTCAGCTACTGAGCTGTTGGCTTTTAGTAACACGGTTCATCTGATCAGCTTATTTGAACAGCTCTTGGGTATTTTGTACCCTACTAAACTGCAAGACTCACAAAAAATCTAAAAGAAAACCCCTCAGTCAATCACAAAATGTTGACTCATGTCATCTGGACAGATTCTTTTTTGAAGAGACATTTCATCTTTCATCTGAAAGACGTCATCATTCTGAGGCCTGCCACCCAGATCGGTCATATAAATAGTACCTTACTGATGTGTTTCAAGCCATCCCTCTGTGGAGTTCACACAAACTGACTTTACACATGAGGACACCAAGGCCAAAATGGTTCAGAAAAAAAAAAGACTGGTGAAGTCTTTCAGATGAAAGATAAACCATTTCGTTCAAAAAAAAAAAAAAAATCTGTCCAGATGACATGATTTAACGTTTTTGTGGTTTATCCACCTGGATGACTGAGCTTACAAAACTTTTGTCTGAACCGTTTTGGCCAGGTTGGCCTCAGGCTGTTTCTGTGAGTAGCAAGTTGGCCATCTGGCCTAAAACATTTGATTGGTGTGTATGATGACTGATTGTTTTGGATGGATGGTTCCTTTTTGCATGTGTAAAGTCAGCTTTTGGAAATGCCACAGCAGGCTGGTTTGAAACACATCAATAAGGTGCTATTTACAAGACAGACCTGGGTGGCAGGCCTCAGACTGATGAAGTCTTTCTGATGCAAGACAAAACATTTCTTCTAAAAAAGCATCTGTTCAGATGACATGATTTAACTGTTTTGTCCTTTATCCACCTGGATGACTGAGCTTACAAACCTTCCCTCAGTCGATGTTTGGTTTATTCATTTGGCACATAAAGAAGACTTCTTGCTTTTGTTAGAATTTGACTAATGTGGACGTTATATTTTTGCAGTTCTGCCAATTCTCCCCTCTATGTACCCCCTCCCCCCATGGTCAAATCAACACTTTGATCATTACAGAAGTTAAAGAAGGATTCTTTAAAAGAAATACAACAATTTAGAAGACTCAAATCCATATCATATTTTATAACTTTATTTGTTAAGTTTGGATCCTGGGGCAGGTGCAAACAGCTCTGAGCTTATGATGATGCAGGCTAAAGGGAGTATTTTGCTGTGACTATGCAACTAGTTGGTGAACAAGTAGAAGAGGTCAATAAAATGATGTGCATTGTTTTGCAAGCCATGCACAACAAAACTAAATGTCATTTTCAAAAGCTAGCTGCACAAAATGCAACTGCACAACACGCTGGTGCATGTCTTTTGGTAGTAAACACGATTCAGTGAGACTGCAACCAAAAACTGTTTGTTTTACAGCACTGTCAGGTTTGAGTCAATCAGTAATGAAGAACATGTAAGTTTAATTTTCCTCTGCAGTATAAACCATTTCTACTAAAAATTCTCTGACAAAAAGCACAAAGAGACGTTTCTCATATTTACCCCATTAAAGTGGGAAAAATAAAAAATAAAAACAAAATAAAAAACGATAAGCTGCAGCAGAGGCTACACTTCACTACTTTCAGTTTAGTTTGATTGGATCTGAGATTCTGCTGCTTTTGTGGGGCAGCTGGTTGCTTTCTAACATTTTGTATTGCACTTTTGAGCAAAGTGCCTTTGCTTCTCAAACCGAACTACAGACTTTAGTCTGAGGGCGAAACTTAGTCTTAAGATTTGGATACACCGCAGTTTTTTCTTATGCTTTTCAATTTGTCCACCAATAGATAATGAGTAGAGCCAAGATGGCTCCAATTACTCAACCCAGCAGTGAAAAGGAGAACACTTGTGAGAATAAAATTTAGGAACAGAAATAGGTCAACAATAGAGGACAAAGTCTGGGTGTTTGAAAAACCCTGACAGGTGGCTCTGACAACTTTTGGAAAGTTCGAGTGAAATTATTTTCCTATGTTACCTCAAATCGTGCCATGCAAACTAACTTGACTCTGCACCTTCTCTTTTAGCAGTCACAGAAAATAAACTTGTTAAAAACAACAAAGTTCCCAAAATGCCACTTGCATAAGAAGCTATATGAGACCAGAGCAGGCCTGATGTACATATAGTATAAAGTGGACAGGCTTTGATATGTGTAAAACATGTTTGTGTTCATCGATCAACACCTCCAGAAAGTGCCTGACATGATCGCTATGACTCCAGTGAAGAGGTGACAAAGAAAAACACAAAGAAAAGAACATTTGCAGAAAAAAACCTGTATCCTGATCTACTTTACTGTATCCATGACTGGATTTCTACATCGAGGTCAAAATGAAGACAGACATGTTTTTATTTTGACTCCTGCGTGTTTTAAAGACTTAAAGAAGATGAAAGTTTATCAAGCACATGGACAAATTCAATGAATGTATACATATTTGATGTAAATGTTGAATATTCATGTGATCTTTACCCTTCCTAAAGCAATGTAACCTGAACCATTATTCTGTTTTATTTATGTGCTACCAGAACCAGTTCAAACTTCTCTTTCTGAAAGGTCTGGAAGGGGTTTCTGCTTGCATTTTATTATAAAATATGAAATAAACCTGTTTTTAAAACCACTTGATGACACGTGTGTAGCTATCGCCTGCTGTCATGAAAGGTAGGGAGTAGTGTTAATTTGTGTTTGTGGTCTTTTTGTCATTCTGTTAGCAAAATATCTTGTGATGCAGTAGATGGATTTTATGAAACTCCCAGAAAAATCACATTGGATGTACAACTGATTAACGTTTGCAGGAAATCTAATTCAAGATGGCTGCCCCAGCTATTCAGCCTTTGCAAACACAAAAAATGGCTAATGGTCAGTGACTTTACAGACATCGAGCTAATATTTGGTGTACCACCAGCTGAGTGTCATACTCTGAATGCTAACTGATCATGCGTTAGCCTTTTTGTTTTTTTAAACTTTGCCATTTACACTGGGGGTCAACTTTGTTTGTCTGTTAGCAAAATATCTCATGAACTGAACAGCCCTTAATGAAATGTTCAGAAATAAATCAATGGATGCACATCTATATAACATTTGGAATCAACCAAATTAAAGACGGCCTCCACCGCTCACTGCACTTAGAAAAAAAAAAAACCAACAACTCACAAATGGTAACAACTTGGTTAATTTTAAAGATATTGAGCTAAAATATGAAATGATTGTAGCTGAGACTCATCCTCATCATCAGACTGAGCTCTACAGTTCACAAGTTTTTCTTAAAACTGGCATGCACATTGGTGATGGACAATATACCTTCAAAGAACGTTGGTTTTATTTTACTGAAACTTAATAAAAGTCAATAATTTAATGTATGTCTGGGTTTATGTAGAATCTGTGCTACATCATTAAAGATGATTTATATAAGAATCGACACTTTAGTCCTAATTTAAAAACATGCGAATGCTCTTGCATCTGACAGCTGTGTGAGATTACAACAAAGCCCAGAAGAAGACAGACGAATAAAGAAACCAAACCTTTAAAGAGTCTTTTGATGCAGCGAGACACATCTCCATGTCTCGCTGCACATCAGTCAGAACGATAGAAGAAAAAGAAAACTGGGAAAGCTCGAAGCTAAGACGAGAAAGATTCAAAATTCCCATAGTCATTTATTTTCATTCCACTCCTTTTTGATTTGTATCTTTGAAGTCAAATGTATGAAATGGTGTCAGAAAAATATCTTCATTTCATTAAGAATGCTCTGTGATGGGGAATGTTTGGAAATAATCTGGTTAGAGGGAATAAAAAGAGACTAAAAACAGCTCAGCTTTGCTTTAAACCCCCCAAATATAATGCATGAGGCAATGAACCAAGTGAACAAATAAAACAATCATTTGAGGAAGCACAGCTGCTTTAATTCTCATGCCCAGAAGCCGATGGTTTCACCTGGATCCAAGAGGAACAGAAATAATTCCTGCTTTTAACAAAATGCTAGAGCACTGTGGTGCATCCAGCACCAAGCAGATTATATCACAGAAAGAAAGTAGCAATTAATCCGTCCATCGCACTAACTACTCCAAATCCAAAAGACATGCTTGGTGATGCCAACTCCACTTCAGTTGTTATACTAAATCGATTCCTCGTGTGGCAACAGCACACATTGAAGTTCACTGCCACGGTGCAGAGCATTTCCACTCTGACCCCCCCCCCCCCATCTCCAATAATTTGTTGAACATCAAAAATGGTGAAAACAAGACATGATCTTCAAACGCCTACGGGCAAATGCTGACAACTCAAGATCTCCTTCAAATGGGACATTTGGTCACAGTTAAATCTTGACTTTTAGGTCGTTTTCACACCTGATAGTCCGGTAGACTCGGTTCAATTGGGGAACAAAATTAGGAACATTTGTTAACATTTTCAACTGGTGAGGTTCACATTCCTGAGTCAGTTGAGTCAACCTGTTCCCCCCACCCCCACCCCTCGCCTGTGGTGGCGCTGCACTAAGAACTACTGAAGGAAACAACAAAAAAAACCTCTGAAGAAGACACTTCTGCTTCTTCTTCTTCTGGAAATAAAAACAAAAATGGAGTGGCATCAAATTTGAACAATTTTAGTATTTCTGTCTGGTCATTTTTCAACAATGGACTCAGCATGAGTGGAAGATGAAGCAGAAGACCATGGAGAATGTTTTTTTTTTTTCACACAAGGCAGCTGAGACGGCTCCGTATGAGGTATGAGAAATGCACATTGTTTTGGTTGTATTTACCCAGAATGCCCTGCTCTGTAGTCCACTTCCTGCTTTTGGAGTGGTCTCCGGTGCGCTTGCATTCACAATGCATTCGAACTGCACTAGAGTTCACGTTAACCGGACTTGACCTAGGTTTGTAGGCGGCCCAGAGTTCGTTTTTTTGGTCCGCATCAGAATTCGATTGTGCATTTACACATCCCCAAATGAACTGGACTTTTTACGCGAACTGACTAGAGTTTGATTTAAAGCGGACTAAACAGGGCTGGTGTGAATGCACCTATATTTTACTTTCGGCTGCTCCCTTCTTCAGGGGTTGCCACAGAGAACTAACCCTCATGAAGACTTGGTGATTGTTTTTACACCAGATGTCCTTGACACAACACCCCTGAGCTACCACAGCCCTCTTTGTGGAGCAGAGAGCTGCATCTAGGGTGCCTTGGGGAGCAGACAGTGGGGGTTAATGGCCTTGCTCAAATGCCCAGACTGGGACTAATGAGGGTGGAGGCAGGTGTGGGTGCTTCACCTTTCCCACCCACATTTTGATGTTGTTTGTTGGGTGAGACAAACCGGCGAACTTTCAATCACAGGCCCACCACTCTGTGCCACCACTCCCCTATTCCCCTAACAATTAAATCTTGACAAGACAAAAGCGCTCTGGCTCATGTAAGAACAAATAACCTGTTTAAAAAGCTAAAAGCATCATATAATAGAAACATATTACTTTTCTATCACAGCAGGTGAAATCTGACTGTGATATCAATGCCATAACTTGTCTAACTTCTGTCCCCTCAGTCCCTCTAATCTGAGATTTTCCCAACAAACGTGTCTAAAATAGATTTGTCACACGGCGTGCACATTTCCAACCTCCCTTGTTCACATTTATTCATGCAGAGAAATAAATCCTGTGATCAGAATCGGGAAGCGGGCTTGAAAGCCATGACAAATCCTGATTTAAATGTAAAACTTGAGAGGAGGCAGTGCCCAAGTGTCAGGTTCAGCTTGAGTGTGAGGGATTGCACATCGTTTTTATGCATGGAAAAGGTTTTTGTGATATTATTCAGGATATAAACTTGTCATCCAAAAGGGCTAAAGGAGATCAACAAATGTTTGGGATTCTCTGCAAAGATCTCAGTGTTTTGACATGAGGTAGACTTTTTGTGTAGGACGAGCCAAGAAATAAATGTTTGAAAGGATTTCTGCACATTTTGGATGCTTTACATAGAGTATCATACTGAAGCATGCAGAGGTACCGTGGGGGGGAGCTGATACCATGTCTGCATGGTTCATAAATGTTTTAACCTGGCCCCTTATGAGGAGGTTGTTTATTATTCTGAAGTGTTTCACTGAATCTGCACAAGATCTGCAGAGAAACCGACCCAGACCAGAAGAAGGCAGCCGGGGTGTAAGAATTCAATAAACTTGAACTAACGTCGTGGAGAGGATGCCTGCAAAACCAGCACAGAACAAATAGAAACAAAGGGAAAAAATGAGAATATGGAGAGAGAGAGAATAAAAAATATGTGTGTGTGCGTGCGTGCGTGCGTGCGTGCGTGTGTGTGTGTGTGTGTGTGTGTGTGTGTGTAAACCAGCCACTAGGGAGCACAAGTCAGTGTATCTCTTGTGCCGGTCCCAAGCCCGGATAAATGGTGAGGGGTGTGACAGCAAGGGCATCCGATGTAAAACACTTTTGCCAAAA
>JARVGQ010000781.1:2557691-2568477 GCA_031762355.1 Hypsolebias martinsi
GAGTCTAGTTCTGATGATTGACTACTGTTTAGTTTTGGAAGTATTACTCTCTCCAAGAATTGATTAATATCCTCATCTGTTGGATTTATTTGTGGAGTGTAAAGGGTTTTATAGAATTCTCTAAAAACACTGTTTACTATTCCTTCATCATAAATTATGTTTCCATTTGTGTCTTTAACACCATATATAGATGTTTTTTCTTTGTTTAATTTGAGTTGGTTGGCTAAGAAGCTCCCTGATTTATTACTGTGTTCAAAATTTTCTAAACAAAGTCTTTGTAACTAGAATTTACTTTTTTTGTCAATAATTTCATTTAGTTCTAATTTTATTTTGCATAGTTTTTTTCTGTTTTCTCTCCTTGTAAACCTTCTAATAATTTGATTGATTTCTCTAATTCCTCAGTACGTTTATTTTCTATGTTCTTTTTATTTGTTGAGTAGGATATTATTTTGCCTTGCATAACTGTTTTCCCAGCCTCCCAGAGTGTACATGCTGATGTTCTTGGTATGTCATTAAACTCTAAATATGATGTCCATTCTTTTTTAAAGTAATGTATAAATTCTTCTGCCTTAAGCAGTGAGGTATTTAATCTCCAGTTTATACTTTTTATAATTTCCTTCTTATTAACTAAATTTAAAGTAACTGGTGCATGATCGCTGACAGCAATAGGGTGTTTATTTGTGTCTGAAATGTTGGTCAACAATGAGTTGCTGATTATGCAATAATCCAAACAAGAGTAAGAATGATGCACATGTGAAAAGAAAGAATATTCTTTACTATTAGGGTGAAGAGAGCGCCATGCATTGCAGAGCCCATAATCCTTCATGTACTGTTTAACTATATTTATGGATTGCCAACTGAGTTGATTTCCCACTGAACTCAGCCTGTCTATTTTGTCATCTAGACCGAAGTTAAGATCACCTCCTAAGATCACTGAGCAATCTGTGTGATTTGATAGAGTGGAAAAATATCATGAAAAAAAGAGGCGTCGTCTACATTTGGCCCATATATGCTAATAATACAATAATTTTTGCTAAATAACGATAATTTTAACATTATATACCTACCTTGCGAGTCTATAATTTGATCTAATACTGTGAAGTTAACATTTTTATTTATTAATATTGCTACCAGCTCTGTTTTCACTCTTGACCACAAACCTCAGCCTGTTTTTCACTCCTCGCCTTTCCTTGACCTTTTTGATTTGTCTGCTCATCTGACCACATTAACAACCTTGCATTCTCTCTCAACAAAGTCTTTAGATCATGTTTTGCCTCTGGCTTCTGCTCTCTGCTTTCCTGTGTTTAACCCCTGCTACGATTACTGGACCATGAACCTGGATTCCCCTTTCCGGACTCTCAGCGCTCCTGGACCACTCCGCTGTTGCAGTTCACGCTCCCTGAATGACGTCACCAGCAACAGAGAGACTACAGCCCAAGTCAAAACATGGAGACAGACCGGACCCAGAACCCAGATCTCGATCATAAGTGGCGTGTTTGCAGTAAACATATTTAAAGTTCTGGTGTTGTGCTGATCTAAAACCAGTTCTTGTCACTTATTAACAATTTTACTCAAAGGAAAAAAAAACTTTTTGTGATCAAGAGGAGCCAGTTGAGGTGGTTCGAGCATCTGGTAAGGATGCTTCCTGGGTGCGTCCCTAGGGCATGTCTGACTGGGAGGAGACTCCAGAGAAGACCCAAGACACACTGGAGAGACTGTCTCTTTGTTGGTCTGGGAACACCTTGGAGTCCTCCCAGAAGATCTGGAAGAGTTGGCTGTGGAAAAAGATGTCTGGACCTCCCAGCTCAAGCTACTGCTGCCCCTGCAACATGACTTTGGAATAAGCAGATGATGGATGGATAGAGGAAACTTTTTATTTTTCAGGTTTATTTAAAATGAACCTAACATTCTAGAACTTGCTGCTTTTGATGCAGGTGTGTGCCTCAGAGCTTCTTGTTAGCGAGGGGATTTATCTCAGTGGCTTCAGTGATTTCCCCCCTGAATAGTGTTTAATCTCCATGAGAAGGGAAACAACTTTTAAACTAGTCTATTGTTATGGCTGCACATATTAGTGGCATAAAGCCTTCCTGACAAGGATCATACCAAAGTTTAGTCACAGATTAGTCTGCAGAAATTGGAAGTGGAGCTACTGTAGCGATGAAAATCTCCCACTCTGGGGGGATCGGGCTACATTTTGTGTGCATACTCAGCAAAAAAAAAAAGGAGTGTGAAATGCTGATTCAGGGGAGATGCTTTATCCCCCTGTGTCAGGGGTTGTGGTCAACTGAAAAATGCAGCAAAAGGTTAAGTGTTAGGATGTACGCAGAACCCACCTTTCCAGTCTTCCTTTAAAGTCCATGACGATCGCCAAACATTTGGACATTTTCAGCTAAACCCCTTTTCTTTCAAAAAAAAAAAAAAATAATTAAATTAAAAAAACATTTCATGTTTTGCGGAGTTTAAACTGAATAAAACTTAAAATAAAAGTGTTTTTAATGCCAAAAAGTTTTGAACATTTTCAGAACATTTTTGAAATAAATTGAAACGAGTTTAGTCTTCATAATAAAGGCTGAGTCAGTATTAAATAAATACCTCCCTGCACTGCAAGTAGAGCTTCTAAATTGGAGCCCCTAAGATAATAAAAGCAACCTGCTTCCTTCTGCAAGCATTGTAAATCCATCATGTTGTTAGTTTGGGTCACAAGCTTGCAGCTGACCTCTCAGATGGACTCTGAAGAGTAAATAGTCTGGTGTGTACTTCAGTTGTCAGACACATTTGTCCTAAAAGCCACAATCACACACTTGATTAAAGTGACCATGAAATCTATCACACCATATTCACAATAAAGATAAGACTGCTAAGAAGTGGCAGACACCTAATCACTTCTTTTACTGTAATTTTCAGCACATTTAACTCTGCGAGACATTTTATGAGAGCTCCATGAGGCTGACATTGTCTCTGTGGTCACTGCTCTTAGCATTGTTCCTATAAGTCCTGGAATTAAAATAGATTTCAGGGTCATTTTCATTATTAATCAATATAACATGTCTACAACTTTAAAATGGAAAAGTTTGTAAGAATCACCAATTATAACAAAAAAAATGAACTCTTGTGTGCACTTTCTAAACAAAACTCAAGCAATTTACAGTAAAAAGTGATTTTTTTTAAGCCATCGCATCTTGTCATTGATTTTATTTTATTTATTTTTTAATCTAGGCCCCTCAAGTGCAGCTTTACCAGCGTGCTTGGAGTAAATGTTCTGCTGAAAGGTCAACCACTTTCCCAGTCCTAATTCTTTGGATGGCTGAAACAGATTTTCCTCAAGAATTCACAGCAATGTTTAAGTCATACACAAAAGTCAAGCCACAAATATGCAGCGACATTTGGACTTTAAAGCACTTACAGGCTTTTTCAGAGAACCGGTGAAGAGCTCATAATTATGCTACTGTACTTTCCGCTGTATAAGTCGCACCACCATATAAGTTGCATCAGTCCAAAATGTCTAATAAAATGGAAAAAACATAAATAAGTCACTTCGCCGTATAAGTTGTATCTATTATGTGTCACTGCTGATGCCACTACTGACCACCCGAAAATGTGGGGAGGTGTGCCAAAAATCGGTCAACTGGTAAATGGCAGCCAAGGGAGTGTGCATGGGAGGACTTTAACAAGAATTCAACAAGATAACTACCTAAAAACAATTATTTGTTTGCTTGACATTATAGCAAAGATGCGTCTCAGTTTAACTTTTCCTTAATAAACGTACTTTAATGGTCAAAACAGCTGCATTTTGCCTGGGTGCTCATGTTCCTCCCCGCTCTGCCGCCAGAGCAGGAACAAAGGCTCCATCCACGAGTTCTGGAGCCTTAGGTTGTTTTCGCACCAGATAGTCCAGTAGACTCGGTTCGGTTGGGGACCAACATTCATAACATTTTGTTTACATTTGAGCTGATGCAGTTTGAATTCACACTGCACTGTGCAGTCGAGCCAACCTGTTCCCCCATTCGCCTGTGGTGGCGCTGCACCGAGAACTAAAAGAAACAACACAAAAACCTCTGCAGAAGACACTTCTTCTTCTGGAAATGCAAACAAAAACGGAGTGGCGTCAAGTTTTAGCAGATTTAGAAGTTTTATTTTGTCATTTTTCAACAATGGACTCAGCATGAGTGGAAAATGAGGCAGAAGACCATGGAGAATGTTGTTTTTCACACAAGGCAGCTGATGGCTCCATATGAGGTAAGAGAAATGTGTGTTTGTTTGCCCTGCGCTGTAGTCAACCTCCTGCTTGCGGAGCGGTGCCCGGTTTGCTTGCATTCATACTGTACTTGAACTGTGCTCAAGTTTTCTTCTACCGAACCAAGACCTAGGTTTTTAGGAGGGCCAGAGATTGCCTGTTTGTTCCGTGACAGAGTTTGATGGTGCGTTCACACTTCCCCATACAAACCAGACTTCCTAGGCAAACAGGCTAGAGTTCAGGACAACAGTGCTGGTGTGAATGCACCCTTAGTCAGCCCGCACCTCACTCTTTCAGAAGCTGTGGAACACATGCTCCGCTGCCCCCTTCCTCCCGGCTCGGAGGTGGAGGCGGAAGGCCGTGAGCTTGCAGCTGGAGCAAGGACGGACGGATGGATGTATGTATGGATGGATGGATGGATGGATGGCTGGCTGGCTGGCTGGCTGGCTGGCTGGCTGGCACATTGCTGTGGAAGAAATGCGCCCAGCGGGAGCCAGCCAGACACTGGGGGAGTGTTCCCCGTGAGGGGGGAATCCTTCTGCTGTCCCAACTGCTGTCCCTACTGCTGTCCCTACTGCTGGCTTGAATCCCTATGGCAGACTGCACAGACCCGACTCGTTCACAAACTTTCTTTCTGCTGCTGGATTACTGTTTTCGGCAGCATATTTTTAAATTTTATTCATTTATTTATTTTTACTCTTTATTATTGTAGTTTGTAATCTGCAGAATAGGATTTTCTGTTTTCTGTTTGGGGACATTTTACTTGAGTTTTTTTCTCACTTGTCTGTGAACGTGTGTGTGTGTGTGTGTGTGGGGGGGGGGGGGTTAAGCGGGGTAAAAGCCGAGAGGGCCCTCTAGCGGCTGCAACTGGTAGTGTTTACTGGTTCATGTCTGAATGAACATGTCAAAGTCAAAAATTGGGTTATAAATAGGAGAAAAAAACGTTTAGTAGTCACTCTGGTGTAGTCACAGGACTTGCAAATTTATGCAAAAAGGTGAGACTTATATTCTGGAAATTATGGTTTCACTCTGGAGAAAACTAATTAATTTGGGTTACACACAAACATTTTCTTTTGTGTTATTTGATGAAGTTTGTTATGTTTTGGCATCATCAAACTAGATGGTTCAAAAACATTTGAAACTTTTTTCTTCAAGCAAAAAAAAAAAAAAAAACTGACTGAGGACAATGGTAAAAGCAGACGTAAACACAGATTTGTAAGCAAAAGGCAGGAAAATGAAGAGCAAACAGTTTTACTGGACCTGACAGAGATGAGGAAACCAGGCAGGAAGTTTACAAACTCTAACTTAATGGAAAACTTTGCAGCTTCTTCAGTTTCTCTCCCTCTGAATAAAGCCTTCATGTCCCCGTCTGAGTTTTGGTGGTTTGTCTTCTCTTGGCAGGTTTGTTATGGCAACATTTTCTTTTAAGGACCAGATGGTGATGATAGGTTGACTCAAGGTTTGGATATTTTTTACAGTCCAACACTGATGGATACTTCTACAAAACTTTGCAGCTAACTATTCTGAAAAGCTTTTTGATGGATGTGCTCCTATAGCCTGGCAGCTTTAACAGCTGCAGAAATCACTTCAGGTCATGTGACTCTTTGATTGCATACATTGGAGGAATTACTGCTAATTATCTTCTAAAAGTGGCAATGTCAAATCCCAATTTAGGGCTTTCATACCAAAGTGTATAAATATTTTCTTTTTCTAAATTGACTTACCGGTAACAGAATTTGAACATTGTGTTTACTTTTTTGTTTAAAATATTCAAAATGGTTAATTTAATCAATAAAATATATAAAAATGTTACAAGGTAAGCCTGCTTTAGCAAGGCACCATGCTATATGAGAGTAAAACTGTGTGACATTCACATGGAACCCATGTGACTGATATAAATGTCATGCCAGAATGGTGGGTTTGATTTGCAGCTGTTTCAGCCTTCGTGTTGATGAGAGGGAGCTGAAGTCTCTGTGTTCAAAACCTAATGGTGTACAATGCAGACATACTTTTAGTCACTGTTTTCAAATGTGTCATTTAATAGACCAGCTCCTACATTGTTATTCTTTTGGTCAGAATTTAAAAATACTTTTTGGGTCATCAAGCCTCTTATTGCACTCAGTTATTGTGGACTGAAGACTTTACTCAGGAAAAACTGGCTTTTCTCACCTTTAGATGTAGGATTTGTTTCCACAGAAGTAAAAAAAAAAAAAATATATATATAAAAAAAAAACTGATATGTGTTTTCATCTTCTTTTACTACTTTCATTTTTTTTTTCTAAAAAAATAAATAAATATATAAAAGAATGCAAATTGCCTGCCTGATAGCACAGTTTTAAATTGAAGGAATGTCTTGTGAAATTTTACGTTACCAGATGTGTTCGTCTTGCAGTGTGTGTTAATAATAACTGTCAGCTACTATCACATCACATATTTTTATTCAATACCTGCACAATTAAGATACAGCTTTTTATGTTTTCTGCAATCTGGTGGCTATGGTGGCCATCTTGAATTGGGTTGATTCTAAAAAGAAAAAAAAAATTTTTCATTCATTTAAAAAAAGACCTTATAATAAACATTTACAAAAGAAAAGAAAGAAAACCAATACAATGAAATGAAAGGCAGCAGAGAGAAGAAAAAATTCTTATATCTGCCCCTTTTTCTTCTCATAAGTAAAATTAAAATTCAAACATTCAAACATAACATTTATTTAACACCATCTCATAAAAGTAATCCCATTGCAACATACAGAAAAAAATGAATGGGTCAGAAGCAAATCCAATTACACATTACACATTGCCAAATTCAGTAATCTGCAGCTGATAATCATTATCTCACCTGCAAACGAGAAACTAAACTGTTAAAAACAAGCCTACGGAGTCACACCTATAAAGCTGTAGTAATCTGAATACATTTAGTTCCTGTTAGATCACCTTAAGCCATTAGTTAAAAACAACCCTCATTCATTAAATTAAAATTTACATCTCATTACATTACACAATTACTTAGACTAGTTACAAACAGTAAGTCTGTAATCAACCATCCATTATCTTTTTACCAGCTTCTTCCATTTTTGGGTCGCGGGGGTCACCGGTGCCCATGTCCAGCAATCATGCGAGGGGTGGTGTACACCCTGGACGGGTCTCCAGTCCATCACAGGGACACATAGAGACAAACAACCATCCACTCTCTCACTCACACCTAGAGACAACTTAGAGTTACCAATCAGTCTAACTCTAACGTGCATGTTTTGGTCTGTGGGAGGAAACTGGAGTACCCGGAGAAAACCCATACATGCACAGCGAGAACATGCAAACTCCACCCAGAAAGGTCCCTGGACCAGGATTTGAACCAGGGACCTGCTCGCTGAGAGGCAGCCGCTCTGTCAGAGATCAGACGGTCTGGTGAAACTAACTTTTCTAGTTGTAACGAAGCGCTCCAGAAGAGATACAGCGCTGCAGAGACCAAGGGAAGTCCAGAGGATGAGCAGGGTTCATACACATGATCCGAAGAGGAGACAGTACCGATAGGGAGAAGCAAAGGCAAAATCCAAAAACAGGCGTAGGTCGTCAACAAGGTCAGAGGGCTGAGGCACAAAAGGGACAGGCAAAAAGCGTGGTCGAGGGAAACAGGTGTGGATCAAGATTAAAGAGCTGCGAACAAGGAGAGAACGCTGGATAACTGTGGCTGGAAGCAATCAATTGATCTGGCAACGTGGTGGAGAAAGCAGGAAGTATATGTACACCCAGAAACAGGTGGAAACCGTCAGCAGCAATCAGAGAGAGAGAGGTGTGACGTGTCAAGAGGCTGGCAGACGCAGCAGAGGAAAAAACCCAAGAGAGCAGATTCGAAACAGCTGTAGATGTGTGTGAGCAAGGAAGGGCGAGAGAATCATGCACCTGTCGCTGGAACTGACTCGATCTCAGTTCTAAGAAAAATGAATTATGACTGCAGAAAAACCCCAGATGGTCCAAAGACTAAAGCAAAAATGAAGAGTCCAGATGTGGTGAAGAGAAGCTAAACCCCTCCCTGGATGAAACCTGGAGAAGTTAACACTCCTCATGGTTTCAGAAGCAAGACTTAAAAGAAGAAGACGAAAAAGGATTGATGTGTCTCATAAAGGGAGTGGTGGCACAGAGGGTAGCGAAGGTGGGTCTGTGATCAGAAGGTTACCGGTTCAGACCCCGGAGCGACAACATCAAAATGTGGGTGGGAAAGGTGAAGCACCCACACCTGCCTACCCTCATTTCCACCATTCCGTGCCCTTGCAAGACCTTTAACCGCCACAATCTACTCCCCTGGGCATCCTAGATAGCAGCTCTCTGCTCCACACAGAGGGCTGTGGTAGCTCGGTGGTCTGTGGTTGCGTCAGGAAGGACATCCGGCGTTAAAATAATCGCCAAGTCTTTGCAGGAGTTAGTTCGCTGTGGTGACCTCTGAAGAAGGGAGCAGCCGAAAGAACAAATAAGTGTCTCGCAAACCCTTTTTTTTTTTTAAATTAAAGGCAAGTTTGAGACAATTCTCACAACCTAGTGACCCGTCAGTGACATTACTCAGATCTAAGAAGGGTAACGACTGTTGCGCAACACACCTTTACTGATCTAATTATTTAATCCATTTAAGTTCTGTTTCCAGGCCACTAAGATCACACTCACTAACCCTCAGCAGCTGATGTAAGTCATAAAGACCACTAAGGCTTCAGAGTAGATTGCACCAGTGATTCTATCAATGGTGGTTTCCTTTTGACTAAACGTTGCACAAACTGGTGGCACCTTCCCACATGATGGAATTGGCAACCCATCACACCTGAGATACACCCAGGTGGAGCAGTGGGCAGCTATGTAAGCAACCGGGGAGCAATTGGGGATTAGGTGTCTTGCTCAGAGACACCACGGCATGTGGGAATGGCTGGGGATCAAACCACGACTTTCTTTTCTCAAGTCGGTTGCCCTGCCTCTACCCCATCTCGGCTCCCAGTATAGATATGAACAGCCACTGTGTCGTGGAGCTCCTTCCCTCATATTACGAAGTTTCATCAAAGTTTAGAGCAATGAATGTCAAGAACGTCTAAAAAAAAAACTCACTCGCTGTGGTGACCCCTACAGAAGGGAGCAGCTGAAACAACGGCTGCTAGTGGCTCATTATGTAGCCACACATTTTTTACCTCTCACACGCTGACAGCACTCTTAATAAGACAGGCAAATAGAAAGTCAGAGTGGAGCCTCAAACAAGCAGTGATCGTACTAAAACCATAATGAAAGAATTCCTGAACTGTGAAGTGGCAGAAGTGTCTTGTCATCACACATAGTTTTTTTGTGTTTTTGTTTCATGTCTACAAAGTTTTATGCTTAAAATATATTGTTAAAACAAAACAGACCTGATGAGATTCAGTAGCAGTAACTCAGAGCCGCGATGGACAAACAGCAACTTGACGTTCGACCAACTAGATTACCAACACATAAAGTTATCGCCCTGTCACCAAAGAGGATACGGAGATAAATGTTCCTGCTTGCGTTTCTGTGTGTGTGACACAGTGGTGTAGTGGTCCGAGCTGTCATCCATAGTAAGAAGGTTTCAGGTTAAAATTCTGTTGCAGCCTTTTGGCATCCATCAAGGTTCATGCTCAATAATCCAGGTAAAACATCCAACAATGTTCAGTCAGGTCATCTGAACAGTTTCTATTTTTGTGGAAAGATGTTTCACCCTCCATCCAAACGGCTTCATCAGTCTGTGAAGTCTCAAACAAACTGTTTCCCCCACTAAGCAGTACACTCCTACAGTGAGTCAACCAGTTTGCTGATGATAAGATGGTTTTCTTTTAGTTTCTTTTGGCTCAATCTTTGGCATGGAGTTTTTATGTTCTCGCTGAGCATGCACGGGTTTCCATATACTCCGGTTTCCTCCCACAAACCAAAAACATGCATTTTAAGCCCTATTCGCACGGGATTAGTTTTACCTAGGGACCACATGCTATTTGTAATAATTACAGAGATTGTCTGTGTTGTTAATCCCGTGTGAATTGGCCATGTCAGTAATTTTTTTTTTTTCTTAATTCCATTTTCGATGGCCTCCCTTCTCACCTTACAGCCATCCTCTTCACACCATTATTATGATTTTTTTTTTTTGATAGAAAGAAAGAAAGAAAGAAAGGAAAGAAAAACCACAAAACAAAACAAAATAAACAAAAAAATATATACGTAGAGCACAAGGCAAACCATCCGACCACTGTCTGTACACCTGCAAAGAACATGACAAAGCACAACAACATACAGTACATTATGCCCAAAGAACTTCGAACATTCATGGCTTTGCGGTAAATTACTATAAATGTATATATACCCATATCTACACATATACATGCACAAACATGTATACACTACTAAATATCCACATACAATACCTACATTTTTATCCCTGCATCTATTTGTGTGTGGTTGTGAACATGCATAAGAGTATAAGGCTTCTCCAATAGAATATTTGAAAGTGACTGTGAAGCAGCAGAGATCCGACCCCCAAGACCCGAGGCAGACAAAGGGGGGACCAGAGCCCAAG
>JARVGQ010000781.1:2595680-2605888 GCA_031762355.1 Hypsolebias martinsi
CAAAACAAACATAGAATGGGGGGTACTCACGATACAGACGGGTCATTTTATATCTATATTCTGTTTTTTTAACTTCATTTTGTATATTACCTATATGTTGCCTGTTGTTTGTTTGTTTGTTTCTACAGCACTTTGGTTGGCTTTATTGCTGTTTTAAGTACTCTATAAATAAAATGGTATGGTATGGTATGGTATGGAATAGTATCCCCAACGAACAAATAACAATGCCAGGACAAAGACTAACACAGAGACACACACTTATATACATGAAGCACTAATTAGACCAAGTGAAGGCACCTGTGAGTAATCACAGATGCCAGAGAAAGAGACAGAGGTTTCAAGACATGATCACAACACAAGAGGGGCTAGATACAAAAGAAACACAAACCCTATAAAGAGAAACAGAGGATCAAGGGGAACATAGACAAACACGATTCCAGGGACAAAACCACAACTCCTACAGATTAATCTTAAGGCACAAAAATGGTGCAGGTTATTTGTTTATCAGTCCCGGTTGTTAGAAACGTTAACAGCCACCCAGATGGATTAATACACTCAACATGGTTATATCAATTAGTGATGAACGGCTGAGTGGTCAGACAGAACACGTTCAGCGAAGACTGACATCCTTGACGTTTTTGCTCACAAATTTCACCAAATTATTTGACTATAGTATTAATATGTACAGTATCTAGAAAAGCTAAGTCTGGTCCTCTGAGGACCAGACTTAGCTTTTTTTAGATTTTTCTACCTGGATTATTGAGCATGCATCAGGGTATGTACAGTAGATGAAAATAAAAAAACTATTCATTTTATCCTTTCATATGTAGATTGTTTTTAGGCAATAAGTTCAGACAAATTAGAAATTCTGGTCATTTTTGCTCCTCAAATACTCCACATTTTGTACTAATCATGATAATGGTTGCTAATATTTTTTTTTACCAGCTATAAATGGATGTTTCCCCCACCTGTTAGTCTGTGATGTAAAATGCATGTAAATGAACACATACAATTAATCTGACAAGAGACAAAAATGAAGTACTTGGGGGGGGGGGGGGGTGTTCTATTGTCTGCAATTAAAAAACAAATCAATGAAAAGATTTGACAGAGTGTTAAGTCTGTATTATAAGCTATGGACTTCCTTTTATTTAATTTGATGAGGTTGTAATGTAAAAACAAATAAAAGTTTAATTACTGGTAGTTTTATCCCTTTTCCCCATTGGTTGACCTCACCAGCCATTGTGCTACTACTTGTAACTACTTAGCTACTGCTAATAAAAAAAACTTAAAATAGAAATAATGATAATGTATGACTCGTAAGTCAGCTGTCACTGTCAGTAAACTGTAAATAAACTGCGTGATATTTGATCACTGACACGTTTAACAATGTCATCCAAAATACCTGAAGCTCGATGAACTGTCAGAAAATGAGATGAAGCAAAACCCATTTAGCTGCAACATAATTTTGTGGAGCGTCTGTACCTTCTAATTTTACAACACGCTCACTCCATGGCTACAAATATCTCCCCATTTCTTGTACCTGACTGAGTGAACATCAGAGAAGTCCTGGGGAGAACCACAAAGAGACTTGATGGACTGTGACAGCCAAGCATGAAGAAATAACATCTTCCCCTGACAGGCCTAACCTGCTAACTACATGATACTGCTCATATACTTCAGTTGTGCTTTTGATTGCAGTTATAGATTTAAACATGAATAAATATCTCCTACCAATAACTTCAAAGCAGCTTTGTCACTCTTATGGAAATGAGGACTAAAATTGAGAAATGATAGGTGTTAAAGCTTCCTGAATATTTTATTAAGATGCTTCAACTAACAGCAAACCTTGTTTTTTTCTTGTGTGTAGATTTTTATTTAAAATAAACAGATGCAGATTTATGTTTTGCTTTAGTGAAATTTGGTTTGATGTTGACTAACGATTGATGATTAGACACGATGAGTGAGAACACAAACATGATTTACACTGGCTGTTAAACATCATCTTACCTGCTGTAATTTATCAGGGTCATTGTGCTAAGCACTAAAAGAGCTGTGTGGTGTTTGCAGTTAGATGTCACTGGATTGTACTTGTCTCATGGAGTTTGGGTTTTTCCATTTACTCCTGGAGTGCAAATCAAAACTGACCAAGTTAAAAACCCAGCACTCTTTGAAGGATTTCACATCATTGCTGAAAAATTATGGATTTGGAACTAAATTGGTTAAATATTAAACTCAGTCTCATGCACAATCTTGTGCACTCTACTTACGCTTGAGTTATGTGTTGAGAATAACTCATTAGCACCTCAAATTTTAGTTTAATATTTGTAAAATTTACTGAAATGCATCCATTTTTGTGTTGACTAAGGTTGATTAGCTGTGCAACTTGAATTGAATTGATTTCAGATGGTAATCAGTTGTAGTCGTGCATCCAATGATTGGTGTTTCATTAAAAAACCCTACTGTTTTTAAAGATGTTTTGCTAACAGATGAATATGGTTATGGCAAAGCTGTTAGCTCTCAAACTGTGTGTTGCACATGACTCTCAGCTCACATCAGCTCACATCAGATTTTAGCTCTAAACCAGTATAACCGAGTGAACGTAGTAGTCTACGTGTTTATTAGCTGTAGTGGCCATGTGGAATTAAGAATTTTCAAAAGTTAATCAATTGTAGATGTACAGTCTACAATTACTACTTGAAAGTTTCATAAAATTGTCCAGTGGTTAATAAATATTTTAATAAATATTCACAACTCAACAGTTAACAAATACAAAAACAGAAAAGCAGAGACAAAATATTTTTGCCCACCTATAGCTTTTTTGGCAGCAGGTAAAATGTAAGTTTCTTTCAGCTGCTTCCTTCTTCAGAGGTTGCCACAATGAGCGAACTCGCATGAAAGATTTGCCCTTACTGATGCAACCTGTGCTAGAACCCGCAACCTTAGGACTACAAGGCAGCAGCACTGACCACCGAGCTATCGCAGCCGAGTATTTAAAGTTTTTATGCAAGAAAAAAACAGTGCGCCCCTTGCTGCAGTTGAATTTCCTAGCGTCTTCGTCAGAGTCCCACTCGTTTCTCCAGGGTCGACTTACAATGTGCAAATGACTCTGAGTTAGCAAGTGCAGCTACAAGCACTGTGGGTGTCCGACTCAAAGAGAAAATAATTCACAGGTGCTCGGACACGGACATGAACCAGGGCTTCCCACCTTGCTAGCTTTGCTAAAGGCTCTGAGCTTCTTCTTGCTATTCTCCAGTGCCATGTTAGCGACAGAGAAGGAGAATAATTTACCAGTTAGCAATCTAAACAGTCAGAAAGTTAACTGTGCCGTTTTTATGAGTTTCCTCATTAGCAAATCTAAACAGGGAAGAGTGAACTTGGCCGGTTAGCAAGCTAAACAGGCATGAAAGACATCAAGACAGAAAAATGATGCAGGATCAAATCTTGTATGCGATGCCCTGGGCAGGGAGCAAGCTCACCTCTAGTCGGACAGTTAAGACACACACAGGACCTGCAATCAGGTTAAAGTGAGGTGAAGTGCAGAAAGACTAGAGAAATGAAACCACACTGCTTATTTATAACGCAGGCGGGCGGGGCCTCCAGTCTCATTGGCTTTTGACAGACGTGTTAGAAACTTCTTCAGGTTGTCTCGCGAAGGCGCAATCCCCCATACGTGTTGCATCGAGTGTATTGACTGAAGGGATTTTCAACTAACAACTTTGGATTCAATTGTCTGCCTTTACTCTTTATTTGTGACTTTGGGTAGCAGCAAAGGAAATAGCCCTGCAGGGACACAGTGTACAGAAAGTTCTTTTCTTTCAGTATTTCCATGTAATTTTCACATCTTGTCCAATCTGTAAAATGAGCTGAAGCCATGTAGCCCACAATGTTCTACACTTTCTGAAAAGTATCAAATTAAAGTTTGTCTTTGGAGTTTAAGGAAGCATCATACTGTAGCAATACACCACCAAATGCACTAGTCCAGCATGTTATCATGGCATAATGCTGCATCTGTTCCCTTCAATAAGAAATAATTTATTGCATGTCAGGCTCACCGATAATTTGTCCCAAGATCACCTAATAATTTATGTTTCAAATGGACTAGCTTGAGTTTTACTGGTAAAGTTATTTTTAAAATGTGTTGCTTCTGTTTCCTGCAACCAGCTGCCTGTTAGTTCACCCCAACTAAATTATGGAATCTGTTAGTTTTCTAGCTACGCATCTACAGCCTTCATGTGATATTTTACGTAAAACAAATCTGACTGTGACCTTCTTATTTCAGATCCATGCAACTTGAATGCCTGTTTGATGAATCAAGCGCTTGAAGTTCAGTCAGTTATATTAGGTATGGAAATCTTTGGAATGCCAGCTGTTGTGCTTGAGTTAAAAGCAAGTACACTAGCTTTGATTTTTTTCATCCCCTTCCTCCATGTTAAACTTTTATTATGTATAATTGGAGTTTTGAGTTAATTCCCAACTTAAGTTTTAAACTTCATTTTGCTGCTATTGTGATGGGTTGAATCAACATTTTAATATTAATTCTAGTTTAGCTTTAGTGTGAAAGTGGATTCAACTCTACAGGAGGTGAACTCATATTGTTTTTATTTGCCAGATTTTGTGGTTTCTTTGATTACAACTCAGCCTGGTTCCTTTATAATTACTGTACACATTTTTGCATCTGGAAGAAATCTTGCTTTATCCATCTCATAGAGTGGCACAGAAATCTGTTTCCTCACAACTTTGATTGATGGACAGAAAGGCTATGAGTTATAACCACAAAACATTCGAGCATGTGTGTGCGTCCTAATGTGTATTAATGTTATTATTTTTTCATCTCCACATGGATATTCACATGTAATTTAACATATTTATTAAAATTAACTTATAGTAAATTTGCACGGAGCCTCAAACGTTTATTTAAACAGGATGAAGTCAGAGGACACAGACAGGGTGAGGATATTTACTTTATGGTTCTTGAAAACACTTCAGTAACTAGGCCAACATGAGACATGCATGACAAATCAATGACACAGTTGACCTTCTTCTCCTCCGTCCACAGGGTACGTATAGGGTGCATATAGTTGCCATTGAAAGCACTGATGCTGACCTGCAGTGGTGCACGTTGCTTCTGCTCCAGCAGTGACTGGACACCACCCGTATTGGTAGAATCAGTTAATTTTACAGGGGTTGTGTTGTTACTCTGGTGGCAGCAACTTTTTTTTTTCATTCAGCATTTACATGCAGCATAACGATATAACTATATTTTATAATCACTATAAGCATGTTTCATAGGGATATTTTATTATAGACTTGATTTAGCCATTATCTTTAACAGCTTCTTTCTTTTTGGGTCATGGGGGTCACTGGTGCCCATATCCAACAGTCACTGTGAGAGAGGTGGGGGACACCTGGGTCTCTAGTCCATCACAGGTCCACATAGAAACAAACAACCATTCACTCTCTCTCTCACCTAGGGACAATTTAGAGTTACCATCAGTCTAACATGCATATTTTTGGTCTGTAGGAGGAAACTGGAGTACCCGGAGAAAACCCACGCAGCACAGAGAGAACATGCAAACTCCACCCAGAATGCCCCCCAGTCAGGATATGAACCGAGGACCTTCTTGCTGTGAGGCAACAGCTCTACCATCTGCACCACCCAGCTTGATTTATTTCCAATCTATATTAAAATGATATGACCAGTGAAATTACATTACAAGAGCACAGTGTGTTTAATTCACATTTAAGGTTAGTGGGCAGCACAGTGGAGCAACTGGTAGAGCTGCTGCCTCTCAGCGAGCAGGTCCCTGGTTCAAATCTCTGTCCGGGGTCCTTTCTGGGTGGAGTTTGCATGTTCTCTTTGTGCATGCGTGGGTTTCCTCCGGGTACTCCATAGTTTCCTCCCACAGACCAAAAACATGCATGTTAGACTGACTGGTAACTCTAAATTGTCCCTAGGTGAGAGAGTGTGAATGGTTGTTTGTCTCTATGTGTCCCTGTGATGGACTTGCGACCCATCCAGGGTGTACCCCGCCCTTCACACAGTGATTGCTGGAAATGGGCACCGGCGACCCCCATGACCCAAAAATGGAAGAAGCAGGTAAAAGATAATGGATGGATAGATTAGTGGTTGAGTGTTTTCTGTTGCAATGTGTGGGATCTGATTGTGACAGAGTGTTTTTGTTGGACATATGCAGCATGTTTGGAATAAATGGGAGAATTGTTAACAGAGGGAATAGCTAACTGAGTGATAGGACTAGTCAGAACAAGATAAGTTAGTAAGTTTAAATTGAAAACACACCTCTGAAGAACTCCAGTGCAATCTGCCCTCCTATGTACAAACACAAACAGTAATAAGATCTAATATGAGCTAAGAAATATGCTAAACTAAGAATACGCTAAGCACTAGTAGTACAAAATCAATATGCCAAACAAAAGCAGCACGAACATGAGTCTGTGTGAGCAGATGAGCATGAATGAACACAGCACAACACAGTAAATCAGCAGCATGGATAGTCAGCAGCACATATCAACAATCAAGTGGATTACAGAGATTTTCCTGGTTAGGGATTCATGAGTCTAACAGCTTCAGGGTAGAAGCTGTTCCTCAGTCTAGTGGTTCTTAATGTTCTTCAATTTTTTTATTGTTTGTTTGTTTGTTTTTATATTTTATGTAATTCCTTGTATATGTTTCTTGTACTGAAACTCTGGCACAACAGTTCCTTGCAGGTATTAATAAAGTTCTACTTTAACTTATCTTATCTTAAACTGCAACATGTTTCAGTGTAGCACAGGAGCGATTCTAAGATCTGGCCTTTAGGGGTGCTTAGTCCCCAGTAATGACAATGGCTTTTGGCTTGAACAATGCACATGCTGAGGTTTGTGAGAAGTATGAAAGCTTACAGCACCTGGTATTCCCAGGAAGTCTCCCAGCCAAGTACTAACCAGGCCCGACTATCTTCTGAGATGAAATGTCTTCATGGTAGTATGGCTGTAAGTGAGGAGCTCAGTCACAAACAGGACTTTTAAAGGATCGTTGAAAACAAAGACTAAAACATTGCAACCAGAAGTTGTACAACATATATCTACATATAAAACACACAAAACAAAGCACAACTAGCTTTAAGCATTAACCTTAAATTTAACTGTTAAACATACAATGTAATTATGACAGAAAATTATGGATTTACCTGCAGTAAACTTCATACAGATAATGTGGTACTTCCTGTTCATTACTGTTGTATTCAGGTGATCATGAGGTCGGCCGGCGGCCTTTATCAACTTTTACTTTTTTCCAGACTCTGCTTAGTTTTTGAAATTGAATAAATTGTATTCCAACGTCCAAACTCTCAGGCAGGCTAACACTGTCTGAATTACATTCTCCACTAACAACATTTAAACTTTTTTCTTATGATTTTTCACGAAATCCCTCTGACTGCAAATCATTCAAAATACAAAACTTAGACAATGTTGTCAGAGGAAAAGGGGGTGCAGCTCCTGCAAGTAAGGGGCGTTTACCTTTTGTTGGGACAAATTGAGGTCATCGATTGGTCAGTTGCTGAATAGCCTTCTGGATTAATTGACAGGTGGCATTGAGGATCTGTCTCGTGCAAAACATCAGATTTTACTGGCCCATTTTAGAGTGTCATCATTAATATTCCATATTAATTCAATATTTTGGTGAATATAAAATTTGATAACTGAGCTTCTTTACAAAATTGTTGCAATGGTTTCTTTATTCTTTAGGGGTACTTTTTCCCCCCTCCTTGTCCTGTTTGGCATTGTGGCACTCAGAATTATTGTCTGAGTGTCGAGGTGATACCCAGCATTTGTACTGTATTTACTTTCACAAGCAGAGCATTATGGCTGGCCTCAATGTTCCACTTGATATATGAATAAAACTTCATTAGAATTTGCTCTGGGTTTGTTTAAGATGTAATGGAAATGGGGATGAAAAGACAAAGAAGAAAACAAAGGTAGAAAAGTGGGAGAAGGGTTAAAAGAGAAAGAAAGCGATAGGAGTAGAGAGAGAGAGAGAGGTATAAAGAGAACACACATCAACATCCTTGAAGTCTGTCTCTAGACCTGCGGAAAGAAAAAAAGACCAAACCGAGAAATCACAACAACAAAACAACATATAAAGTATAATGATACTTATCATTGGAAAATATTTTATATGATACATGGTAATACAAGATGTATTTAGTGGCCACACAACCCAAGTGAGTGTGAATCTGATAAACACCTGAATCTAAACACCTGTGTGAGCAGCTTGTCACTATAAGATTTCTCCATAAGAATGTTCAATAGTGGCTGTGGGGACCCACAGACCCGCCCCTACAGGACATGATGGTAACAAAGGGAGGACCGGAGCCACAGATACACAGCGCCCCCCAAGCCTGGAGCCCCGGGAGTCCCGCAACAGGGACAACTGCAGCCCCACAGAGAGAAGCAGAGGGAAGCCCTGGACAACTCCCCAGCAACTACAACGCAGAGACCCCAGGAGGCTGCAGTGACGAGCCCACAGGCCCCGTCTGCCTCCAGAGTAGATCCGGCCATGGACACCGAGCCCCAAATCCCAAGGTCATACCACCCCCCAACAGAGGCCCGACAGAGCCAAGGCGCCCAGGCCCCGGCAGGCAGCCACCAGGGCAGGCCAGCACACACCTGATCACCCAGCACAGATGCCGAGAGCCACCAATGCACCGGCGGCAGGGGGGCCTGCCACCGGAGGGGAGGGCAATAGGGAGAAGTAGGTGTGCTGAGTTAAAGTTGAGCGGAGCTTGAGCTCCCCAAAAATAGGGTGAAATCACCACTGGTGTAGAGTATGTCATCCTTTTGCCAGACTACAATACACGTATCATACTAATCAGTCATTCTAGATACTGTTTGCAGTCTGGCGTTTTTCATTTTCACACAGCCCTAAAGGTCAAACCAGGAGTACACACAATCTTGTGCAGACACTGACAAATGGGGTTGTGTTGTTTATCCTGACGCCAAGAAAGTTTCTGGTTCAAATCTACGTTTGTAGATTACTAAAGAAACTACAAGGAGTCCGGTTTCTTGTATGTGTTTGCACGTTTACTAAAGATTTGTTCCAATTCTGACACAACAAATGCTTTTTTGAAAGGCTTAACACAATCTTTCTGTGTGTGCATCAAACATAAACAGTTTTCTCATATTACAACCTGTGAGAGCGCATCTTCTACACAAGCTCATTTTCTGTGCAGTGACCAGAAAACATGAAAATATCGCAGCCCAAAATGACAATCTCTGAAATTAGTTTGAAACGGAGAGCTTCTGCAGAGCCTCGCCGATGGGAGATAATTAATCATGTTTTCTCTTGAGACTTAAAGTGGATGTCAGCAGCAGGCTGGTTGTTAAACAAGATGGGATAAGATTTTTTAAAATAATTGGAAGGCTTAATATTATGAAGAACGGTGTGGAAATGACAGATATTTAAATATTTAAACAAGTGCACTTTACATCTGACAGGAGGATCAGCGGTCAATGGGAGTTTTATAACATAAGGGCTGCCGAGAAATTATAAAAAACAAAACTTGTTTAGAAAAAAATCCTGACGCATAATAAATAACATTATGTCAAATTCAGGTCTCTCTTGTAAATGAGTCCCAGAGGCTCAATGGGATTAACCTGTATAAATAACGGTTGAATAAAAATAAATTAAAAAACTTCAGCGTTCATGTTCAATAAGCCTCCAGTCTCCAGAAGCCATCTCATCACCACCAAACTGGTTGGCCCACTAGTGGGCTATTTAAGAGACTTGGTTTGTTGTGGCTCCTCGGATTGAAGAAGTCTTTTGGATGAAATATGAAACGTTTCAACACACACACACACACATACAAAAAAAAAAGTCCAGAGGGCCTGACTTTGTTGGATTGTGTCAAATTTCCAGTGTGTTGGTTGATTAAACAAAAAAGAGAAATTCAAAGATGTCTGCTCTGAGAGTTTTAACACAGACAGTGGTGTTTGAAAGTTTGTGAACTCTTTATAATTTTCTATATTTCTGCATAAATATGATCTAAAACATCATCATATTTTCACACAAGTCTTAAAAATAGATCAAGAGAACCCAGTTAAACAAATGAGACTAAACTATTGTACATGCTCATTTATTTATTGATGAAAATTATCCAATATTACATATTTGTGATGGTAAAAGTACTGTATGTGAACCTTTGCTGTCAGTA
>JARVGQ010000781.1:2947500-2960214 GCA_031762355.1 Hypsolebias martinsi
AAAAGAAACTGTCCAGATGACCTGATTGAGAGTTATCAGATTTGACACCTGGATTACTGAGTATGAACTTTCTTTGATTATTTATCTTTTTAATCAGCAAGTCATCAATGCATCTTTTTTATATTTTAGGGAGTAGATCATCTGGGCTAGGATCCAGCTCTGGTCCAAGAGGACAGACTTTAAAAAGTAGCCGTAAGTATCAATATGTACAACACAATACCAAGTATTTTAAGATATTGATTGAGTTTGATATTTTATTTATGTTTTTTGTGTTTTTAGCTTTCTGTCCTTGCTCTTCCAGCAAGTTGACACAGTCCATCATTAAAGACCACATGGTGTCTCATTACAAAATGATTTATTCAGCTAAAGGTGAGCTGCATTCATATGTTGTCATGAAAGTAACGTAGAGGTTTGTACATGTAAAAGGCTTTAAATGGGTTTTACTCAACATAACAATAATAATTAGGATTATGTTACTTTGTTTTACAGCTGCCATAGATACCTCAGTACCCAAAAGCTTGTTGCAAAGCATTAAGTGTAAGTATCCAGCAGCTATATTAGTGTTTGTGTTACTTGCGTTCTAATTTCTAAATACAACTTTAAACTGCTTTTTCTCAGAAAGAAATGCATCATGCAGGGATAAAAAAAACATTATTATTTGTAGAACAATTTGTAATGTTTTTATAATAACATGAAAAAAATTGTGGGAGAAGAATTCTGTTAATACTTTCTTGCTAAAAATCATTCCTGTATATTTTTTCTTGTGCCATTTTATTGAAATTAAGATAATATAGAGCAGAAGTCCAAACTGCCTGAAGTCCAGAGTTGTTACTTAGTCCAACATTTTCATATTAAAACAACTGAAAAATTTCTTACCTTCAAAACCAAATCGTTTTTTAATCATTACACTCTAGTACTTGCAGTTGTATTAAATGACAATGGAATATAACAGTGGTAAACACAACATTGATCAGGCTTTTTAAAAATGTATTACCGTCACAGAATTTAAAATGGCCATTTATTTTTCTAAACTCAAAATTGATTTGTTGGTGTAAATATTTATTTAATATTGAGTTTAAATGATTTGCCTATGATTGCACCCTGATTAAATTTGCACTTAGAAACCTAACTATATTGAACATGATGTTAAAAACAGACAGGAACAACTGCTTTGAGCACAGGGTGCAGCTCACACTTATCTCCAACTTTAAAGAGACTTTCTTCAACCTGTGCCAGATGCAATTCCTTCACTGACTTTTGACATAATCCACAGTGTTTAAGTGTTTTTTTTTTAACTGTAAGTTGAAATTTAAAGTGAGAAGAATACAAGGATGATTTGTATAAATGTTGGAATAAAAGCAAGTCGTTTTTATAGTTTTGTTTCATGTTGCAGTGAGGACCATTTTTTAATTTTTAATCTTTAAACATGTTTACAGACAATGACCAGATCAGGAAAGAGCAGCAGAGGAAGAGGCTCCGTCCTCAATCATCTCTCTCTTTCTCACAGAGGAATGGCCGAACATCTAGGTCCTCAACTCAGGTATGAGATCGAGTAAACTCCACAGACTTTTTTTGGTCTTGCTAACATAATTCTGTGAAATTTTAGCTTCCTTAATATTTAATTGTTGGACAAAAGACAGTAAGGAGCTTCATGTTCTTCATCCAGACCTGGTACCAAGATGGGTTACCAGGCCTCCATCCTGGAACCAGGTCTGGGAGACAAGCTTGTTGGCAAGTGCCTGCAGCCTGGGCCTCTACCCATGGTGCCTTGTCAGGATCAGCCTGAATAAGCTGCATGGGTTCATCTTCCTCTGGGTCCACTACCTGCAGGAGGGGCGATACGAGTTAGCTGAAAAGCGATAATGGATAGCAGCCAAAGGTGGGGGCCTTGGCACACTGATCCTAGCTTGCTGAAACTGGCTATTGGGACATGGATTGTCACCTCTCTGGTGGAGAAGGAGCCTGAGCTTGTGCACAATGTCACTGTCAAGATGTACAGACTAGATATAGTCTGGCAGAACGACGGCTTGGTGGTTAGCACTGTTGCTTCACAGCAAGAAGGTCCTGGTTCAGTCCCTGGTTGGACCATGGGTCTTTCTGTGTGGAGTTTGTGTGTTCTTCTTGTGCTTGCGTGGGTTTCTCCGGGTACTCCGGTTTCCTCCCACAGACCAAAGACATGCATGTTAGGCTGCCTTCAGGTCCAGACCTCCCTTGCAAAAGAGATCTGTGATCTCAATGGGATTTTCCTGGTTAAATAAATGTTAATTAATAAATAAAATAAATATGTAGTCTGTCTCACCTCATTGTATAACAGGTTCTGGAACCAATCTCTTTAAGAGAAGCTGGACCTTATTCCACTCTGGAGTTGCCTGTGGGGAGAGGCGTCGGGCTGGTGTGGACCTAATTACAATCCAAATGTGTAATTTGTTGAGGCCTTTGATATAGACACTCAACTGACTCCAAGAAGAGTCTGGTAAGTTATAAGGTGGCTGAGGTGGGAAAAGCAGCACTTTACCAACATTATGTTTGTTACTACACTTATCTATGGTCAGGAACTTTGAGTAGTGACAGAAAGAATGAGATCACAGGTACAGATGATTAAAATGAGTTTCCTTCAAGGAGTAACTGACTTTACCTTACTGTGAGAAGTTCATATATCTGAGGGAGACTTTGGAGTAGAGTTACTTCTCCTCCACTTTAAGAGGAACCAGTTGAGATGGTTCAGGCATCTAGTAAGGAGGTCTCCTGGACACCTTGTTAGGGAGGTGTTGTGTGCATGTCCAAATGGGAGGAGACTCCAGGAAAGACCCAGGACACACTGGAGAGACTATGCCTCTTGGCTGGCATGGGAACACCTTGGAGTCCTCCCAGAAGAGCTGGAAGAGGTGGCTGTGGAGAGAGATGTCTGGACCTTCCCTGCTCAAGCTGCTGCCCCTGAGACCTGACTTCAAAACAAGCAGTAGATAATGTATAATGAATGAATAAATAAAAATTAATTAAATAAATGTTTTTTTCTTCGTTATTTTAGAGCCAGTTATCTGTGCAGTGGGATGACAGCCTTTACCTTTGCTCAAGGAGCTCCATCATCTGCAACCCGAAGTTCAACACCTCCTTTAATGCTAAGGATGTAGTTTACCAGTCCAGCAAAGTCCGTTCCTACCATAGTCGCCCATCATCAGAGATGACGTACCGGAGTCCAGATGAGGCATTTCATAGAAAGCAGTCAACATGTTCGCTGGTAGCTTTGAGAGATCCGGGTGTCTACAAAACCTTCCAGGACCCTGTCAAGAAGACGTACAGTGGGGACTTGCTTCAAAAACATTCACGCCTCTTCACTCAGGAGAAACCATTCACGCCCAAGACCCTGAAATCAGATAAGAGTTCATATCTGGCAAAATATCGCTTCTACAGAGCACCACAAGTCAGAGCTTCACATGATGGCAGCACCTCCAGACATGTGCAACAGGACACAAGTGAGACAAGGTACTCAGTCACTGTGGAACTGAAACGTCCATGTAAAACTATGAAGCATCTTTAATAAAAATGAGCTTTTCTATTTTGTGCACCATTATGTTAAATTATTAAGATGTTTTTATCATTTATTTGTTTCATTCAGCATATTAACCAAAGAACACTCACAAGAACTTGATGAGCAATCTGAGGTAAGTGAAGGATTTCATTTTCAAGACAATGTTTAGACCCAGTAATACTTTTTACTTGTTTCTGTGATCCCCTTTCCAATATATATATATATTTTTTAGCTTTATTATCATGTCCACAAGTTGCGTTGTGCAGCATTTTACAAGAAAAACACAGTTCTCAACAACATTTTAGCTGAACATTTATCCTTTGAATCTTTGGAGACCCCAGGCAGCTCTGCCATCGTCCTGCACAAATAAACCAAATATAAAACTGCCTTATCTGTAAAAATATATATAAATTTGTGCTTAGTGAGTGAAGTTAGTAGTTATATCACTGTGTTTGTTGCTTTTAGCTTACTTTAAAAAAATGTCATTTAATTCAAGACAGTTGAAAAAGTTTGAGGAAGTGCTGGGTATGGGCAGAGCCATATTAGCATATTTATAAAGCTAAAGGAGGGATGGGATTAAAAGTCATGCATCAAAGTCAAATTAAGTTGGCTTTTTCATGGTCAAAATGTTCTACTTTAGAATTTTCTGGAACACAAATAAGTTTAGGGTCATCACGAAACTGTATGAGTGGCTGTGGCTGAGTGGTTAACTCTTCCAATGCAAGAGTTGGGGGTTCACTTCCACCAGTAGTCAAATGCTGAAGTGTCCCTGGGCAAGACACTGAACCCCTCATTGCCTCTGATGTGTGTCCCATCCATGTCTGAATGTGATAAAGTTCTGATTAGTCTCTCTACAGATCTAGTAGAGTGCTGTATGAATGGGTATATGAGGCACAGATTGTAAATAGTTTTGAGTATCTTGATAAGGTACCAGTTTTACAAGCCATAACAAAATAAATATGAAGATTCATGTAGAATGATTGAATGCACCCTCTCATTTTCTTGTTGAACAGGAATATTCTACAGAGTGGCTGGAAGATGAGATCAACCACACAAGTTTACCACCATCAGGTGAACAGGATTTTAAACCCAAGAGAGAAAATAATATTTTCAGCTCCACACCCAGGTGAATTCATGCAGTCAAACTGGAACTTAGCATTTTATTCTGTACGTTACTCGATGTTATCTAGAGCCAAATCCTAAAAATGTGTCTCACACTTTAGGATCTCACCTGAAAGCACAAAATCTCTCAGTAACAGCGGTGTATCTGCAGAGTGAGTTCTCCGTGCCATCCTTAAAGTTGTCTGCAACGTTGTACAGATTTGACAAGTAAAAACTTTCATAAGTCTTAAAATTACCTTAAAACAAGTTATGAATTGAATTCTTGTCTTCTTTTTCTTTTTGACAGGGATGAAGAGTTAATGTATCTTGAATTTATTGCAACTGTGACAGAAGACATCTTGTCCGGAGGGCACATCTCTAACAGGTTTTTCTTCTATGAACCACTTGAAATTTATAAATACAGTAAACACATTTACAGACTGGGTACACCAGGCGCTTCTTTATTGTTGATTGTGATTTTAAATATCATCTTACTGTATTTTGAAATAATTACTCAAGCTATCTTTGTTCTGTAAAAGCACAATAGACTGGGTGATGACACGTCATATTGACATGAACCTGCATCGACTTGATGAGGTAAGCCTATAATTTCATGATTATTATCAAATACATGAACAGTGTTCCCACAAAGTCTATTTAAAAGTATGGACTTTATTTGGATAAAGATGGAGAATAGAAAACCTATCATGGAAAAATATTAGTATTTCCATTAGTTTTTGCTTTGTCTAAAAATAATTTCTAAAATGAGGAAGACTTTTAAATACATACAAGAAAACAATCACAGTATCTTTGTTGTTGGGCACCGTGTTTTTTTTTAATTTTCATTGTCATAGCATGGAAAACGTATTGACTGTAATGATTAAGGCAGCATTTTATCAGACTGTGGCTGTTCAAGACTAGTTGGTGAGTCAAAACTGAAAAAGGAACATTTTCAGTTGCAGTCACTGAGTCCTGTGACAACCCTGTTGCATTTTTGAGCATGTTAAAAAGTCAAGAGACAAAACTGCACGCTTCACTTGAGGAAAACGTTTTGGAGACCCCTTTGCAAATGCTGCTCACCATCTAGTCTTCAACAGCTGCAGAGACGCTTGCTGCTCCAGCACGTGCACGCTCTTGATGACTTTCTCATGCTTGTTTTTAGGGTAAAATGCGCCACCTTCTGGAAGAGCTCCGCAAAGAACTGGAAGAGCCATCCAACACGCCCCCCACTAAAACAGAAACTGATTCACTTGATAAAATATTTACTAAAGGCGACACTGACCCTTTAACTCACAAGCCACTGATTAATAACGGGGATTTGTCACATTATGATAATCCTTTATTGGTTTCTACTCCCTTAAGTTCCCCTGTAAGAAATGCACCTTTAACCAAAATAGTTGGAGAAGAGACGAATGATGACGATAAAAGGAGCTTTGACTCCGCTTCACTCAGAGATGAAGTTCTTAATCACCAGGCCGACAGTCAAGAGGGCTTCCATCAGAGAGATGCAGCTGCAGCAAGAGTTGATGAAAACGGAGACTCCTCCAATATAAACAGTGATCTGAATCAAGATGACAGGAATTTAAAGAGCGAAATCAAAGAGCTTGAGGAACTGGGAAGCAACTTGTCAGAGATATTGCATGTATCCAGAAGCACACACGCCGTGGAAACTTCCAATGAACCGGATGCAAACAGTGTTGGCTCTGTCAGTGACGATGATTTCTAAATGCTGCTGCTCAGGGTTGGAGTCTTTTATTGTCTGGTTCTTAAAAGCTTGTAAAACAGTAGGCTGTAGCAATTAAAACCACTCACTGTTTCCCATGTTGTTGATGTTTTCACTTTTTTCAAGTCTTAATGAAATGTTGCTGTTCATTGCAGTTTTTTTAAACTTTAAAGAACTAAGTAATTAAAAAAAACTACCCTCAGGTGTTTCACTAAGAACTGTCTTTCACCAGAGAATGTCTTAATTGAAATAAATTATTTATTCTTTGCCTTTTCATTTAATGGATGAAATCTAAAAAAAAAAACAAAAAAAACTAATCCAACTTGGCATTAACAGTTAAAAAAGCTAACACTATCACTACTATTCAGGATCACGTCTTGGATAATGTTGCTAATAAATATAAATATTGCTCAGTGTCATTAGAAGGTGATCAGTAAATCGATGCAAAAGGTAAACAAACATGTCTGCGGCCAGCAGTTCGTGACAGCTGTCTCATTTCTGGCATTTTCACCGCTCAGCATTCCAGCTGTCTGATGTCATAGCACTGACAACACCGATGTATTCCTCCGCCAGAGGGGCACTACAATGGCTTTAAAAAGCGTTATAGTTCAAACAATACAGTCAAGTGGGACGTTTACACTATTTTATTGTAGAGTTGCTGTTTTTCGACTTTAGTTTTGGAGGTAAGTAAGAGCTGAAAAAGAAATAATACATAATATAGTTTCGCGGATGGAGACGGAATACACTTGTTGCTCTTCCAATCCCAGGAAGAGAAACACGCTTGGAACTTGAGTGAACTGTTGGACCGACAGACATGGAGCTGCCTGGTTAATTTAGATCTGCAGACAAACTACAGTCAAAGAGGCTCCCGCAGCTTTTAATTAGTATTTATAAAGCTCTCATCCATTTTATCATTATGACGGAATAGTCAAAACTTTAACGCTGGCTGGATTACTAAATTTCATCTCTTGGCTAACGGTAATGTGGGTTTGTTTTTTTTTTTTTCCTCCCAAAATATTTACGAGCGACGTCAGCCTCTCGAGGGTGTCGTCTATTTGCTGGAGCGAAAGTTAGCTACCTAGCACTATAGCTAAACTCAACTGGTATTTATGTTTTTAAAGTAAAATGACACGTTGACAGTACTTTGGAGTAAATCAATCGCTGTGAGAAAGTTTTATAAACTAACACGAATTAAATGGTATAGTGTAGAGTTTGAAGTGTGGTTTCACAGTCGAGTCGCTCTGTGTTTGGACCAGGCTATTCCTCGGTAGGGGATTATCTGACCACAAGCTTAGAAAAGTAACCAGCAAAATCGTGGTAACCGAGGTCAGGGTTTAATTTAAATGTGTGTACTTCTATACAGTATCCAAAGTATAATTGAAAACACGATGAACTGAAGTTTGTGGGTAAAGTATAAAACTTGAAACCATGTGTTTACGGCCTCTGTCAGGTGGGGCATCTTGTGCCAAATAGTGTAGAAGCATTGTAACATTTTTTAGTAATGAGTACGAGCAAACCTAAATCATGTCTGTGTGGTGTGTAGTAGTCCCTGAATTTAGTTTTTCTTGTGTTTTAGGTTATTTTTTTTTTTTTGTTCATGACTTGAACTCCTCACAGATTCTGGGATCTCTGGAAGAGGTGGAGACCATTTCCTCTGCAAGAAGTGTGAAACATGCCCTTGCCATTTGGCTTTAAACTCAAAAGGACTCGAAGGTATACAGTTTCAAGCAAGAGCTGTCTTGTCACACGGATTCAGCTTCTCAATGGAGACTTTGTGGAGTTCACTCTGTCCGTGGAGAGCACCGGGCAGGAATGTTTGGAGGCAGTAGCCCAGAGACTCGAGTTAAGAGAGGTATGTATGAGTTTCATCCCATACAAGTGCTGATTGTTCTTTACAGGCTCTCTTAAGACTTGTTGTCTCAGCAGTAAAGTGTTTAAGTTTGTCTTCTGCTCACATTCCTTATGAAATGAAGTCAAACATCATTGACAAAAACAAGCACTTCGTCTTGTTTACTTTAAAAACACCTTTCATAATTGTTGCCTTTATTGCTGATACATTAGGAATATTCAGATTTTATAGAGCACATAACTTCGTCATAGAAATTACATTTTTGTATTTTTTTTTATTAAAGTGTTATTTGAGACTAAAACCGCTAAGAAAACATCAAAAACAATGGTCAAACATAGCACTGATTTTTAATTGTCTAGCACATAAACTTTTTTATTACAATTCAGGCAGATCTTATTGGTCTAATTTGTTTCTCTTTGTGTCCTTTTTCTTGTGAACTACATACTGAAATTAATCTTATCTAAATATTTTTAAGAATATTTCTGTTATTAAAATATTCCTAAAGTGGCTTGCTGGAAGACTTTAAAACATTTATTTCAACATCAGTTTTAGTTCTAGTCAGAACAACTACCGTTAGTGCTCCTAAATATTAAATTCAAAATGTCTTTAAATTTAAAATGAAATTGGCCAATGTTTACAGTCTATATACCAGATTATATTCCTCTGCGTTAATAGTTCCTGAAACAAAATGAAAGAAAGACTAACCTGTGTTTAATTACTGTATAATGAAACGACCTGAGTTCAACAGTAATGTTTTCACTGCTTAACATGTTCAGGTGTCTTTCTGTACAATCCAGCATCAGAAAACAAAGTTTGAAGCTCAGATCTCTCGCTTTTCCAGAAAAATAAGAACTACAATTGCTCACAAGAATTTATTTTTAAAAAGTCAAACAAAGTAAAGGAGGAATGTCAGAAAACTGCCACCTGAGTGAATGAAGCATTGAAAACACGAATGCACAGTATATTGCAAGTTTATTGTCATCGTAAGCTCAATATCATTTTTGTTAAGGACTGTTTAGAGACCATTCATGTTCATGCTAAAATATATTTGTTCAATCCAAGAGACTCACTGACAATGATGCTCAGTTATAGTGATAGAAGATAAAGTGAGAAAAATATGTTTTTTTCACAGTTTATGTTGCTATTGTGATAAACAATATTATTGTACGATAAACAATAATATTGCACATCAAGAGTTTCTAATGTCATGCAGCCTTTATTTAAATGGGCTTCTAATTACCGGTATTTTATTTTATTTTACTTAAAAAAAAATTTATTTATTTATTTTGTCATTTTTCAGCCACATTCTTCTTAATTCCTCATGTGTTGGTAGGAGATGGAAACAATACCTCTTTTTACAGAAACACTTTTTTGTTTTGTGTCTGAGTTCAAAACTCTGTTGTTGTAGCCACTGATTTAGTTTGGTCTGGTTGTTCTGCAGCCGTGAACACAACAGGTTCCTGAACTTAGCACAGCTATTTTAGTAAACTTTATGGTTGTTAACAAAACAAAAAGTGTTTTACCTGCTAAATTGAATGCAAATTACTTTCAAATAACTGTGGTTTGTGCTCTAACCAGTGCTTACTGCTACTTCCTGTGTGACAGGAAGTTGTACCTGAATCATTTATACAGTAGAGCTCCCAGGAATAAGGTGGATAGTCAGTACGAGCTGTCGATATGAACACTTAATAAGAAAGAGCTAATATTATCACTAATCTCAAGTTAAGTATGTTATAAAACCCTTTGGTAAGTATGCTTTGCATTTATGACTATTATAAATTAATTGTAGCTTTAATGTTATATTGAACAAGACATCATGATAAACACAAAGTACTGCATATGGTGTAAAACTATTTTAATTATGAAAATCTTTTAATGTAACTGTCAGAATGTGCAGCCAGAACTTATTGGATCTTCCTGTTTTGTTTTACGTCTCAGATCACATATTTCAGTCTTTGGTATTACAATAAACAAAACCAGCAGAGGTGGATCGACTTGGAGAAGGCGCTGAAGAAACAGCTGGACAAGTATGGCTCAGAGCCTACCGTTTACTTTGGAGTCTTGTTTTACATACCCAGTGTCACCCAGCTGCAACAGGAGATCACAAGGTGAATTCGCCAACACTCCTAGCTCTATTTTTGTTGTCACTACAGTATTTGTCTTAGAAAATATTGTATGAAAAGAACAGTTTTTAAAAAAGTGGTGCAAATACATCATATACATTTTTTTTTTGTATTTTAGCACAACGATATGTTGATGGTTTGGCGGTGTGTTGGTTTTACAGGTTTTACAAAAATAAAAACGCATTTGGCTCTCACATGTTTTACTATTTTCTGCTCCTAATAAATTACTTCTTTCTCACAGATATCAGTATTTCTTACAGTTGAAGAAAGATGTTCTGGAGGGCAGAATCTCGTGCTCCCTGGACCAAGCCATACGTTTAGCTAGCTTTGCAGTGCAAGGTAAAAGTGAAAGTCTGTCATATCAACACCGTGTCAGCATATTTAGCTTGTGTTACGGGTGTGTGCAGTGTTTTTTTTTTCTACTGTCCAAAACACTTTTTTTTTAATAAGTTTTGCATTTGTTTGATGATTACAACAGTTTATATAAAGAATAATGTTTATATTTTGAATATTTTACTATGCAGCATGCCCACACACACTGCAGTCAGTTATAGCACACATCACAACTTACTAGTCTGGACAATGGTATAGAACAAATGAGGTCGCCTTTTGTTGTAGTTCTGTTCAACTACCATTCAGTTTGTACCATAAAGATAGGTCTCAAAGTAAATTGCATGTGTTTTTTTTATTTATTATCTCTTTATTTTCATATGGAAAGTTGAACAATTTGCTATTGTATAGCTTTTGTTGATGTTTTGAATGCTGCCTGGAGTGAAGGCCGTTTGTAGCTTTTAGGCACTACTCATGCCTGGATTACAGTACCTGTACTAAGAACTGTAGCTGTTTATAAAAGACAACCTGAAGCTCTTACAGTCTTGGGCTAATATGTTGGCAAAAGCTTGAGCAAAAGAAATACAGTACCGTAGATTGCTCCTTTTCTAAAATTAGACCATCATGTGTCCATGTACTCTAGCTTCTCAAAAGACATTGTACTGCAGTTCCACAATGCCTTCCTTGAAATAGATGCAAAGAGTTATCAGGAAAGTATTGTCATCATGTTTGCTTTGCTTTATATACCTGTTCTTAGCAGCATCCTTCTGTCTTTATTCACAGCGGACTTTGGGGACTTCAGTCAATATGATTCCCAGGATTTTCTTCAGAAGTTTGCACTGTTTCCTATTGTAAGCATTTTATTTTGTTTACTTTGCACAAGTCATAAATCATGTTTTGTTTTGTTATTTTGGTGTTGATTTGGATAAGTGTTTCATCCCTGTTCTGTCTTTGCAGGATTGGATTCAGGATGAACAGATGCTGGAAGAGGCTACAAAAAAAGTGGCACTCCGCTATCAGTCCTTTAGGTGAGTGTGTTTTCATGTCATCAACCTGCCTTTTTGTGCTTTGATCAACAGACAAAAATTTATAAACCAGTTTGAAGTTGTCAATTAAAACGAATTGTTGATTTTGTTACCTATGCCACAGAAACCCTTTAATACCCTTTAAACACCATAATCAGAGGGTTTTCATATTTTCTCTGCAATGTTCTTTTCAGAGGTTTGCCAGCTTCAGAGGCAGAAACGTTGTACATGCAGGAGGTGGAGAAAATGGAAGGCTATGGCCAGGAAAGCTATCAAGCAAAGGTATGTCTACAAGTCCCATGTGTAGTTCCCTATAACCCTAAAATCAATGTCATTTGGTTAGTAAAATAAGAAAATAATATATTTTATTTTGTGTGAGATCAGGACAGTACAGGCACAGATGTTACCTTGGGATCCTGTCTTGATGGTATCTTTGTCAAATATAAAAATGGACGTCCATCTCTATTGTATAGGTAAGTTTAGAATAAATATAAATGTAAATTAAATAAATTTGAGATTTCAGAAATGCTTAAGACCTCAGATATTTCCAGAATTTCTTAGCCTTTAGATCAAATATATTATTCATCTTTATACCTCTTTTTCAATAATGGCAGTACAGAAACTTTTAAGAAGAGATAAAGTTATGTACAGTAGTCCCTCGCTACTTAGCGGTTCGTTTATCGCAGACTCGAATCCATCGCAGGTTTTCAAAATAAGATTGGACATGACACACAGTTGGCTGATTGATGGATGAGCCACACGATCAGCATGGAATTTTTATTTAAAATTAATCATTTTAAATTATTTAGTACCTTCTGCACATTTGTGCAGCCTACACTGCAGGATAAACTTCCTGCTGCAGCTGATCAGCTGTTCAGCGTGCAGAGCAGAGAAATGGGTGTGGCCAAGAACACATTCAGGTGCAAAGAGCAGAAGAAGCAGAGCTGAAATCATGACATGCTGTGTCTTTTAGACTTTTAGACTTTAGAAACATTGTTTAGAATATTGCAAGAGTGTGGGAAGGGTTTCAAATG
>JARVGQ010000781.1:3118402-3132409 GCA_031762355.1 Hypsolebias martinsi
GCACTGAACCTTGAGGAACTCCATGACTAACTTTGGTGTATGATGAAGATTCATTATTTACATTTACAAATTGGAATCAGATAAATATGATTGAAAAGTCATTTTACATTGCAGCAGGTATTTATCAGAGGCTCATGATTTTTTTTTCCACATTGGAGCAACTATGGCATGTTTTGTTTTTGAATGTGTTAAGAGTTTATATGGTTGAATTGTTGTTTGACTAGACATGTGTCCACCGATTGATGATCAACCAGTTCTATGGTTGTTCTATGACTGATGTCTTGGTTGAAATGAACTGCTGTGTGTTCAGCTGCAACTTAATTGTGTTCAGCTTTAATGCTGGCGTACGCTCAGCTGCAGCCATGTTATCATTGCGCTCGTGGTCCATGCTTCCTAAGCCCGTATCCAGCTATAGATTCAACCTGCAGCACAGAGTGTGTGTGTTAATAGGAGAGGGCTCTGTGTGGTGGGCTGTGAGGCCATTGTGGTCTCCACGCTCACTGGTTTTCTTTGTGCCACGACAGCCTGGTGATACTGTAACAGCCAGCGGCAGAAAGAAGCTGTCTGTCGTCGAGGCGGCTGGGGATACTTGTTTGACCTGCCCTTCCAGGGGGCCGTGGAGAATAGAGAGGCAGCTGGTAGACTTAACAGGAAATGCAATGGTAACAGTGTCAACAGCTGTCCTCATGGCCACGCAGGCCAAACGGCCAGCAACAAGAGGCAATATAAAAAGCTAAATGTTTGGATAGCTGCGGGGATTTGCTTCATACTGTATCTTTTGTTTAATGATGCAATACAAAAATGAGTGCCTTTGTTTGCCTCCTCATTAGAGCTTTATGCTCAAAGCTGAGTCATTTCACAGGTGATGACAGCATGCACGCCTGTAAATGTTAAGTAAACAACTGAAAAACAACAGCTGGAGAGGAACAGGCTTCAGATAAAGACAAAGAGCCAATGCTTTGATGCGCAGAAGGATCACTGAAGTCCAATGTATTTAGTTATACAAAGTATTCTACATTAATCTTTACACAATTAAAAAAAACATAACAATTCCAATGCACTGCACAGTTTTCTAAAGGATACAGCTTCTTTGATTCCTATAGGTTTTCCATCTACCCTTTCATTGATTCATTCATTTTCATTATCCGCTATTTTTTTCTAGCAATAACCACTGCGCCACCGTGCCGCCTGAATGTATTCTAATGAACTTAAATTTAGGTCAAGATGACTCCCTGAGGAACCAATAAATCACAGTGTCACCTTTGCCGCCTGATCCCTCTTGCTATCAGTAAGTTGGAGTGTCCTTAGCATTCTTTCACTTCCTCTGCTCCTTGCTTGACCCCTCCATTCAAACAAACCGCCTGTCAGCAGCTCAGCGACAGGTACGACAGCTCCAGCTCCACGTGAGGAGTGATCCCTTCCAAAAAGTAACACTCTCCCTGCCCTCGACTTTCTGTCTCCAGGCTCCCTCTGCCTCCTCTGTCTCCCACAAACTGCTCAAGCCTCTCGCTGACTCTTCATGCTCCCATCATATTAAAACTGGGTTGTAATTACCGCATGCGAGCTACGCTATTTGATGATGGAATTTGTTTTTAGTCCGTTCCTAAGTTCCTTATGAGACTCATCAAAGAAGGAACACTGAGGGTAGGAAAATAAGTTTTAGTTTGGAAAATTAGAGTCTTTATTTGAGCCTTAGTTACATCCAATTTTCCAGGAGCTTAAATTCACCCTTACCGGATCATTGCTGGACATACATTTTTGAATCTTGTGGTATTATCTACCATTTGCTAACTTTAATACCTTGCTGGGATTGGTTTGCCTTAGAGCTTAATCTGTGTCAGACTTGAGGATTTAGAGCTTCTTTTATGTACAATTCTCTACTTTAATATGAGAGATTCATTGGGGTCATCCCGAAATGAACGCAGCCATTAGTTTACATTCTTCGTCATCATTAGATGAACAAATATCAATGAGATTACCTCATAAGCCTCGGGAAGATCCACCCCACGACCCCACCGCTGCTGAGCCCTCAGATATGGAGGAAGTATTAAAGGACTATTTCAGTTTGTAAAATCCAAGATGTGAAATAGTCTGAGTTTTTGCGCCTGGGTGAATTATCCAAGATCTCTTTCATGTCGCAAGAGAGACAGAGGCGCTTTCTTGTTGGGAGAAAACATGGCTGTGATAATCGTAAGGAGGAAGACCAACAGACAGGAATCTGCTTTCAATGACCTTAAATACCTTATCTGTACCTTTGAAGCCAGAGTGAGGTGATTGGCAGGTCAATTTGTGATGGTATCGGTGGATGTACTTGCCGCTTTTAAAGCTTTTTGCTTCAGATAAGACTGCTTAATATGAAAACTGTCACAATTCATCCACCTTTTTTATCAACATACATTTCCTCATGGAATCATCAATCCCGTCACCTGTCATAAAAGACGCTAAGATTTATTTCCAGCTATCCACCCTTCTGTGATTTCACTTTATGGAGATTATCCCGCACTGTGAAGCAGTTGGGATTATTTGTTGGGCATGTTAAATCAAAGTTAGCTTTCCCTCCCTGAACACTGCGTGACAACAGAGATAGGGAAAGTGAGCGAGATACCCAGACTCGGCATGTGGATGTTTTCACCGTGTCCTCTCTTTGTCCGGTCTGCTGTCAAATCCATCATGTCCCATCCGCTCTCAGTCGGCAGCTTCCTGTGCAAATTAACAGACTCAGTGGTGAACGAGATTCCAATTTTGAAGCAAAGTGTGCAAATTAGCCATGTTTTTTTTTTAAATAATTAAGGCCCAGTGCTCAGTGTAAAGGCAGTCGGGGCCTTTGTTGTAGACAGGGCAGGTGCAAATTTATTCCCTAGGGAAGCGCTGCAATTTCTGTTCTCCAGCCAAGTCCCATCCTCAACTTAATCAGTGCCCAGCTTGAGAAGTGTCCACATTTTGTCACTGTCTTGCTGGGAGACACTGCTGAGAGCAGTCAGAAGTTTTTCATTGTTTGAGAGCTTCATTTGTAACATTTCCATTAATGGTGGCTACCATGCAAATTCACCCAACGTTGGAATTTCGGTCATTATATTTGTGGGACAAATGCGTTGCTTTATTGTTTTCATGTCTTCTCTGTGGAGACCTATTAGGTGTGATGTAAGTGTCTGTTGTCCTGACACTTTCTGTCAGGCCCCTCTACCCTGCTGCAGGATACCTTCAGGGTACCTCATGGGGTGACACCTGAAGGTTTTCACCCAGTATCTGTAAAATTGACTGAGTTATAACTTATTACTTGTTTGCTAAGGTCAACAAGCTCGAACGATTACTTTCTGAAAGTGTCTTATGTCTAATGGTTCATGAGAAATTTTGCTAACAGACAAAAAAAAAAGGGAACTCATGCAAACACAGGCAATTTCGTTATCCCCTGCCTTGGCAAAAGGCAAATAAATAAATAAATAAATAAAGTTTGTGTTCTGAGCTTTTAGTTGATGAAACATGACTTTCGTGACAGAGATGTCAATTTTTCTGATTTTTTTCATTAAAATAAATTATACCAAATTAAAAAAAAGAGTGGGGGTGCAGATGGTAGAGCTGTTGCCTCTCAACGAGAAGGTCGCCGGTTCAATCCCGAACGCAGGCCTTTGCATGGTCTCTCCGTGCATGCGTGGGTTTCCTCCCACAGATCAAAAACATGCATGTTGGTCTGATTGGTGACTCTAAATTGTCTCTTGGTGTGGGTGAGAGAGTGAATGGTTGTTTGTCTCATTTGTCTCTATGTGTCCCTGTGATGGACTGGAGACATGTCCAGGGTGTCTCCTGCCTCTCAAACAGCGATGGCTGGACTGGGCACCAGTGAACCCCGTGACCCAAAAAAGAAGAAGTGGGTAAAGATGATGTATAGATGGATGGAAGAGTTGAAATTATTTAAGACATTTGTACATTTTGAAATGGGTGTAAACTGAAATATAAAATATATTGTTAACAACATTTTTGGATTTGGCCTGTTTCTCTGTGGGGCCTTGAATCAGCTGCAGAGTAGCCTCAGATAATGAGGCGTCTTTAATCATGGAGACAGTAGTTTGAGTTGTTTGCATCTCATTTGAAGCCAGAGAAAGGGGTGGGCTGTGTAATTACTGTGATACAAAATATCTGAGAGCTTCCTGTTTGTTGGAACTGATCCTGATTCCTTACTAACCCTGACAGGAAGTGACAACAGACGTTCTCTGATCTGCACGCTGCACAACAAAGACAAAATAATAATACTTAGAATTGTATGATGCAGATTAATAATTTTATTTCCTGCTTAAAGTAGAAGCTAAACGATTCCTTTTTTGTATTTTTGAAAATATGCATACAGTAACTAAAAAAATCTGATAAAATGTAGTACAATGCCCACAGTTGACATATTTTACATATACTTAATGAAAGTTTTTAAAATGCAGCTCTTGACAGTGCTGTGTGAACATTTCCGATGCTTATCAGCAACATTCACGCTGACAGAATAAAGATGAAACGGAGTACATCAAAATAGAAATCCTTCAGATTGTGAGCTAAAGTTGACTTTGACTCAAACCAGGCTCTGACTGAAACTGACAGGATGGGATTCTTGTCAGAAAAAATCAGTCTAAGACGCATTTCTGGATAGGTGACTGGTGAAAACAAAGATCTTTCAGTGTCTCACACACTCATTTCAAACGACACCTCAAGACCGTGTGAAAAACAAAAAAATTTTTTGTGATGCTTACTTAAACTTGGTCACTTTAAAAACATCCAAATTGTCATCATGCTATAATGATGGCAGAATTCATCTTTTAAAATGTCATTAATTTACATTTTGCAAATACCTTCCTTAGACAGGCCATCCAGTTATTTCACTTTTTCATCATTTCTATGTTTATAACCTGCATAGAAAAAATAAAACTGAATTTTTCCATAGCTCCATCTGATCATTTGCATCTAAAACGATATTCGACATTTGTTCTTCCATCAATCAAGACCATCTCTTCCATTCTCTGTGTGCATAATCTCAGAACCTGCATGCAAAGCGCTTAACAATAACATGTATGTTATACAAGAAGCCATATATCATCCCTGGACGCATTTACATCCTGTTAACAATTTCTCAGGGCAGATTAGAAGGCGCTGAGACAGCAGCCCAGATCCCATGAGAGGGGGGCTTTGGGAGCTGATAAGACCAGCCATCGGAAGGCAGGATTAATACATTTGACCAGGACACATGGACGCTCTCTGATTATTCCAGCAGAAAACCGGCCCCTGCATGATTAAACGCAGCCCGAGTGCGGACAGGAAGGCATAGGGATACGGAGATAACCCATTTTATTTATGCAAACGGTTAGTCTGGCAGATCACATCTGAGGATTGTTCACCCTACAGGGGTGAGGGATCTCACCAGGGGAGCTCGCTGCTGATCACACACACGGCTGCTTTAGCTGTCACTTCTCCACCGTGCCTGTTCCCTCTGAAGGTGGCTCAAGCTTCACTGAAATATTTTGTGCCATAGATGTCACAATATGAATGTGTACTTCAGCAGATATTTGTGTTTTTGATGTCATTGTACAACACACACACAAAAATAAAACAGAATGCTCTACAGTCAAATGCTATGTACCGTAATTTTCACTGTATAAGGCACAGTTTTTTGCAGAAATTAGCATGCCTGCAACTTATACAGAAAAGCAACTTATTTATGTTTTTTTCCTCCTAGAGTTATAATATAACCCAATTTTTGTCTGAGATCTGACAATTTCGTTCATTTTGACATGGAAAATATTGAACACTACCGTTTGCTGCCTCTAGAGGGCCCTCGACTAATATGGCAAGCCAAGTGTCTCATTGATAAGCAAAAGTGGCTATTAATAAGACACTTGTCTTGCCATACCAAGCCACATTCGTCTCGCTCCGGAACTCCTGCAGCAAACGTCAAATCAGCTGATTTCATCGTGCCGCCCAGGTGGAATTCAGCTGATTTGACCAGTGAAGTGCATTTATTAACTAAACGTTCAACTGAGACACACCTTTACTATAATGTCAGGCAAACAAATAATGGTTTTAGGTGATTATCTTGTTAAAATTTGAAAAAATGCACAGGGAGTTGTCCCTCTGCGAACTCCCACAGCCGCAAATCGGCTTTTGAAATGCATCAGATCTGATCATTAAAGTGCATTTATTAAGGGAAAGTTAGACAGACACACATTTCACATAATTTATAGCAAACAAATAATTGTTTTTTAAGTGTTAATCTTGTTAAATTCTTCTTAATGTCCTCCCGTGCACGTTCCCATGGCTGTCATTTGGCAGCCAATCGATTTTTGGCACAACACCAGCCCACATTTCCGGGTTGTCAGCGGTGATGCGTAATAGATGCAACATATATGGCAAAGCATTGTTTTTTTCCACTTTATTAGACATATTTGAACTGATGCAACATGTACGGCGGCATGTACAATATTTGGATTTAAAAGTTTATACAGGAATTTTTTCTCATTAAAATCTTGCTTTTTTAAAAAAGTCATCTGATTTTATCCATCACAAAATAAATCAATCAATTTTTTTTTAGATTTATATTACTATAAACCACTCCTATAATAAAACAAACCCTTTTCTCTCAGTTTGACCTCTGCGGCTAAGTCCTGAACAAGGACTTCAGTAAGTTTGAACATTTCTGTAGGTCACAGAAGACTCTGTACACAAGACTTTTGCAAGATGGGATTACCTAATTAACTTCTTTAAAAACGTTGCACTCATTATGGATTGAATTCCATCTGATTGTTAGAGAGTGCTTAATCAATTAATTGTGTTAATGACCCATTAATGATGGTGCACAAGGAATTCTAATGAGCCTCCTTAATTAAATATTATCTCACTGTTTAATCAATGAGTTTAATTATTCACATGATATTTTCGGTGGAATCAATTTGGCCCTGGGTCGCTGCGGCAAACTGCTGATTCTGAGCTCCTGTGATGATTCATCATGGAACTGGTCATTCAGCTCAAAATCTTCCTTTAATCACGCAGACTATAAACCCTTTGGCACAGATCCATATGTTTTCATGTGTGAGAGTAATTCTGATCATTTTGATATCAATTTTAATTGACTCCGAGTCACAGTTTACATCTGTCTGAGAGACATGTTTTAATTAGGGAGATGAGGAAGTTGCAATTACATCGCCTCAGTCTCAGAGTGGCCTTTGCCATTAACAGAGACAAATAGTAGGATCCCGCATGTTGGACAATCTACCTGTTATTTTGTCATTACTCAGTGTGCAGGATTAGGTCACTGTCAGGCTTTTAACACTTAGGCTCTGGAATGTACAAACTTTATGGATAAGCTGAAAGCTGCAAACTCAATCTGCCTTTGTGTTTACAATAATTGCTGTTTTTGTGCAGAAACACGTCCACAGTATAAGCATGTGTTTTCTCTAATTGTTACCACCAAGTTTCTCTCTATGGAGACCCTGAACCTCTGTTCTTCCTCTCCTCCCTCCTTCCCTTCTTTTCTCCGGAGCAAACTGGAAGGCCTCAGTCATCATCCTCATTTAAGCTTAAATTTGGTGGGATCAAAGGTGGCCAGCTGGGCGGGGGAGGGCAGCAGATGGTTGCGTGCTCACGGGGGGACCTTGCAAAGGCCCTTCAGGTTTTAACACCTCCTCTCCCCTGGGTGCCCGGGCGGGGGGGATCCGGCTCGGGGAACCTACCTGAGCTCAGTGGCATGGCCAACAGGCTTCCAATGCACCGCCCCCTGCTCGGCTCACATATGGTGCCAGCCATGGGGTCCTTGAGCTGGAGCTCTGACCTGAGGAAAAGACACAGTGGAAGGGCAGAGGAAGGTAAGCCTCACTCATTAAGATGAGTGCAAGGAAACAAGTCTGTCCATGAACTAAACAAACTGTAATGTGGATGAGACAATAAACGGTGCACGCTGATTTTATCAAAACAAACTGTTAAAATTACAGATATGGATAAAATGCAGAAAACAGTATTACAGCTGTTTTTTAGATGTTGTACTGTGAGAGCTCACTGTAAGAGTCTGCAATGGCTATGAGTGGTTGGGTCCAGGGACTGCAGGTGCTGGGCAGGTTGATCCTCACCTCAATCAGTTCCCCGTCACATGTTCAAAGTTTCATGAAAAGAACCTGCTGATAATCTAAAGGAGAACTTATGGTCTGGGATTATGACTTTAATATTTGGCACTGAGAACACAAATGTGGCTTCGTGAATTGAATTTGCGGTGGTAATAAGTTCTGTGGGCAGATTCGTCCACTGACCAATGTTTCCTTTGAGGATAACTATTTTTCCATAAATCCATCTTAAGTAGTCACATTTCTCCTCGTGGCTAATAGGATCATGATGGGAATAATCTGTACAAATCTGACAGGAATAAAGGAACGCCCTGGCCTTCAACTTCTTCCATTCGGTAAATGAACAGTTTCAAGAGTCTTTCCTGTGGGAGGACTTGGTGGTTTGCCAATAAAACGGGGGGTCTGGTGGGGAGGGGGAGATGGTTTGGCCACTAATACTGAAACTTTACAGGTTGTACTAACTGTGTTTATATGTGTGATGTTAGCACCGCAAAGTGTAACTAAAAATATCAACAACTTTTAGAAGGGAACACACAATTTCACAACTTTTTAAAACTATAAATATGTTTCTTTTTACTTATCAGGGTTATAGAAACTTGTTCCAAAACATGTCTTTTGCTATAGGTGTTCACAGTGAAAACAGACCTGCGATGATTTTCACAGCTGACCAAGTGAAATGGTTTCTGATCAGGCAGTTCTTCCTCCTCCTCACCTTGTCACTCGCACGTCGGCACCACAGTAGCCATACACACACACAGTACGACCCAGCAAACCACTTATTGTCATATCAAGCTCTGACAGCACTCGGATGTGATTCTGCTCTGTGTTTACTCACCTGCTTTAATGTACAAGCACCCTTCACTTGGCCCGTCACAGTGCAAACAAGAAAAGAATGGCACAAGAGCAAAGTCTGACTTTGATGCTGATTTTTAGACATTTTCCAGCTTGACAATCAGAGTAGATGAAATAAAAAAATTCAGTTGGTAGATTTTATGATCTGCTGATTTTTATCTATTTATTTATTTTTTTTTTTGTAAATATACAGCAGGGCCTTCTGCACTTTCTGAGAAGGCCTAATAATTCAGCACATTTGGAATCTTACATTTAAATAATTGTTTAATATCTATTTTATATAAAAATATATAATTTTCAATGTAGTTTTTTTATTTTGTTCTGTTTTCTCATTGTTTTTGTGAATTATTTTGCAGATGAACAAGAAACTTATTAATTCATGAAAATATATTTAACAGATCAACGTCTCTTAAATTTAAGTGTCCATGGGCAGAAACGTGTTTGAAAGTTCTTTATCACTAGTTGGGACTTCACTGTCCTTAGAGAAGGCTAACATCAATCAAAGTACCGTGTTTTTTTGCCCTGTAAGTCGCACCTTTTTGAATGAATGTGCAAGTCCTGCGACTTACACAAGGAAGCAACTAATAGACATTCTTCCCCATATTTGTAACCAAGTTTTGGCTGAGATCTTATGATTTCATTCATTCTGACATGAAAAATATTAAACTTTACCATTTGCAGCCGCTAGAGGGCCATTTGAGCTGTATGGCAAGTCAAGTGTCTCATTAATAAGTAAAAGTGGTCGTTAATGAGACACTTGGCTTGCCATACCAAGCCACCCTTGTCTCGTTCCAGAACTCCTGGAGCAAACATCAAATCAGCTGCATTTTCCACACTGCCCAGGAGAAATGTAGCTGATTCAACCATTAAAGTGCATTTATTAAGGATAAGTTCAACTGAGACACACCTTTACTATAATGTCAAGCAAACAAATAATTGTTTTTTTAGGTGGTTATCTAGTTAAATTCCAAAGAAATGCTCAGCGAGTCCTCCCTCTTCGCAGCTACAAATTAATTTTTGAAATGCAGCTGATTTCACCATAAAGTGCATTTATTAAGGAACAGTTAGACTCAGACACAACTTTACTATAATTTTGAGCAAACAAATATTTGTTTTTAAGTGTTAATCTAGTTAAGTTATTTTTAAAGTCCTCCCGTGCACACACCCATGGCCGCCATTTTGCAGCCAATCGATTTTTGGCACAACACCGGCCAACGTTTAAGGGTTGTCAGCGGTGATGCGTAATAGATGCGACATATTTGGCGAAGTGACTTATTTATGTTTTTTTCCACTTTATTAGACATATTTGGACTGATGCGACTTATGGGGCAGTGTGACGTGTACGGCAGAGAATACGGTATTTCCAGGATGAGTTTGTTAAATTATTGTTTACCAAAACTGACCAATCACTGTTCTGAGTGGGCGGTACCAAAACACAGGACTCGGAGCCTTCAGGAAGGGCAAGCAAGTCATTTTTTTGTTTGTTTGTTTCTGACCACATGGAGATTTGTGATGCATTCAATTGCAACCTGTAAATGTAAATTATAGTTGTTTTTTTAAAAATGAAGGTGAAATATCCCATTAAAGTTTCCATTAATTGTCATTATTACAGTTTGGTTTTGTTACATGATGACAGTTTATAGAACGAGTAGGTTCTGAGGGTTAGTGTTAAATATCAGTGTCAGTTATTGAAAATACATGTTATGCTTGAACACTGAAGTTATACTTGACTATGTGAGCCGCACTGCATGATGGATAGTGTTGGGACAGAAACTGGTGGACTTTTTCAGGTTCTGAGGTCAAATGGGTCGTCCCTGTTGGTTTTTCTGTTTAGTGCTGGGTTTGCATTTATAATCAGGTTGCTGCTAGTGACTGTAAAAAAAAAATGACACCATAAGTCAGATGTTGTACTTGAAGCATAAAAAAAGAAACTAACTCCAAAATGTAGTCATCGTCAGCCTGTGTGTAACAACATTACCAACTATAGGCCTTATTCTTAAAGTCATGGTTTGCCACTGAAATCATACATTAACCAAAATTTTCAGTAAAAACCAACCAGGTAATAATGTTCATGAATGTGTCATGAATTTCAAGTTGATCAATCATTAAGCTTTATGAATACATGTGTACAGTATTTAACATTGTGTTGTAGACTCTTTTACCCAACAGAACAGTGTATCATGGATCAATGGTAAGTTTCAACTATCCTTTAACATTTAATGGGAAGGTTTACACAATGTTTAATTACTGGTGCCAAACTCTGAACACAATGATGCTATTGGCTAAGTTGTAACTGAGATCTACAGCTCAACAAAAGCTTCTGGGCTCATTGCACTCTGGGACAAAGGTGCCATCCAAGAGCCATTTATCTTAGAGCATCACAGTGAAAGCAAGAAGTTGATTTAGCTGGCACGAGTGTTTTCTTCCTATGTCTTTTGTTTGTCTCCTCGTGTGTGCATGTGGAGGTCTGAGAGTGACCCATTGTGGTCAGACACCTGCCCAAAGGCTTCTTGTCTGACTGATGAATCAGAGTCTTCAAGGTGTCTTTGAAGGAGTCTATTGTTTGCCATTGTTCTTTAGCCTTAAACTTCTTGTCATGTGTCTCCTTCTGCACACGGGACACAAAATAAATCCACAGCTGACAGCAGCACAATGGATGGCCTGGGACAGTGTCCCATTAACCATCTCTTCTAGCTCTGAACATACATAGAAAAAGTGATGTTGGATCAGAGACAGGAGCATATCTTCTCTATCTTTGCAATAGATGAATAAACTAAAGGAAAAAATATCAGAACAAGTAAAGGTCCCAAAAATGTCTTCCTCTTATTTTTTCCAGACTTTCTTTTTTTCAGTTTATTTGATTTATCTCTTTATTTGGGATGTCACACCTGCTATCATTCATGCGCTGCATGGTCTGTCAGGACAGATTAGTTGCAGGGGCTTGTGCCTTGACAGCCATCGTACAGTATCAATATTGTGACGGTTGAGGAGCTACCCGTTCTCACATCTCTGCAGAGTGCAAAGACAATTGAAAAGAGGAAGCGTCACAAACCTGACACCCAAGTCACTTCAAGGAATCCCTTTCAAGAAGAAATAAAACCTCACCTGACAAAAGTAAAGCGAGTCCTGGACAAGAGTAAATAGCATCAAACAATGTGGGTTTTTCCACTTTTTATAATAAGGAAACCACTGGACCCATATTCAGGAATGTTGATTGATCATCTGTTGTTCATTGTTCATGTGCCCTTATTTTTAACAAATGAGAAAGAAAAATAAATGTTTTATTCAAACTGATCCAAAAAGAGTGCAATCACATGATATTATGCCTCATATTGGGTTTTACAGGAGCTAAATTAGGTATTGTAACATTGAGCATGATGTTGTTGATAAAAAAATTGTCTAGCATGGATTTTTATTCCAGTTTGAACAAATGTAACAATTTCCTCTAACAAAGCATACCCCCATTAACCCCAGTTACTCTCGTAAACTGTAGATTGTCAACTGGGATGTGAGCAAAATTAAGACAATAAATAAAAATTTAACATATGACATGATGCTAATCTCACTGAATGAATTGTTCAAGTAAGTAGTTTCTTGATTTTACCCTTTTTGTTACTTTGCTGCTTTGCATAAGTCATATTAGAAAGGTGTGTCTTCCTTTTGATGGTGCAAAATAGTTTGAGACCAAGTGATGAAGAAAAACAGTCATGAAAAAATTTGCGTATCCTTTTTAGAGTTTTTTTATGCTTCGTGGTTTAAAATAAATTCCTGTAATCACAGCAGTAGCTCTATTTAAATTATATCTCCAGCCTACTATACAGATTTGTGAAAGAAAATCAACAAAAAGTCCCATAAAAACAAAATGAAACAAACAGACGTGGAATGGAAGTGAGAACATGGAAAAAGGAAAGGAAAAAAAAATCCCAGGGTGATTACAAGATCTGCATGCCACAGTACAATTACTATCACTTTGAATTTGAAATGGCCATTTAAAGGGCAGCAGAGCATCCTGGAAAATTAAACCGGAGCCTAATTAGCACACTCCATCCTGACAACGGAGCAGCTTTCAGCTCGACTGGGCAGAGCAGTCAAGCAGGAGGAAACCAGTGACTGAAGGACCACGAAGGCCCTGTCGCTCCTGCTCTGAACCTCTCACAACTGTGAGAAACACTAACACACACACAGAGAAGGAGAACGTATTAGAATACACTGATTTCATTTCAATATCTTGTGAATTAATGTCTAGAAGTTTCCTCTAGAAACTGACGCAACTGTTCATTGATGAGCATGTGACCCTGTGACGTGGGATCACCGCTGTAAGAAAATTATACTCATAACCACACACTCCCATTCATTTTCATATAGAATAAATAATTAGACAAATAAACAAATAAATAAATGCAACCATGAGCATATATTATAAAAATCTCAAGATTATAAATTTGAAATTGCCCTTTCAGAAAAAAAAAAACAATGTCCATCACAAGTTTGTTTCTGTTTTGGCTTATTCAAGAAGTTACACATTTCTAGCGATGCACAACTATCAACTAATTTGCACACATTTTTATCTATAAATGACCAGTTTTTGTGGCAACTTAACCCCGTATAAACCCCTTTATTTGCTCAGTTTATAACAGGGTGGCTGTTGGATATTTTATTTAATAAAATGTTGAAGGTTTGACAATTTTTTTTTTAAATTAGATAAAAATCTAATCAACCTTTTAGAAAATACAATCATAACACTATCTTTACTCATTCAGTGAATATTGCAATCTGTGTGGAAAAAAAGGATATAATTGTTTTACATTATTATAAGAAAACTATTAAGTTAGTATTCTGATTCATACTCAATAATCCAGGTAAAAAAATCCAACAAAGTCAGGTCCACTGGACGGAGTTTTCTTTGTTGAGACGTTTTGTATTTCTTCCAAAAGATCCAACTTTTTTCAGTCAGGTCATCTGGACAGTTTCTCTTGCTTTGTGCTGAAATGTTTCACCTTCCATCCAGAAGACTTCATCAGTCAAGGAAACACTCAACATAAAACTGATTCTTCCCCAACAGCTTGCTCCA
>JARVGQ010000781.1:3152792-3165658 GCA_031762355.1 Hypsolebias martinsi
ACATATTTGTTAAAATTGTCACTTTGTTGTGAAGTATAGTATAAGATAGATAATCTGTGAAAAGATTGAGTTCCAAGATTTGAGGTCTTGGTCTCAACTTGGTCTCGCCCTCCCTTGGTCTTGGTCTTGACTTGGTCTCAGACCCCACAAGTCTCGGTCTTGTCTCGGTCTTGGTACACTCTGGTCTTGGTACACTCTGGTCTTGGTACACTCTGGTCTTGGTACACTCTGGTCTTGGTACACTCTGGTCTTGGTCTTGTCTCGGTCTCAGGTTAGGTGGTCTTGACTACAACACTGACGGTAGGTCTTTATGACTGCTCCACAGTGGGACCTGATGTCCTTATTTTCTTCAGAGCAGGGGTGCCCAATACTGTATATCTATCACGATCTACCTGTCATTTGCAAAGATATTATGGGTAGATGGCATGACATTAAAAATAAACGTCAGTCTATCATCCATTTATGAAATTAGTCTCTTGATTGACAGGGCAGCCAGTCTGAGGCCCCGTTTATACAACATGAAACGTTCGTTCATTTACAGACAACAGCCTCATTCTCTCTGAAACTGAAGGTTTCTGAATCCAGAGCTCAGAGTGGAGATTTTCAGGGGAACCCCACAAAGAGGAGTGAAATGTTCTGCAAGTATGAAGTCGCACATGCTCACTCCAACAGCTAGTCCAAAGTTCTGCACAAACAACAGTTATAATAAATAACAACAGTTATAACAACCGTTATAATAAATAACAACAGTTATAATAAATAACAACAGTTATAATAAATATCAACAGTTATAATAAATAATAACAGTTATAATAAATATCAACACTTATAATAAATAACAACAGTTATGATAAATAACAACAGTTATAATAAATATCAACAGTTATAATGAATAACATGAGTTAAAATAAACAACAAGAGTTAAAATAAATAACAACAGTTTTAATAAATAACAACAGTTATAATAAATAACAACAGTTATAATAAATGGCAGAGAGCAAAGAGGTTTTGTGCTGTTCACCCTTTTTTCAGTATGTAGGAGCAAAACTAATAAAATTCAAGGTCCAAAGAGATGTTAGTGTCTTCACCAGTTTGGTCAACTGTGGTCCTACAGACGCTGCATGCAAAATGAATGTATCTGAGTCCTGGGCTGCCAGATAAATTTAAAATGTCATGTTCAACAAACACAATGCACATCTTATCTTAGAATATCTTTACTTAGCACAAATGACAGTTTAGATCAAAAATACTTTAATTTTAAAGCCACAGTACTATATGTATAGTTCATAATTTCTTATCTGGCAACTCATCTGACATGGAAACTACAGCATTTTAGTGTAAACCTGCTCATTTTTTGTTTATTAGCCCCAATAAACATAGAAAAAAATCGTAACATTTCCAGAGGTTGTTGTCGTGTAAATAGGGCCTTATAGCAGGTAGATCACTTTGACTTGGTCGTTCTAAAAGGAGCTCCATGATGAAAACTGTGGGCATCCCAGCCTTAGAGAGCTCTTAGAGCAGTTTGGTCCAAAATGTCATGGAAAGTATACATTTGAACAACACTACACAAGAAACATAACATTAACACCTCCAGATTTTAGACAAATAAACAGTTGTTGATCAAACATGTTTTTAAATTCTTGCAGGACCAGTATCTGTGAATATTAACTGGTCTTCTGTCTTTATTGTACCAGTGAGGAACTGGAGCGACTCTTTAAGTATTGTAGTCTGGTTGGGTCTTTTAATGTGCTGTCACCAGTCAGAAGTGACAGCCTATATTTCAGTAGCCTGCACTTTTCCTCCCCGTCTCTGAGGGTGGTATCCCATCACCACTGAGCCTCAGTCATAGCCCCACACAATGCTACACCCAGGCCCTCACGATTAAGGCAAATTTCCATTCCAATGTTCGTTTGCATGCTTTTATTTCCCTGCTCTCGCTCCTTTTTTGCTATTTCTTTTCTGCTGTCGTCCCTCGCGTGAAAAGCAAAGGTAATGTCAGCCTCCTCTTGTCACGGTGGCTCCAATCAGCGGGCCAAAGCTCAGGGATCATGTTTGATACTGTCAGATGGCCTGGAAAATTAAAAACCCAATTAAAGTGGCAGTCCAAAGGTCAGCTCTTCTGCATATCAAAAGCTCTCCTCTTGCTATTCGGCACAAATTATATCCGTTAACAGCTCACTTTGCTTAGGCTGCAGCAGCACGGCACTTAGGAGTAATAAGTGCTCACCCCTCGCTCTGTTCACTTTCACATGAAAGCTGCCTGCTCCGTCAGAGAAATAAAAATGAACAAACCATTACTAGTAGTCATTTTTTACTTTGGCCAAGACAGAAAGGTTTGTCCAGAGTGTGTTTTTATGCTTGAGACAAACAGAACCACAAGCAGGAGTTTAATTTTAAGTTTTCGCTTCATTCTTTGTCTTGGGGTTTTCCGTTACACGCCACATTTCTGCTCATATTTATCTTTAGCTTTTGATGAATAGCCACCGACCAAGCGCTTCATTTTTCTTTCTTTTTCACCCCTCAATCTTCTTTTGTGTACTCGGTTTTTACCGTTCATTAATTCCTGTACAGTGGTCAGGAGAGAACTGAGAGAAATGGCCAACCAAGCTTAATGGCATGTGTCTCAAGCCGGGCTATTAATATTCAGCCTAATGTTTCTGATAAGAGTGCTGGGGGGCCACGAGGAGCTGCTGGGTCCAGACAGCCTTATTAAGCAGCTGAAGTGGAATGATGCTGCCTGAATGCACGAGTAAACACACACTAACAGAACGCACAGCCACTGGAAGTCAAGTTGTCTTCAGGACTTGCATCAGGATCTTCCCACTATGTTTCCTTTTTCTGTTTTTCCATGTCAAGCAGTGTGGAAGGTTTAGTTTGACTGTTTGCAAATGTAGCCCACGTCATGTGACAATCCTCTGGTTCATAGTCAGAGTTTAGGTGTTAAATGTTTATTTTTTCCACAAATGCATAAAGTCTTATTGTTCCCTTTTATTTTTTTCAAAGTTTATTTTTTGCATCCTTCCCCTCTTTTTCTTTGAACATCAAGTCCTGTGCAATTGGTCTTTTGGCTCCATCTCATTTACATTTAATGACGTGATAATACACATTAGCAGACTATTTCAAATAATTACAGCCTTTCAATCGCCTTTTTGTCACCTCTCTCCCCCAAGTGTTCTACATGCTATGTGCTTCGTTCCTTTTATTTCGCTCTAAATTTTCATATTTATCATGGAAATAATAGAAAATACTTTTATATTTAAATAACAAAAAACAATATATAATAAGTCACAGGGACAGGTGGAAAAAGGAAAAGATGGAGGAATTTTCAAAACTGTGCAGGGTAAAGGGTTTAATAGGACATAAGGTTATAGCGCTATGTTTTTTTTTTTTTTTGGTCATGATGACGGGAGCAGAAGCCATTTATCATAAATGTAACAACTTTCCTGTCAGGTTTAGCACAGCCAATGTAAAAAATGAGCCGTTGTAATTTGCAGTTTGCAATAAATAAATAAATAAAAACAGGCAGAAGATGCACCGTATGATGTTCTGTTCTGCGTTTCCATGTTTTACAGTTAATTTCTCTGTGAATGAAGACATTTTCAGAACTCGTGAAAGCTTTCAGAATAAACAAGAGAAAATAAAACTATCAATAAAACAATAATGATTCTAGATGATGTCATGACTTGAGCCACACGTTTCGTTTCGAATGTTATCAGCCATTAAATGGCTGTTATCAGTTGTTATCATCCCCATATGTAGCGTTCACACTGAAACTTGACTTTTAGTTTTTTAAAAGTCTTTAACAGCAACCACAATGTGTTTCATTATTTTTAATGTTTTTCTTTCAGCTGCACTCGGGGATTTACTCAGAGAGCAAACTTGCATGAAGATTTGTTTGCCACTCTTGTTAAAATGCTGCATTGATTACCGGTAATATTCTTAAAAACAGTGTTTTTCTGTACCATTTATGTGTGGTCTTTCCTCTCTCATTACAGCCAGCAGGCCTGGTAAGTTTTTTTTTAACTTCTAAAATGTCTAACTTTTAGCCTAAAATGAGCTAAAACAAAACTTTTGGTACACGTGAGTAACTCAGGGATGTGCAAGTTGAGTGAATCTTGGATTTCTTAATCTCCCTTGACACTTGTGTAATAAAATCTAAACATTCTGTAAATATTAATCAGCCTGGCTCTTTCCCTTTGATCAAAATGTGAAATAGAAGAAAAAAATGTTTTTACGTCATTGATTCAAACATACAAGTTCTGAATTATTACAGGTGCAACAAATTTAAACTGGTTGACATTTATAGATGTGTTAAAATATGATACAGAATTATTTCCATTTAACTAAGATCAACGAAGCTGTTCAGACCTGATCAGATGTCACTAGTTGTGGATGATCCAATCACTGAACAGTTTTCACAGAGTGAGTTCATGTTCAGCACAAACTGTGTTTTTAGAAACTGGATCTTAATGAGTTCTCCTTTGTGTGAATGAACTCGTGGTTTTCATGAGCAGCTACCTGTCAGCTGTATGTGAAGGAAGTCGTGTCCTGGAGACCCAAAAATCCAGGACATGTTGGTGTTCACACATTTATAGGAATTTGGCCACAGGTAAACTGCATCAGATTCAAGCCCCGGGTTGGGCCTGGGGTGTTTCTGTGTGCAGTTTGCATGTTCTCATGTTTGCACGGGTTTTCTCCAGGCGCTAGTTTCCTCCTACAGTCCAAACACATGCGTTCAGGCTGCCTTCAGGCCCAGGCCTAAAAACATGTGACGTCTGTGAAGTTTGTCTGGTAAAATAAAATAAATAGCACCACTTTGTTGGTTGTTTTGAATTATTTATGATCACAAAGCTTTCACTTGGCTATTAATCATAATTATGGTAAAGCTCAAAGGGAAAGTTTACAAGACAGTGGTGAGGCCAGCTCTGTTGTATGGTCTGGAGACAGAGACATGGACAAAAAGACAGGAGACAGAACTGGAAGTGGCAGAAATGAAGATGTTGNNNGTTAGAGAGGACATGAAGGTAGTTGGAGTGAGGACAGAAGATGCAGAGGACAGAGTGAGGTGGAGGAGGATGACTCACTGTGGAGAACCTTGAAGAGGGAAAACCCGGAAGAAGAAGAAGAAGAAGAAGAAGAAGAAGAAGAAGAAGAAGAAGAAGAGGAAGAAGAAGAAGAAGAAGAAGAAGAAGAAGAAGAAGAAGAAGAAGAAGAAGAAGAAGAAGAAGAAGAAGACAGTATTTTTAAATAATAAGTTGTAGACTTAATTTGCTTCAGATTGAAATTTTTGACCTCCATTTTTCACAAGACTGGAATAGATGTTTTTTTTTTTTTCCTTGATACAAACTCTTCGAACAGAGATACATTTGTTTTTATCTGTTATTAAACTTTTTATTCAAAATGCGTTCAGGTGAGTTTTAAATGTGGTTCTGGTATCTTCATTTGAGCTCCTACGTGTGTTTTAGAGAAGTGGCTCAACTTTCAAAGGAAAGTGAAACAAAAGCAAACACAACAATACCCATTAGTAATTTGTGAGTGCACAAATATAAATGTTTTTGTGAAACCATATTCGTGTCCACGTTGTTGTGTGTTTGTGGGTCTAATGAGATAATGGTGTTGGCACCCAGTGTTCCCTTTGCTCTACAAAATGGTCTCCAAATCCTTTGCAGGCATGCTCCCCTGCAGGGTGATTACTGAACCTAATGACTCCTGAAGCTGGCTGACCGTTTCAGTCCTCTTGCTTACTGCGGGCTGAACTTTGCACAGTTACAGTTTGGACAAACAAGAAAAAGATGCTCATAATCAAACAATGTATATTTAGATGTAACCCCAGAGTGTGTGCATGAGTAATTTTATGTGGTAGTCTTTCTAATAAAAGTCTTCAAATACAGTTTCACATGCGTCATTTTGTACATGTTTCATGTTGCAGAGCGATTCTGTGTAGGAGTCGAGAGGCTTGTTAATGAAACACTTTTATATCGTCTCTGTTTTTCTCCACAACTTTGCGTGAGACAAAAAGCCACATGGAAGAGTAAGCAGAGCTCCCTCGTGGTGCCCAGATGAATCTTTTCCTTGCTGTTGCACTGTAGCGGTCAAACAAATTAAATTCAACACCAGTATGTAAGTAATTTTATGTAAATTATGGCGTTAATGTTCTGTGTCGAAATGGCGATGATGGGCTGGTGTGTGCCTTGTTTGATGGGTCCTGTCTACGGGCTGGGCTGGAAGGAAACACGGACCTTTTTACAAAGAACCATTTTTTTCTAGTTTCATTTATTTTTTTCCATTTGCTTATTATGTACTAGTAAATGTTATTTTCTTAAGACAAGAGAACATGCACTTGCTATATAGAAGCTTAAAAAAGCCTATAGATTCACCGATAATGACAAATATAAACTCCATCTTCTTTCTCGCTCACTTCATTTCTCTGCTATGCTTCTTTACGTTTCCTCTTCGGACTGCTGCAGAGTGCAGGATTTACAGTGGGTTTTTGTTTCAGCCATCTTAGGAATTAAGAAGTGTATCCTTGCATTTCATTAAATCCTGCCTAATGAGATGACTGTCTCTCCCCAAAGAGCAGATGATGAAGTACCCGATGCCATGGAGCATAAATTAGCACGGTGAGGTTAAACGCTGGAACTGACTCATGTTTCACAAGAGGACCCTATGCAGCAGTTAAATCAATTCATAAATACTGCCAAGTACAGCCTTAATTCACCTAAAGCTCCCACCCAAACTAACATTTTGTCTCAGAGCTTCCAGTTTGACAGTAATTTAAACATTAAGGAAAAGGAAATACAAACTGGTAGCTTTCTTAATTTGTTCAAATGACTTTTTATTGCAAGAAGTGATAAGTAATCTGACAACTTTTTGTATTGCAAGGTAAATTTCTGTCATTTTATCATTTTTAGCATATCAGTTTTTTATATAAAATGGGTAAATTGATTATAAAAAAAAAGACTTTGAAAGTATTTAGAAATGTTGGAGGCACTTTAAAACTGCACCTCCTTTGATGTGAAGTGATACAAAATATTTTTTGTTTTTCCGTGGATTAATTTTTTTTGTCTATATATCTGCTCATTAAAGTGGTGATGATTGGTTTGATCCATTCCAGCCAGAATTAAATCACAATAAAGAAACACTCATGCACCTTGAGGGAGGCATTTCCGATGTTATAGTATCATTACCGGTGATGAGAAAACTAACCTCATTTCCTTTCGTGAGTTCATCTGTGCTGCAACACACACACACACACACAAACACACTCACACAGATGGAGAGAGAGAGAGGAAAAATGAAAAGGACGAAGGGAGAAATCGCTGAGAATTCTAGTCTGGCTCATGTCAGATTTGATCATTACTTCTAATTGGAGGATAATTTTCATAAACCCTTCAAACAGCTGACAGCTCCTCCGTTCCTGTCCATCTCGACAACTCTCACTGTATTATTTCTCTAAAAGATCCTCTCAGCAGAGTGAGAGTTACTGTTGGGAGTTTTTGCTGATATTCTGGGTATTTTAAGGTCCACGTGAGTGTAATGGACTTATTCACAAGCAGTTCTTGTCTCTCTAATTAGTGGACCCCCTCAAGCCGTAACAAGGGCACTGACGAGAGAGGCTTTTTCCCAATGATAATGTGAATGGATACCTGCAGGGGGAGATTTCTGCACTGTTCCTCATCCTGTCAGCCGCTCTGGGTAACACTGGGGCTTAATGAACCTGAAAACAAGACACTGTCTGTGGTAAGGTGTGTCTGTGAGATGGGTTCAACAGAGAAATTTGGAGCTATCTCTGGAAGTGTACAGTATCCAGTCTGTCCATGAGAAAAGACATACATTGTGAGAGGATTCAAGTCAAACCACACTTGATTTTCCTGAACATACATTGTGATGAGTGTCCTGCCTACGAGATGGTTTGACTGATAAGTTGACACCACGGAGATGCATTTCTAGGATGCATGCAATGTCACAAATGTCACGTGTGATCGATCGTACACCGCAGCGTTTAAGTGAGAGGTCATTGCTCTCCATATACAGCCTCCGGGGAGGAACGAGGGTCGGAATGCCTGGTCAGCACACATTTTGGATGCACAGTTTTCTCTCCCTGCCCTCCTGGGTTTGTAATGAGCTGAGCTGTTGTTGGTGGAGCATACGTCACTCCGTGTGACATTAGACCCACTCACGGCTGCCAGAACTGACCCCGTTCTTTACCTTGGGCACTGAGTCCTTCCAATGCAGAGCTGCATCTACCTTTTGAAGCTTGTTGACTTTGAATGATGTGTTTGTTTATTGTGGCAGAAAGGTGTCATGTCAGACAAGTGTTAAGTCCTTGCAAGGTGAGCAGTGCGATTTTTTACCCCCAACAAGATGGCGTTGTTGAGAATGCAATGATTGGCAAAATCTGCAGAAAATGACAAAACTACATGAAATGAAGGAAGAACTGGTGAAATATGAACAACTTGTGCATGCTGGGACTGGAGAGACAGAGTGGGAAAAACAGAGACAGAAAGAGGGAGAGACAGAGAGATGGAGAACAGGGAGCCACAGATGTGGCGGGGCCTCGGGCAATACAAGTCATTATGGTGTAAACTACTCCAGTGGTGATGTTGTATGGAGAACACAGAGGTCACCATCCTGCAGCACAAGCACACAAACACACAAGATTCACAAAAATAGGAAAATGAAAGAACATCTGGATATGTGCCACCTGCCTAGAGGAAGCCATCTAGTTTACACGCAGTACAAAAGGGACGGGGGGGGTTGTCCCTTCCTGGATGTGCAACCTTCATGCTAGCTTGCACCACTGGGAGAGGATGGAGGACAAAGTGGGGAATGAAGAGCGTGCAAACTAAGTGACACACTTCACAGTGAAAATGCAAGTAAACTCGACTGTGGTGAAATGGGACAGGAAATGGGGAGAAATACATGCCACTGTCTCTTCAGCAGAATTTCACGGCACCGGTGAAGCCTTTCAACCTTGGTAAACATCTGAAAAGTTTATTACACAGCAGTCCATTCAGAGGTAAAAAGAAAACAAAATGAAGACACTGACATGCTACAGTATATTATTTGAACAATTTTCTATTTCTGGAGGAATAAAAGTGAGATGACAGCCACAAAACTCAGCGCCAAGTACTGACCATCTGGCATGAACCCAAGCTAGCGTGCTACGAAACAATTGCATTCATTAGCTTAATTTATCATGGTGGTAAGCTCAATTTACTTTTCCTTGTGCAAGACTGCCTCATTAAGATCCAGTCTGCCATTTCCTCAGGCCGTTCTATGATCATTTACGAAGGTTTCACGCCTTTTGGCCCGGATAGGAAGCGCTCCGAGGTTATCTTCCAGGCCTGAACTCTTTATAAAAAAGGGCAGGAACAAGCAAGATCGAGGGAAGGATTATGGAGGCAAATGAGAGAATGAGAAAGAGATGGGGAGGGGGTGTTAGCAGAGGAGTGATCTAAAGATGAATGCTGTTAAAGAAAAGTGGTGTGAAAGAAAGGCTCGGCTCCTGCTTGACAGAATGGATGTTACAGGGCTGCGGTGGAAGACGAATGGAGAAAGAGCGAGGGAAGGGAGGCACGTGACTAAATGTATTCTGATAACTGAACAGCAGATGTCTCGCATGGAGCTCCTTTGTTGCCTGAACAGCAGGACCCTGCACTTCAGTGGGCTCACTTCACACTGCATTCATTTGCCTGCCAGCTGCCAATTTAGGGGAGAGAGAGTGAAAGAAAAAGAAAAGAAAAAGAAGAGATGGGAGGGTGGCTCGCACCAGTCCGATTCTCCCCTCCTTCTGCATGTCTTGCAGAGAGACTGCCATTCCAGCCTCTCTTTCCCTGGTGGACTGTACAATTAGCGATCTGCATAACCACCCACACCTTCACGCACTGCTCTTACAGAGATTGGGGGAGGTGCCTTTGTCTTTTGGCTGCTGCACAATGAGTTGCTGTGGACTTGGCTGGAAGCCAGAAGTTGTGGCACAAAACTGCATGTTCTTGATAGATGACAAATACTTTCAGAGTCTTGTTTCCTTGTGCAGCTGATTTGGCAGGTCAGAGATGAACAGCATCAGCTGCTTCTAACAGCCCATTTATTAAAACATTTGAATCTGGGATGAGGGAGACGTTCGTAAATCACAAGCTCCAGGTACCTCTGCTCAATGGAGGTGTGCTCTTATTAAGACCACAAAGCCCACACTTCATTAACGCCTGCGTGAAAACAAATTTGCACCCCTTTGCTAAGTGATGTTAGCCAAGGCGTGATGGCTTTGGTGGAACAGACTTAGTAAGGCAGGACTTAAGTGACTGCAACCACAACTTCACAGTTTTTTTTTTTTTTTTATCCACCTGAGAACCCAGTATCACCTCACTTTGGGTCACACATTCCCACTTTATAAGCTAAAGAAAAATAAAGAAATATAAAGGTTCAGAAACCTGGTTCAAGTAGTCTAGATATTATTTAAACTGATAGATGGGAAGCATCAATTCTAACAAAAACACAGAAATTTTCATGTTGCATCAATGGGTGGAAATAGCACTGATAAAAGAACTTGAAAAAAATACTAAGAAAATATTGAGCTCAGTTGGTAGAGCTGTTGCTTGTCAATGAGAAGGTCAGTGGATCGAATCCCGGCCGGGGGCCTTTCTGGGTGGAGTTTGCATGTTCTCTCCATGCATGCTTGGGTTTTCTCCAGGTACTCCAGTTTCCTCCCACAAACCAAAAACATGCATGGTAGACTGATTGGTGACTTTAAATTGTCTCTAGGTGTGAATGTGAGAGTGAATGATTGTTTGTCTCTATGTGTCCCTGTGATGGACTGGATGGACTGTCCAGGGTGTCCCCCACCTCTCGCACAGTGACTGCTGGACATGGGCACCAGTGACCCCCCATGACCCGAAAAGGAAGTAAAAATGGATGGATGGAATATGGAGCTTGATTCAAGATGAAGCCAGGGATGCAGAGTTATAACTTAATTGTAATGAATACTGTTCATAGTTGTTCTCAGTTGCTAGCTGTTTCAGGACATTTCATCCATCCATCCATCCATCCATCCATCCATCCATCCATCCATCCATCCATCCATCCATCCATCCATCCATTATCTCCAGCCATCACTGTGCGAGAGGTGGGGGACACCCTGGACAGGTCTCCAGTCCATCACAGAGACACATAGAGACAAACAACCATTCACTCTCTCAGCTAGAGACAATTTAGAGTCACCAATCAGTCGAACATGCATGTTTTTGGTCTGTGGGAGAAAACTGGAGTACCTGGAGAAAACCCATGCAGCACGGAGAGAACATGCAAACTCCACCCACTCAGTGAACCAGGATAACTTGTTTGCTGAGAGGCAGCAGCTCCAGCAGTTGCACCACCTTGCTGACCATTTCAGGACGTTGTTTATGTTTTTTAGTGACAGAATCAGTTAAATGTTCAAGTTCAAGGTTCTTTATTGTCATTTGCATCACATGTGGTACATGAGGTGGAAAGAAATTGTGTGCACAGGGTCCCAGTTACATCCAGCAATTGCAAAAATATAAATTGCAAAAGAAACAGTAATAAGGATCTAAGACATTAAGAAATACGCTAAACACTAATAACACAAAGTAATACGCCGAACACAACAACAGCAGCACGGACATGAGTCTGTGTGAGTAGATGAGTACAAATGAATACAGCAGCATGAGATCAGTAGCATGAGATCAGCAGCATGAAATCAGCAGCATGGATAGTCAGCAGCAAATATCAACAATCAAAGTGACATTACAGTGATTTTTTTTCATAGTGATTATTCTGGTTAGATATTCATGAGTCTAACAGCTTCAGGGTAGAAGCTGTTCCTCAGTCTAGTTGTTCTACACTTAATGCTCCTTAACCTTATGGCGGGAAAGATAGACCATTTCTTGCCCACAGCCATCAGCATCCATAACAACTCTCGAATGAAACGTGTACAAAGTATAATAAATTACAACAACATTTAATTTCCCTTTGGGATTAATGGAATATTTTTGAATTGAATAAAGATCATGGCATGGAAACGATTTATAAACGTTTGTATATGTTCGCATGTGACCCACTGCGTTGCGAGAGACACACCAAAGCCAATGCATAACCTCGTCCACACCTGACCAGGACCTCCCAGGGACATTTGTTTCAAAAATTTAACTTTGTATTAAATGTTAATGCATTCAGAATGACATCATTAGCATACAGACATGTTCAACTTGTGCACACAACTAAACGGAGAGGGTGTTGCCGCGTGAGCGCGCACAGCCTGTTTGAGTCACTCTTATTTATTTATTTATGTTTCAAAAAATTTCCTGCAGCTTTAGTTATTGGATTCAGACTACATTAACACTAAAATATGTTCCAGTAATTCTCAGTTGGGTCAACTGGACAGTTTTTTTTTTTAAATCGAATGTTTCACCCTCTATCCAGAGGGCTTCATCAGTCAGAGGAGTTCCAGTACTGGTACTCCTCTGACTGATGAAGCCCTCCAGATAGAGAGTGAAACATTTCTATAAAAAGGAAACTGTCCAGATGACCCGAATGAGAATGATTGGATTTGGTACCTGGATGACTGCGCATGAACTTTGTTGCCTTGAACAACTTTGGCTGTGGCTGCCTGCCTGGGAGGAGTCGACGAGGGACAGGACGCCCCCCAGAAACCATCTTAGCTCCAGCAAACTGGTTGGTCCACTTAAGGTGTTTACAGCTTGGTGGGGAATAGGGCTTTAACAGACAACTCGAGTAATCTACACATCGATTCCTAGGACATCTATCACAAGTTTTTTTAATTTCACATCGAGTATTCGTAGTGACGTCATCACGTCGCAGTTACAGAACAGAAAATGAATCAACTTCCT
>JARVGQ010000781.1:3215946-3234017 GCA_031762355.1 Hypsolebias martinsi
TGTTGCAGCTTTGGTTGTTTTAAAGGGCTTTATAAATAAAGTATTATTATTATTATTATTATTATTATTATTATTATTATTATGTATCTTTGACCAAATACAAATTTGATAGTGGGACATGTTCTTCTATCTAACTGATGTAAATTTCTTTCTGTCTAGGTTTAGAGCTGAATGGTAAATGTGCACGTGAGTGAGTGGGTATGGGTGTATGTGGTGTGTGCATTCAGTGAGTGAGTGTATGCAAATGGGTGTATTCTGATCCACATACTGTATGTCAAACCGAAGAGCTGCAGGCCAAATCTGGTCCCCCAAGATACTTTAAATGTAAAAGAGTGTATTTCTTCTAATTTTTTTACTTATAAAAAATATATAAATACATCATTTAGTATAGATTATTATTGCTATGATTATTGAGCATGCATCAGGACATTTAGTACAGACTTCTCTTGCCGGCTAGCTAACTTTGAAGTCAGAAAGAAGGCTGGATCATTCTATCGATTCTGATGTGGAAAGAGTGAACGCCAAGTGAGACAAATCAAACTCTTGTTCATGAACTTGCAACCAAGAAACAATATCAGGTATCTGACTTGAGTTAATGTTTCAGCTGAGAGTGGCCCGTGGCTCGGACAAAGTTTTTAAGTTTTACCCCCTTTTAGTAACAGAGTTCGACACTCCTACGTCTATGTATGTTGAAATTCTCATATAATAGTATACTTTGTACAATATGTACTCCTCAGAGTTCACCAAATTTCATTGTATGCAAATACAATAACAACAAATGAAGCTTGAACCTCAAATTCATTTTTTATGTATTTTGAACTATACATGACGTGGTTGTTAAGTGTAATGTCTTGAAATTGTAAAGTTGATTAGTTATTCATTTTGTTTTGTTACTTATAGATAATTGTTTGAATTGATTGTTTTTAAAAAAAGGGGCAGATATAATAAGATTTTTTCTTCTTTCTGCCACCTTTCATTTTATATTTTGTTGCGTTTTTGTTTTCATGAGAACACTTGTTTATTGTTATATATTTATTTTATAAAATGAATGAAGAAATAAACTAAAAAAAAAAAAAATAGTGGGGCGCGCAGTGATGGAATCCACCATGGGTGGTTGAACAGGAAGAGTCATCTTTAATGAAATACTTCTACACTGTTGATGAATTTCTACCTGTTCAGGAAGACTTGGCCTGCTCCTCTCTCCTGCTCCTCTCTCCTGCTCCTTTCTCCTGCTCCTCTCTCCTGCTCCTCTGCTTGTAAGAATCCATTTTGCAGCTAGCGGCTCAATGCTGATCATATGAAACTATCCCTGTCTGCGACTAGTTGACACATTAAAACAACTCGCGAGATGTCCTAGAATCGACTAGTCGACCAGTGCATTCAGCCCCTACTTCCATATTATTACCTAAAAATAAATGTACAGAAACGAATGAAAGTTCCAAACTCCTGCAGAAAATCAAATCTCTACTTTATGATGTCAATGTTGATGCAAGTAAGAGGTTAATTGCAGTGGTATGTTAGCTCTTGGCATATCAGAATTTGATGAAAATCTTGCCAATAAAGCTATTCAAAGATTTTAATCAAAACAATCTAGAACCCCTTACTTCTTTTTGCCTCCAGGGTAAAAGCTGGAAAAAGAGACAGTCTTTCCTCCAGCCCATATTTTGGGTCGTAAGGTAAATAATCTGATAGTTAAAACATGATCCAGTCCTCTCTGTTTCTCTGTTCCCTTTACTTCAACTTTGCCCTCTTTGAAATCGATGTACACTGTGGGGTCAGCGCTGTGCCTGTGAGAGGAGAGAAGCCTTGGATCAGAAGAGAGATGATAGTTATCTCCAACATTCCAGGGATGACACAGAGATATGTGTCTGATGGCAGGTTCAGGGGGCTTAGCGAAGGGGGCGAGTAGAGTAGGGAGGAGGAGGTACTGTACAGGAGTTGTTGAGCGCACGCCTCTCCTTCCTTCTCTCCATGCCTTTCTCTTACTGCTTGACTGCATCACTTCCCCACACATAGAAGAAAACATCTAATTAAAAGCTCTTATTCCAGTTCATTTAAGAGAACACTTAATGATGTGCTTTCAGGGGCAGACAACTGCACATTACTTCTCATGCAAAAGGAAATCTCAGTTGTGGCCCTTCAGGATTCAGATACAGCTGTGCTTCGGTTGGACGTTTGTCCTCATTTCTCTTAGACGGACATGGTCATGTTTTCTCACTCGCTGTCGTTTAGCCAGTGGCCTGGTGGTGGTGACGGAGGCGGTAGACAAGAGGCGAAAAGTGCCATCTGAGTTTGGCAGGGAGACTTGCTGAAGGAGAGTTTGTTGTAATTGCTCTGACAGGTTTTAAGGCTGTTAATGACTCCGGTCTGAGCGCCACCAATTTGTCAGCATGCTTGCTGTTTACTAAGCTGTTGTTTTATGGTCCAGTGCAAGGGGGCTGCTGCTTGTTTAAGCACAGATCAGGAAATAATCAGCATAAAATGCTGGTTGCAGAGGAGCAGCCGCACTAAAACTGTTCCTTTATAGAGACCTCGTCAACTGTATGGATCTGAATGAGTGCAGTGCACCATATGGCACGTTCACACAGACACAAAAGCACTCTGATGGCTTACTTAAATCTAAAAATCAGATGGCAGCACAAGTGTTTTTTCATTAAAGAGATTACGCTTTACTTGTTGGCACTTGTCTATGTTACATGAGTACGAAGCATATTGCTAGCATGTGGTTATAGCAAGAAGGTCGGTAATCCCCAGCCGGCACGGAGCAACAGAGGGCTAGCTGTTCCACTTGTGTGAATAGAACCTCTTCGCATTTGTGTATGTGTGTATGTGAGGGAGATTGTGCATGTGTCAAAAGCATGTGGTCCCAGAGTCGGCAAAGAACCTCCGTAAATCCAGAGTAAATAAAAGGGGTAACCAGACAGACAAAAGAAGAGCCCCCACTGCTTCTCTCATTCGCTGCCATTTGGGGGGACTGAATGTGCTAAACGCCGCTTATGTTGGCTCAAAAGTTGAGGAGAAAAAGAGGGGAAAGGGAGGCTCTAAATCCCCCCATCTTCTTTTCTCCTCTTTCTCTGCTGCCAAGCCTGCAAGGATAAAGGTGGTGTAATAGGAGGGAGAGGTGGAGGGGTCTGGTCAGAATGCTGTGCCGAGGTGGAGAATCCAAAGACGCTCCTGCAACAACAACCCTCTTAGCCTCTGCTCTCTCTTTATTTCTTTTTTTTAATCTAACTCCCCTCGAGTTTTCTTCTTTTCTTATTTGGGTGAGCTTGGCTGAACATGCCTGACTAGTTTGGGCTGACAGGGGGCATGGGGGGTCTGTTGTAATTAGTCACTTTAACCGTGGCTTTCATAAGCCACTGCTTATACACTCTTGCTTCATTACCCTGAAACAAACGCTCGGGCCTCCTGACGCAAAATCACTGCACAGCCTCAAGAGTACACACCAAAAATGTTGAATTTTGTCTAGAAGCTTTTCAAAAGTCTTTATCTGATAAAAAAGACTGAACTTGAGGAACGTAGTTTGGCTACTTTTGATGTAGCTGCAATATTTATCACTTGTGGTTCAATCCATAACATTTCTGAGGCTGACTGGACCATAGTGGCTTCCTCAGCAGGAGGGCACCTCTTGCTCTTAAAGTATTGGCTCAGGTTTTGTTCAACTTTCCCTAAAGTCCTATTTACTCCTAGCAGAAAGTGCACGACACTTTGTACTCTGCACATTCTTTTCCCTACAAGGACTCTTGAAGCCTGCAATGTGCCAACATTAGATAAGTACAGTTGCAACGTGTTTACAGTCCTTTCTCAGCCCGATAATGAGCTCAGCCCTGAGACCAATTTACTCACAAGGAGATATATCTGAATGCATTTTTAATAACCACCCACTGGTGATGAGAAAGGCGATGCATGTGAGCGTAATGTGCATTTGGACTTGAGCTTGTTTGTTTGTTAGCGTGCTCATTCACTCTCTCTTACCCTCACTGGGTCCGGTCATAGTCTTCTTGCCTGATTACGCTCTCTCTGATTTGCTGTGCATATGAAAATATGTGGCAAAAGTTTTATTGCAAGCACTTTAAGTCAAGATCTGATGGAGTGAGAGAGGGAGGCAGAGAGACGGGGAGAGGAGAAAAGGTTTAGGGAAGAAAGAAAGAGAGGGTAGAGTGGGTGGGTGAGGGTGTGCTGCTGTCTTTTTTTTCATCTCCAAGGGCGCTGCTTTTCCAAAAGTGCCTGGGGCTACACTCCAGCACCTCGGCTCCCTTAGGCCTTTCGACTGCCTCCTAATAGCCAACCCCCATCTGTGTCACATGGCCAGATGATGGGACGCTTCCCTCTGCTCTGCCCTGCACTTTTTTCCCTTACCCAATTTTTTTTCCAGAGTGAACATCCACGCAGGTTAGAATGGCAGAGTTGCCAGGGAACAGTCAGAAGCCATTAGCGTTTGGGACAATTTGCCCTGCAGCGTTACTTCTCAGGCTCATAAGAAAGGAGTGGGGGTGGATGCAAAGCACCAGCTCTCCTTCAGATGTAATGAGGTTGTGCAAGTCGGATCTTCCTTATTCTATTTCTACTCTTTCTTCATGGCCCTGCTTGCATCTCTTCTTTCTTTCTTTCTTTCTTTCTTTCTTCCTTTTTATTAAGTCCACACTCTCTTTGTGAGAACACGGGTGTGTCTGCTAACAGCTAATATACCTGTATGTGGAATTACTGCTTGAAAGCTAAGTCTGATCTGTGGGTACACGCCGATATCCGTGTGCATGGAAGACTGAGAGGAGCTGAAAAGCAGTGGGATCCGGTTTCATCCTTGCGGGCTAGGGCAGGAGGCAGCAAGCATGCTGGGTAATGAAGTGACAGGTCAGTCTGTAAATACGCACGGGTCGCATTGGCCCTGGCCAGGGGGAAGGCTATCACATTGCAGTGAAAATGGAAACGTCAATAAAATTAATCTGCCAGCTTTTTGGCCACTGCACGGTTCTATTGGATGAGCTTGACTGCTCACAGCGGGAGAGGGATTCAGAGACTAGCTCAAAAATCAACACAAAACCTAGCGGCATCCAAACAAACACGAAAGTGTGCATGAACAGTATTCAGTGAAACTCAAAAGCAGAGACACAAAGGCAGGGTGGTTAAAATTCACAGCTCACTAGTTGTGTTTTTGTTGAGGTTTCGAAGCAAACTGGGGGAGTTAGACTTAGCTTCCGTCTGGGTCGCATTTCTCAGGAAGCCCCTCACAGTCAGGGTACGGACCAAAGTTTATTGTTTTAGGCTTTCCTGAACAAGGATTCGTACTTAGCCTGGGATTTATGGCATTTGCAGCTAATGAATGCCCATTCTACAATTACAACACCCCTTGTCCGTGTCCCCATTCCCATATGTCCTTCAGGAGGGCCGTTGCTTTTTTAACTTCACACACACAGCGCAAAGTCGGCACTTCTTTGTTTTCCTCTTTTGTGTGGCTCTGCACTAATGATGTGGAAGGAAAACACTGCACAGACAGCAAAGAAAGACAGAGAAGGGAAATAATTTAAAAAATGAAGTTGAGAAATACAAAAAGAACCCCCCCCCCCCACGAAAAAGTTAGAAATGTGGGTCCCTGTTGGCTTTGTATTCTTCATTTATTTTGCATTTGATTACTCCACCAGTCGGATCCTTTTTCTTTCCCCTCTTTTTAATGTTATTAGCTAAAATATTTATGTGAGATTAAGGCGTGCATAGGTGGCTGTGATTGATGCCTCCACAAAAACAGGAAGACATGTGCGTCTGACTTTTGAGAATGTCAGGTTCCTTCTCTTCCTCAGTGGAGGAGTTTTTCAGATACATAATTTAGATGCCCTCAAGGAAGGCTTTCAAGGCATTTGAGCCCGGGGGCAAGAAAAAATAACCATGACTGTTAAAAGTAAATCATTTTTGCTAATGCACAATTAATGCCAGGGAAGAGGAACAAGAAAAAAGGCTTGGGACAAAGATGGAAACTTCAACTTGAAGGAGGAATATGTTCATGTTTTCATCAAGAACTCAAACCGTGATGGACATTAATGTAGGCAAAGTCGCCGTTGGCCTCATGCTAATCTTATGCCAAGGCAAAGGGGGTGGGACGGGGGAGATTGTAAGTTTGGGGAAGGATGGGGGGATGCATACGACAAGTTCTCTCTGCTCATTGAATTGCAACAATGAACCTCCTCAAATTACACAAACACTCAACGGAACGTCCATGACTTCATGAATCTGCTCATATTGTCTTTTCCTTTTTCTGTCCCCTTTGGCTCTCTTCAAAGGGCGGGAATAAAATGCTTTATGTTACATCAAGCATGCAAATTTAATTGAATTAATGACATGAGTCCTAGTCTCTGCTGCATTTGAAGACTCCTTGTCCAATTCGTTTTTCTTTCCTGCTCCTCCTATTCAGAAAAAGAATTAGAAACAGTGTTTTACTTGTAGTTGCAAACCACAACATTATAACCATTATTCCCCTCTTCCATGCTCTGGAGTAAAGAACGGCTCTTCTTGGCCTCTCTGTTAACCCCTCTATCTCTGTGCAGGCCTTTGTTTAAGGCTATCTAAATCCATCCTACCTCCTCATCCTCGCTGCATCAAATCTTTTGGCCTTAGTGCTCCACTTTTCAATATCTGTGGTATTTGTCCATTTTATTCATCTTTCATAAACCTTAACACTCAGCTCTGACTGGATGAGCGAGCTTTGAGCCTGCGGTGTGGTCCGTGGTGTTATTTAATGCTGGCTTTGGTTTCCGTCCAGGAGATGGCTTAGACAACAGCGTGGCGTCGCCTGGCACAGGGGACGACGATGACCCAGACAAGGATAAGAAGAGGCAGAAAAAGCGCGGCATTTTCCCCAAGGTGGCCACAAACATCATGAGGGCGTGGCTTTTTCAGCATCTCACGGTAAGCAAAGCCAAATATGTTGTAAGGATGCACACAAGACTCTGAAGAAACAACACACAGAAGCACATACACACCTGTCACATACTGTGCAGGTGAGTGAAGAGTGATGCTCACCTGCCTTTAGAGACACAATGACCAGGTCAATCTAATCAGGCTGGACTGTTTACTTGGCTCAAGAAGAAAGTTTCTCAACTGATAAAGCGACAGAGTGGTTGATCACAAGTGTTTAAAGAATGAGGGTGTAGAAAATGGCTACTTCTGTAATGCAAAGTCCAGGATTTATTTTGTGAATTTGATCAAAACAGACTTTCTTGATCGGTTTGATGTTTTTTAATCTGATTGACTTGATGCTTATTTGTCTTCCAAACTCTTAGATGGATAACTTTGATGCTTTGTTTACACAAAACACACGCAGTCAACATGATTTAGCGTTAAAGACTACACATGTTCAAGCACAGTTAGGAAAATATGGTTGAGTCACTTCTTCTGCTTGTGTCTTTGTAAACGAGGGTGGTCGACATGGACCCCCACCCTCGCTAATGTCATGACATGAACAGAACATCTGACTGTATTGATTTTGTTTCCTAGATCAGATTTCAGTGTGAGGTGGTGACATCGGGGCGCACAACGCTGCCTGAGTTTGTGACTCCGTGCTGGAGGAGATGGGATGGCGTGGGGGGATGAGCAAAGTAAAAAAAGCAGCCAAAGTTCAATAGCGTTGGTATAGAGCAGAGGTCTTTAACATCAACCCCACATTTAAAAGGGTCAGGCACCCCTTTTGCACCATATAGCCCCCCTACCAATACCAAAGTGCCCACTCTCAGCTCAAAGCCCCCTCTACCCTGATTACCTAACCAAAAGCCCAAGTAATAAGCGGCCAGCAAACACAGCCTAATTGAAAGGGCTGTAAATCCATTACATATTGGTCAGGGATAATCAGGAGTGCTTTAATCACTTTTATCTATTCAGGAGCAGTGAAGCTGCAACAGCAAAGCCCTGAGCCTCGCAGGCCTTAGCAGCTCCACCACGCCAGTCTGCACGCTTATTATTCTCATCATTATCAAAATGACTTCACAGCTGTTCACAGCTCCGGCGCTCCGTGGCTGGAGTCCTCTTACCAAAGAGCGCCAGCATCATGTTCAGGCCACGAAGAAAACAAGACTTTTGGATTTTTTTAAAAGTTAGAATCCTGCTTTTCACTGTGATCGTTTTCTTCCCCTGAGCTAAGAAAATGCTGGTTGGAATTCCCTCTGAGATTATAATCCAAATGCTTTGCCAAGGTGAAATTTATTCCATGTATCAAAGAGTTGCATTTTCCCCAATGAAATCCTCACACAGTTTCAATATTCCCTTCTACACACATCCTTTGAAATAGTTGTCAGAATGCTTTAGAAATGGGTTTCAAATTAAGAGAGGCTAGAAATGAAGAGGGAAGAGTCCAAATGAACACATCTTTCAGAGACGGGTTTAATTCAGATCAAGCAAAGCTTTCAAAGCGTCTCTTTCTGTTCCTCTTTCCTTTATCACATCCCCTGCTTGTAGATGTTCTCCAATCTTTATTTGTGTCTTTTGTGCAAAGCCTTGGTCAGTCTTGTACAAATAATAATCCCTCCCTTTTAACCTGCCTTCGTTTCTCTGCTGAGGAAGAGGACTAATTGAATTATCCCCCTTCTCTTCTCACCATCCAGCTCTCCCACCCATAAACTCTTAGACACACACACACACCCATTAACCATTCTCCTTTCTTTTAATTTGTTAAGCAAATGTATTTGCCATAGCTGGATGCATTTGTCCAAGGGTGAATTCTTGGGGACTTTGGCCCCTGAATGGCCTATAGCGGCATTCTGCCATTCACGCATTCATTAACTGAGGGGTGAGGAGTGAAAGGAGCGGCCTTGTATTTTCTCAAACTGAGGGGGCCAGCATGGAGCTCCTCTTCCATGAGCCGCAGGGGTCTCCCTACATATGTTCTCAACATCCAGCCATTGTCATATCTTCTGAAAAGCTCAAAAGGACAGGACCCCCCCTTCACACACAGAAAAACAACACAGGCCAATAGTAACAACTGTTGGCTTTTAGATTCACTATAACAAAATTGCCCTCGCCCTCTCCCCTCCTCTCGGAGGCTTCACTCTGACCTCACACTCTCTCGGGAGAAATCACACGGTTGTTTTCTTCGCATACAGGAAGAAAACAAAATTCAACTCATATTCACCTCTAGCAGCATTCCAGCTGAGAGGAAAGTGCACTCCTTGGACATATTGATCACACAAAACATGAAGAAGATAAGCTATTATAATTTATTATGAGGCCATATGCCCATGTTCAGGAGACCACGTGACCTGGCAGCCTGAAATGTCCCACATGTAATTGGACAACATTGGACAGATCAGCTGATGTAGGCTGGCAGAAAAGGGTCAGACCGTCTCCCCACTCCCCTCTGTCCTACCTCCAGCTTTTTTTTTTTCTCACTAATGCCAAGCCCTCTCCCTTTCTCTCTCCGTGTGTTTCTGGATGTCTTCCAGCCACATTAGGGGAAGGGAAATCCCAGACTGTTGGTATAAGCTTTTCAATACTACAGGGAGATTATGTTATCAGAAAGGTAAACTTCACTGTTAGGGGTAAAATGTTCTGCTGCGCTTCAAAAAGAAAGAACTGCGGTGCAGAGGAGGGCACTTGGTTTGTAGATCATAAGAATCTGAAGGGATAAGTATTCATGAGAAAATGAGGAAAACATTTTTTTCTAACTCTTGCAAAAAAAATGCTATTTTATGTTTGGAAGATGTAAACTTTAACTTTACAATTAGCCCCTTGGTGCCCTTGGCCTTTCCTTCCCTTTCACCCCTTCTAGCCCTCGCTCACCCCTGTAAAGACAAGGGTCGGCCTTGCAATGAAAACAGGAAGCACTCAGATGCAAAGAAACCAATATGAGCCCTGGCCTTGTCTTCTGGCTAATGCAAACCCTCATACACCTATGAAAATAAATAAGGGACCTCAGGAGCAAGCGTCACTAGTTAAAAGTTTTTGTGTGAACTGTAAAGGAGGGAGGGAAGGGCCACGCGATAGCACGAGACTGGTCAGTCAGAGATGTAAGGAGGTAGCCCTTTTAAGTATCAAGCATCTCAGGTTCTGTGCTGGGCCACCCTTTGGCCCGGGTGTTTTTGGAAATGCTGTTAAGCTGCTAAGCCAGGTGTATTGGTCCCCTGGGTTCCTTGAAAGGGAAGTGATATATCCTTTGGTGATTTAGAGACTCTTTGGACTGTGAAGTAGAACTAAATGCACAGAAGTGAAATGTTTAGGTGTGATTAGATTACATTTTATAGTTATCAGTACGACAGACCGTTGGTCTGTAACGCTTTGAACCGTGTTTCTACTAAAGTTAAGCAATAAAAAAACTTTTTTTGTGTTTTTGCTTACCTGTTACGAACACTTGAACAAGAACTTCAGAGCGCGTGTTGCAACAACAATGCTAATATCGCAAAAGTGAGGACCTTTGATGAGCTGAGCGCATTGTGCTGCAAACATCATTAGATACACCAGTGACAGTGCTCCAGCACCCCCAGCCCACACACTCCCAACCCAAACCGAACATAGCATTAGTCTCCATGACAACAGGGTGTCATCGTCAGGTCGAGCCCTCCTGTGGGAGCTGCTCTCTCTGCCACCCTTTATAGATGCACATAAAAAGAGCCAGCGAGGGTCATTCAGAAGACATGGGCACAGGCAAGACCCAACCCTGGCAACCCATGTTTGTTACGTACGATAAACAAGTGTACAAGTTCATCCCACAAAAAGGAAAGGGCACTTTGTTTGTGTAGACTAAACTGTCAGGCCTGCGGTATCGCCAGTTTTGTTTAAGCTGCTCTTGTCCTCTAATCCCTGTGTGTTGTTCCACTACAAGCTGCCTTCAAATAGTGGAAACACACATCTGCAAATAGTTTGAAGCACTCAGTCCCTTATATACTGAACCACCATAATTCTTTCTTTCCCTTTTTGAGGGTGCCTACACAGCAGAATGTTTGCTTTATAAAAAAAAAAAAAAAAGTTGATCTCATAATTCTATGCAATTTCATTAAATTGTACTTTAAAAAAGATTTTACTTTTTAAGGCCAGCTAATTTTAAACAACTTGTGCCTCCATGATTGAGAATCAGTTTGCTTTTCCACCTTCTTAGGTTGTTTTAAGTTTGGATGAGAGCGTGGAGACAAAGGCGAGGCAGGGAGTGGGTATAAGAGCATGAACAGGGAGGGGGTAAACGAAGGGGCTCCTAAGGGTCACGGGGTGGAAGCCTGGAGGAGGCCCACACACTAATCTGTCTTGTGCTTGTTTGCCTCAGGAACCCAAAAGTCAGTTCTCCAGTCACCCGTAGCAACACAGGCGACGATTTGGTTCGCTGCCACTATCCAAATGTGTGACTAACGGTGGAAGAAGTAGGGAAAAGAGTCATCATGTTTCTTTTGTCGCAATCCCAGCTGCCTTGTGAGTGTTTGCAAAACAAATGTGAGTGACAATATAACATAGTTTGGAGATGTTTATCACTGCAGTCATTGAAAGTTGCTGGTAATGAGTGCACAGGAGACCTTTGAAGGAGTTGAGATTTAGTTTAGCAATTGTCCAGTCGGTGTGTTGGCTGCTCAGCGACCCTGGAAAACAGACACGAACCACCGCTGTCTGCTATCTATTCCTCTCATGTCAGGTCAAGACAGCAGCGATAAAGCCTCACATACAAATATGCATGAATGCAAACAAATCTTCATGTATTCTTCTTATTCCAGTGTTTCAGTTTCGTTATACTTTCTGTAAGAACTGCATCAAGTTTTGTCATTTTCTTGCAATCTGCTGTGCTGCGCTCAAGCATCCGTGTGTTGCAGCTCTGACTGTTTACAGTGTGTTTTGGCATAGATGGTAGCTGTTCCACAGATTTAGTGCTGCATTTGAACGTAATAAGCTCTAATTCGTTTCATGCTCTGACATCAGACCTTTACACTTTGCCCCCTAATCCAGATCTGTCACAGTTCCACTTCAAAGCCAACTCACCCCACATGGAATCCACACACACATAAAACATGCCACATTAACCTTGCATACACCATGCAATTGGTAGTAGAAAAGTGCTTACATATTGGCATATAGTAATTATTATTATTGTTTGCTTGATTTTTTTTTTTAATCTCGAAGGTTTACTTATTGAATATTAGCATCCTGCTGTTGTGTGTTTGTAAATGCAGGGGTACATGCACAACCCCAGCACTTCTCCTCCCTGTTTCCTCTCATTTGCCTTCCCTTGCTGTTAATTTTCATTCCTGCTGTTTGCATCTTAATGCAGGTTGTTTAATGAAGTAGCAGAGACGAGTGCTCTCGCTCAGGGACCGTTTATAACACATTCCCGCTGCATGGAGGTGATTAGGCTATGTGAAAATACACAGTGTTTGCAAAAAAGGAAAAAAAAATATATATTGTAAAGTACAACAATGCAAAAAAAAAAAAAGAGCTCAAAGAGTTCACTGAAATGTGATGCAATATCCATTTCTTTCGAGTGTGATTTTGCAACAGGGGTGTGCTCATTGAATAGAAGGAGCACAGCGTGAGTTTGACTTTCCCCAGTAGAGGTGACTGCACATGCCCTGACCATAGCAGACAACAAACAGAGCAAAGCCCTGTTGATGGCAGTCAGATTTATAAACTCGCTCTGAGCAGTGAGAGACTCTTTCAAGAATCCACATGCACAAAGCTGACAAGACCTTTTTCTAAGGCCTCATGCTCCAGTGAGACTAGACCCCAGTTTGGGAACATTTCCCTGCCTTCAGCTCTGTCAGTTGCTTCTGTAGTCATAACACTGATTCAGGCTGACTGAGCTAACTCTATGGGAAGTAGGATGGAATGTCATCATTTGTAATAAGGGACTCCATATGTTATTTTGTGATGTCTCTGGTGGAAAAGCTGTTATTAAGATAGGGGTTGTTGATTCTATGCTGCTTTTCCACATTTTTACATTCGGGGTTATTTTACTCATAACAAAGTCAAGAGGAGGATTTTGGTTTCAGACCTTAGAGCCAGTTCCCTTAAATTACCTCTAACCCATTCTGGGGTTTCACCCTGCAGACGGAACTTATTGCCCCCTTGGTAGATTGTGGAATTGTGGAAAGAGCTATTGCTACTGTTGCTATGGCGGCTGCTTCTTGCAGGGGACCATGGAGGCCAATGAGATTCTGCTGCAGGCCTTGCAAGCTGCCACAGTACCACTTTGATATTCATCTCACACCAAAAAGAAGGAAAACGCAAAGGGGGAAAAAGAGGAGCATGAGCATGGAAACAGCAAAACAGGCTAAACAGGGTTGGGAGTCAAAGAGAGACGAAAGGTTGAGGGATGGAGGCACTGAGTAGAAATCAAAAGCAGACTATGTGTTGCACTGTTTGGTTTGTCATGGGACCCCATAGCTGCAACAAATCTCACTCCTGCCTTGTTGCCTGATTTTCTCCCGTCTCTTCCTGCGCTTCTCAGATGCATGCTTTTGTTTTACCCAACGCAGTCCAGAGGCAGGCTGTGGGATTCCTGCACAGTGGGGTCCTTATAACTGCGAGCCATGCCTCTTGTTCTCACATGCACTCCCTCCCGCACCCTCCACTCCAACTTCCTCACTTTCAATTTTTGATATCTTTTCTGTCTTCCTCCCTCTGAACACATGGACTAGTTTTTGAGAAAGAGACCAGTCCACATCAAAGACTGAGGCTGAGCGGGTCAATTTGTTGCACACACCCCCCCCCCCCCCCGACTCTTTCCCTTCCACCAGCCACAGCGGACTCTCCTGCACCTCAACAGGATTTGCCCAGAATGCTTCGTTGCTAAAACATTTCTCTCTGACATATATATTACAGAGCCATGCGTTGTAGTCTCTTCTCCACATAGAACAGACCCAGTTAACTTCAGTCTCTTGGATTTCTCTTGTCAGATGTTGCCTAAAACCATGTAATGCTACACGAAAAGCTCTGCACCAAAATAGCTATTTCAGTCAATGGTATGGAAAAGCAGATACAAAAAAATAAATGGTAAGCCAATGAAACAAATCAAATATAAATGAAAAAGTAATTGTATAAATTCAAATCTGAGCACACCAGACCCTGGTTCCAGATGTAATTCTCTCTGAATATGGATCATGAGGAAAGCTTGTTCCCCGTACCCCCGGGGCTGCAGTGGCTAACATACAAAGCACCTCTCTAAAACCCATAAACCAGCTTGTACAGTAATTTAGATAAAGAGGGTGACAACAACGGTGTATGCCTCCCAATGCAGAACCTCCTTCTTGTTTCTCATCCTTCTACAATATCTCCTGCTCCTCCTCCACTCTTTCTTATCCAACATAGAGAACGAGGAAATATGAAAAAATAAATAAATATGGGGTGGGTGAGAGGGGGGCTAATGTGTAATTAGCAACACATTTTTGAATCCTCCTTAATGTTCATTACGGAAACCAGGGGCAATTACAAGTTCAAAGGGGTTTAGGGCACCCGCAGCTTGCATAATCAGTCACAAATTAGGCACTGCTAATTTGTCATAGCACAGTGTACACACAGAAACACACATGTGCATGTTGTCAGAGTTGAGTCATGGACATGCTGACAGGCATCAATTTCCATACGGGCACAAATCTCAGTTACACCCCAAGGCACCGAGTTGGGCGGCTCAATCCTCTTACGCTCTGATGCTTTGTTTTCATTGAACAACGGCAAACACCTCTGACACCTTCACCATAGCTCAACACCACTGTACCCTACTTGCACTCATCCTCTTATAAGTGTCCTGTTTGCACTTACAATCCCTTCCACCATCTGTCCCTCTCCTGTCTCCACTGGGCAGCTTTTGATTTAAACCTCTGTCTCCCTCTGTGTCTGTCTCTCCCCACCTGGCTGTGTCTCTGCAACATGTGACATTGGGAGTTTCATGCCTGTCCCCCGGATATGTAGCTCAGTTACCTCAGGGGCAAGGTCACAATGGGTATTCCTGTCTTCAGGTGGCTGTTTAGCACACTGAGAGTAGAACCCACAAAACCGGAGGTGGGCTCCTATTACAGGACTCCCTGACCAGGGGTCAGCTTTGACACTGTCAGAATACACAGGAACATGCACACATGTCCTGGCAGATTTGACACTGCACATGCATACACACACACAAAAGCACACTGAACCTGCTTATCTATCACAGCTAGCTCAGTCTTCACGTCTTCTTTTTTGTTCTCGTTTGGTCGTCTACTGTACTACTTTCTCATTTAGTCTTTCGGTATCTTCTCTTATTTCCAGATCAGTCTGAGTCTTGTTCACATTAGGATTCCCTGATACGATCATGAAGTTTTGCTCTAGTGACCATGCGTTGCATGTCCTGCCCGGCACCTTTTTTTGTTTAAGCTGGTCTCACAAAGAAGCACAATCGGGTCTCTAGTGAAATGAATAGAGCCCTATCATGGTGGCTCAGCCTCAGTAAAGAGAGAGCAGGAACTCATTTTTCACTGGGGGAACGACATCCATCTCAGGAGCCAAACACTGGCTGTTTCATTAAGTAGCCCATCCAGGCAGACAGATGTGTTCACCACACAGCCATGTTTGCCTATGCAAGGGTGTGTATTAACCCACAATCCTTTGGGGGAGATTAATAGGGTACCAGCCCCTTTTTCATTGATTATCTTCATGCCATTTCCCCTTACTTTCCTTGGCTAGATATTAAAAACTAATGAAGCCTATTGAAAATGGGAACTGGGAGTTTCTTCACGGATCATTTTAGGTTATTTGGGCTCAAACAGAGAGGAATCTCTTTAAGGCTCAGTTTGAGACGAATTAGGAAAATAAATGTGGAGAGCAGCGTTGAAGAAAAGGGAGAAGAAAAAAACCGAGTGTGACTGTAAAAAAAGATGTGTGTTTAAGAAACGACAAGTCTACTTTGACACATGGAGTGAAGACACGGCAGATGTTAGCAATTCAGCAACAGAGCAATGCATTCCTAGTGCTGGAATTGTGTCCTAATTGCTATAATGGAGGTCGTAAGCACTAACAGTAACGGAGTCGTGAGGATTCATCTCCAGCAACCTGAACTGGAGGCTGATCCACTTCAAGATGTCCTGCGCTTTCTTTTAAATCCAAATACAATTACGGAGCTTTGAATCTCTTCCTAAACTAACTCCATCTCTATGACCACTTTTAGATTCGAGTCAAGTTTAGTGATTTGCATCGTTGTGATTCGAGGGAAGGTGGGTGGAGGCTTAAGACAGAAGGGTGCAGGAGACCCAGGAGGTGAGTAAGCAGAGTTAAAAGCATCCATGTGATGGCCTCACCTCTGCACCAGGCCTGGTGAAAGGCGGTGGGGTGCTGTCGGGGAAAATGACTTCCTGAGACATTACCATCAATCACCAGACAGGTCAGGCCCCCCAATCCTGCCATGAGGACGGACGAGAAGAGAAGGGGGATGGGGATGGAGGATTAGACTTGAGGGAACAAGAACAGATCTTCAGCAGAACAGACTATTAACAATCTCTTCCTCTCATCTTCTGACTGTTTTATGTCAACCCTTTCTTTGCCCATATCGGTCCAATCACGTCTTTATCTGTTTCTATTTTCCACGACTCCATAAAACGGCTGCACAGGCGTTCAGGAATGGCCCCTGCTGGTCAGAGTCCTCTCCTTGGCTCAATTGCATCATTAATTATTCCACAGGCAGTGGGCTAGAAGCAAATCTAAAGCGAGGAAGAGAAATAGAGCGGGAGCAAGAGTTAGATGATGAGATGGAGGACAGCTGTCGAACACCCCCAGTTGGTCTCTGCCTCTCTCCCTTGCTGTAAATGAAGGATGGGAGAGGGGAGGGGCTTGGGTTACCTCGGTAAGCGGTCGTGTTACATTCCTGAGAAGGGAAGGTTGGGGGTGGGGGGTGGTTCAACGAGTTGTTGAAAAGAACACAGACGCTTGTCAACAGCCTCTGAGCCAGGGAGCCATCGTGCCTTGCGTTAGGCCCGTAGGTCAATGACCTTTTGTAGCATCGAGACAGAAAAAGGTAGACAGGGGGAAAAAATCCACCATAAGGTACGTGTCACGGCTCGTCTCTGGCAGGGATCAGTCAAAAATCTCAAAAACTTGAAAATCCTTCTCTCAGTCCTTGCAATGCTTCTAAAGCAGCAGTTTATAGTGGATTATCGTTTTTCAAAGCAGCGTAAGGAAGAGGAGTCGCAACGAGCAGAAAAACGTCAGGCGCTGTAAGTCCTGCTAAAATGGCCCATTAGATTTAAGGAGTAAAAGTTCATCAGCTTTATTAATGGGCAGGTATATAAATGAAGTATGAATTACCTGACTTTTATAGAGTGGCGAGAGAGAAACTGGAGTGTCTTATGATATAATGCTTTAGTGAGCTCGAGCACTCTGATGAGCAGGCTGCAGAAAGGAGGAGGACGAAAAGGAAAACTGAAGTGTGCTGGGGTCCCAAGGGTCCAGCAGCTGGAAGGCTACCTGATTGTTGCTTACAAGGTAGCTGCTTTGGTTTGCTTAAAGACAAGGATGTTTGCAGCTTCCAGGCTCATACTTTATTTGTCTTAAGGCAGAGCTGTGAAAAACTGAGCATTTTTATGGTTTTACTCACATTCACAGCAATAATTTGAACGTGTCTGCAGTTGCACATGTGCAAAATCAATCATAAGAATGCATGTATGCAAACAAACAAAAGATGCATGAGGTATAAGGACACACACATACACACAAACACACAAATGCACAGTCAGGCACACAACATACACATGCTCCCCACCTTCCTGTAATAAGCGGTAAGCTGAGCTAGCTGATGGTCATCCTCCCATGGGGCTGCTGGGTTGCTGCCAACTTCCTGCCTGCTTTGTCAGTGGATAAAGCGCCTAACAAACGAGAGGGCTGTAGCCAGGCAGGCCAGCCAGGTCAAAGGTCACCTTGGCCCTCGGGCAGGATTGAGCCTAAAACCACTGCGAGCGGAGAGAAGGAGGCGATGGGAAAAAAAAGTACTTAAAGATTTGATGCTATTAACCAAGGCTAAAAGCTACAAAAGCCTTTTCTCGTTCTTTTTTCCTTTCCTCTTCTCTTGTCTTGGCTGCACCTCATAAGGATGTTTTAACTCTGTCACATGCCGACCATACGGTGTGCCTGAGGTGTAAATGAACAACATTTGACAAAAC
>JARVGQ010000781.1:3234103-3252812 GCA_031762355.1 Hypsolebias martinsi
GGTATTTTGTTAGCTAACTGCTTGGAAACACATTAAAACAGTGTTCTAAGTACGCTGTTGTTGTTTTACATTGAAAAGAACGTGTTTAAAAAGACGTTACGGCCGCCATGTGGCCGGTGCTCCGAGTTACGGCAAAATCGAGGTCCGAACGGGTTGTAGAAACGGAACCCGTTCGTAAGTCGAGGACTACCTGTATTATTTTTTTTTTTTTTTTCAAATGTAATTTTTTTTTTTGAACATTATATTACATTAAAAAAGTGAAAGACCCTGAGGGCATCTGTCAGTCCATACATGTGCTCAGCTGCCTCTGGGTGTTGAGCAATGACTCAAGAAATCTCCTTGACTCATACACTCCTAGATGAAAGGAGAGCTCAGAAGACTTGCATTTCTGAAAGCCAACGACTGTAGTCCGAAGGAGAACAGACACAACAGGTAGGGACAGGGTGATGACTGATCAGGGCTTGGTTGGCTTCATGCCACAAAAACATTTGTAATCTCAAACCAACGGTTTCTGCGATGTCAGTGTTTCTGGTAAGGGACGTGATCCTGGTCTCACAAGTGCTTCAACATGTAAAATACGGAAAAAGAGAGGTACTGGAAAAGAAGAGAAAATGCTGGTTTCCACCCCAGCTGTCCATTCAGAGGGGGGAGAAAATTTGACATGGTTGACTTGAACACATTTAGCATCATTAGCAAACAGGAAGTGTCCCCTGCAGCTGTTTTTTGGCGAAGGAGGTGGTGTTCCTGCCTGCAATGTAATGGACAAATGTTAACCACCATGTTTGCCTTTGATTCCTGACCTGAAAACAAAAATTGACATTACAAATGTCCTATGATATCTTTCAAATTGGCTTGACATTCCATAGTTGCCCCTGAGGGGGTTCTTGTTTGTCTTCTGTAAGTGGCTGTGCTCTTGTCGTCGTATCCCGGGGCTCACTATTAGAACGTAGTGGCCTTTCTCTGGAGAATGTGCAGCCTTAAAGAGACAGAGGATAGACTGGAATGAGAGAGAGCAAAAGCAGCTCAGTGAGGTGATGGTTGTGTATTTGAATACGTTTTTCTCTTTAGGTTAGTACACAAAGCAAAGGAAAACCGTCAAGTGGAAACTCTCAGAAGCTACATTTGAAAATTGAAGCTCTCACCCTCCCCACCTTTCTTTATCTCAGTCTGTCCATCTCTATACAAAAAAATCTGTTTCTGTTTCAAGTGAAGATCAGCCTCACTTTACTTTGACTTAGAAAGTTAAACAAAGTTTAAAGAACACAATGGGGTGAGAGGATTATCTTAAAGAGAGAACTTATATTTTCAACAGACTTTATCACTAATGCCTAACTGTCTTGTCAGTAGCTCCATGTGTCTTCCCATTTTTTATTTGCAAGCTTTAGTATGCTTGCATGAATTCATTTCAATGACGTTGGTTATTATTTAAATTAGTAAGTTTACTTTTAGTAGAACTGAATGTTCAAGGCGCTGAAAAGTCCATGTTAGAGGTTTACTAATACTGTACTGATCCTCGCTGTCAGCTCTAAAGGTTGCTGCTTTCACCTGTGCATGAACCAGCCAATGCAAAGTTTTATTAACTGTTGCATGAACTCCCAATGACTTTATGTCTGGCAACATGGAGAAGTGATGTGGATGAAATTAGCTTATAGGTTTTTAAAGTACCTCACAAAAGTGGGACACTGATTATTTCACTTGAGACCTCATAGTCGACAGAAGAACAAAGGAGTCAATGTGGAAAATAAAATGTATCTGTCAAGGGTGCCATCTTTTACACAATGACAACTGATGAAAGGCGCCAACATGATTAAAAAAAAAAAAGAAAGGTGGTAAAGAACGTGGATAAATGGAATAAGTTAATTCTTAATAAAAGCAAAAACCTTTTGTGAGAACTTTTTTTTCTACAAGATGTCCATCTATCCATCCATCCATTTTCTTTTCCTGCATTTCTCTTTCCCAGTCTTGTGGAGCTGGTGCTTGTCTCCAGCAGTCATTGTGCGAGAGGTGGGGTTCACTCTGAAAAAGGCTGCAAGTCCATCATAGGGCCACAACACTTCAAATTAAATTAAGAACTATTTACACTCTCACCAACACTTAGGGACAACGCAGAGTTACCAAATAACTCAACATGCTTGTTTATGGACTTTGGAAGGAAACCAGCGTCCCTGAGAAACCCCAACAAGGAGAACATGCTAGCTCTATCCAGAAAGGCCCCAGGCCTGGAAGAGATTGTGCGTCCTTCTCGCTGAGAGGCGACAGCTCTATCCACTGCTCTGCCGTGCCACCTCTGCAAGATATCTTAAAGATAATACAGCGTTAAGTGTGGACTGTTGCGCTGACATCTGGCAAGTCAGTGAGGAGAACAGAATAGAGGCTGGGTGCCTCTGAGCGTGCAGTTAACACAACAAAGCCAACAGACTGGTCTGAAAAACCAGGCCAAATTCCTGCCCTCTAGGACCTGGATTAAAGTGTGAGCTGAAATTTTTAAATAGCGGGACAAGATCAGATGAGTGCAAGAGAAATGGGAAGAGGTGGAATGAAGAAGATTGGAGACAAGCAGAAGGTAGTGGGGAAGAAATTGCCACTGGCGGGAGAGATGGACAAACGTATTCTCACTTTGCGGATGGAAATATATCACAGGTCTTGACTGCAGAAGAGCATTAGTGCACTTTGAACAAAAAAAAAAGTGCAACAGTCTTAACTGGACAATTAAATAAAGACCTGCAAGTCATAAATAAGATCGCCTTCTAAATGTACCTGTTGCGAAGTCAGGCCAGAGCTATTGCTTCTCTTTGGTTCCTACTTTGTATTTGCTTGGAAGTTTTTTTTTCTAGATTTCAATGCTGAAAATGAATACAGTTTTACCTCCATCATTGTATATAAGTGATGTATTTTCACTTCATTATGCATGATTGAATTTAGACAAGAAATCCAGTAAGCATCTCCTCTTTCTGCTGGTCAATGGTTATGTCTGGGGGTGCATTGGGATTGTGTGGGAGTGATTGCTATTTAGCCTCATGGAGATTGGTACAATCAGATCCCTGTATCTTTCGCATCCTCCAGGGCTCCTTCCTCACCCGCTCTCCCTTCACCCCTCCTTCCTTCCAACTCCCACTTTACTCTTGCTGTAGCTTGGCAAGCAAGCAGAGGAGTTATGCCATAGAGCCTCCCTACAACCTTGCACTGTCTCCAGTGAACATAAATTAATGGTGTAGAGCAAACAGGCTGCTGGCTGGGATCCAGGAGCTGGCTTCAGGAGCCCAGCCAGTGATTGTTGTCGAGGGGGGGCATGGTAGCAAGCAACTGCAGGAGTAGTACTGATGCACTGCCAAACAGCCTACCAGCCATCCAGGCAGTCAGAGAGGCAGACAGACAGACTGGAGGCTCTTTTGCTCCATAATAGATGCAGTAAGCCTTGCTGGTTTGACTTGTATTTGCAATCATCACTTTTTTTCCTACTGTCAGAGGGCAGTCCACTGAGGGTCCTTACTTAGTGTGGCAGCTTTGGAGCTTGAAGTGGGAGAGACAGCGGTAAGTGCAGTGGTATGTTCTGAATGCAGGGAGTTCAAGGTGTAAATGTAAAGGTACCTTCGTTAACTGTTATCAGATACTGGCATGCCGTGCGTGTGGTTTGTTGCTTGACATCATGTGAGCTCTGTTCATAATGTGTCTGTGTGTGCAGTGGACGAGCATGTAGTGCAGTTGAGTCTTGAAGCATTCTTGCTTGTTGTCAGGAAGCAGCGTAGTTCCAAGTAAAATAAATAAAAATCATACTTCATTTTTCCCATGTCTGGCAGCCAAATTCTGCAAAAAAAAAAAAAAAAAAGGGTGAGAATGCAATACTGCAAAAGAAAAAAATAAAACATGAACAAAGTCAATAAATTCGATTTAAATGAAGCCGTAAATCAACGGGAGCAGCATTGTTTCTGTGGGTTTAAATCATGCAGAACCATCAAATCATTGAATCATTTAAGTTACAGGCACTCCTGCTGCAAGTACCAGGGTAAGGTGATGATGAATTCAAAAACTTCATCTGGATTTTATTTTTTTTACATATCTGTTTGATCTTTCATTAATGCTGATGTGCATTCAATCTCATCGTCATTTGTCAAAGAAGCCAATTGTAACATTATTAGCAATGGCAACTTCATATTTAAAATGTGCCAATCTTACCCCAGCGCGGTGTAGAATCCATATTAAAACGTCACTCCCTTGGTTGATTGCGCTTATTTCTGACAGTGAATATTATTATTGTTTTTCCATGATTAAAAACAAAAATGATACCAATCAATGTGAGAAAGGCATTTATGACAGAAAATATGTTTGGGGCACAAAAGGCACAAAACGCTCATCATTGATGACAGAACAAAACAGGCATTGTTGTGATTTAATTTATGGCATTACATCTGTTTAATTTTAAAAATGAATACAGTACACACTTCAACTGGATGAAAAAATACAGACGCAGATTATCTAAAATCCTTATCCAGCAGACAAAATAACTGGAGTCTAATCACACCGGTCATCCTGAGCAAATCCTTTGTGTTGCCATGGCGCTGAGGGTAAACAGCCAATGGCCTGTGATTTCCTGGGAGTCATTAGCATCGAATAGGTTTGCAAGCCGCTGCAACCTTGTGACCTGGCTCCATAACTCATGTCACACACTGATGATGTAATTAATCAATGGGGTCCACCAGCGGCTCATGCAAGGCTCTGCTGCAGGTTCAGTGGGTGGAGCGGAAGCATCAGAGCTGGGAAAGTGGTGGGGGTTGCATGGAGCAGTCGGTATAATGATCAGGCTGTGGGATTTGATGACGGCTGCAAATAGGTGTCAGGAGAGCACCAAAGTGATATATAGCAAACTGGGTGTTGAATGAGTAGATAGAAATCTGTGTGGCTGAAAGGTGTGGTGTGAGGTAAGAGTGGTCCAGCAGTGCATGTGGTTATTATGTGTGTTGTGGTGAAATGCCAAGCCGAGCTCAGGGTGGGGGTTAAGGACAATACCAGCAGATGATAGAGCTGGTAATGCTCAGCAACCACAGGAACTATTACAGGCCGGGTTATCAGAGAGCACAGAGCACATGAAAACCTGTAATTTAACCAGCAGTCAGTCGTATAAATGTTCAGTAACAGGCAGAGTGTTGTTTCACTCTTTGTCTAATCTCAAGCCAGACCTGGACATGAGGGGTTTTGTGCACATTGCTGTTCAAAGTTGATAAAATCAACAAAAATGTCATCAAACCTGAAGACTTTTGCTGCCCTGACAAACAGAACGTCTTGAATTTTGAGACTGTTTCACTTCCTTTTTTTTTTTTTTTAAGGATACTGGACTCGAGCTTGTATGGGAGTTACTTTAATGGGACATGCTGAGCAAATCCGAAGCTAGAGTGGAGGTTATCAATACCATCTCTGTTCCTGCGGTGTGTTTGTGTTTCATTCATTAAAAAAGCATGTCATGATGTCTCCTGAGAGCAGAGAACAACCATCCAGGAAAAAAAAACACATCAGACCAGACTTTGTACTTTTAGTTTGATACGTCTCTAAAATGTGCATTTCAGCTTTACTTTAAATAAAAACAATTTATATTTTTTCATTGTCTGGTTATTGTCTTTGTTGTTGTTGGGTTTACTGTGGCAATTAACATTAAGAGGTTACTCAGAGGTCTAAATAGTCATTCTCCAATTTCACGGTTGCTGCAGCTTTGTAACAGACCCATCAAGTCAACTTGCTTCGCGCGCGCATGTGTGTGTGTGTGTGTGTGTGTTTCATTTGCCATCTTGCACCCTTTTCTGAGCTTTCATATCACCAAGCTAAAGGGAAAGTTGCCACAATGTAAATGTTGTGTGGGTGGTTTCCAACATATATGTGTTAGAGCAAGAAGGTCAGCAAGAACAGCAACAGAGAGTGTAGAGCAGCTGAGTAGAGAACGAGGAAAGGTTTCGCAGGGATCATTTGTGCTCGTAAATGTTTTTATATTTCGTGTGCACGTACCAAAACCTACTGAGGATTTCAGGTTTGAGAATGTCTCCATCACGTGACATCAGGGGAATGAGTGGATTAATGGGAGAGGGTTGGATAAAATAGGACTTTTTTGTGTCGTATCTATGCGGTCAGAGTAAATCTCCTTACTCAGGGGTTTTTGTGTGCACGGGGGCTTTAACGTCCCCACTCTCCTTGATGAGACATCTTTCTTGTTTGTTCAAACCATTCATTACGTGGTAGCCGCTGGACGAGCCGTGCTGCTGGACGGCGTATTCATCATGAGGCTGGAGCACGCTCTGGCTGACAGTAGGCGATTGATGACCGGGTCTGGGCCTAAGAGGCTGAGGAAGCCTTAATACAATGTAAATGACCCACTCCTCATTTCCAGTGTGGGCTGTTCCTACCACACCATCCTTACCTTGGAGCCTGTTTATGTTTGCGTGAGCAGGGTAGGACGTGTTTGCTTTGGTATATTTGCACGTGTATTTAGGTGGTGACCAAGGTCAGGTAGAAACACAAAGGAGACGGGAGAGGACGAAAGCTGCACTCCTTTTACATGACTGCCAGAAGGATGTGCACACATTCTGTTACAGAATCACCTGCTGCTAAAGGCAAAGTCAGAGCAAAAATAGTTTTCTCTTGTGCCCATGTGCTTACCTGTGCTGTTAGCAAAATATTTAATGAACAACTTATTCAACTTTTTAACATATTTTCATGATATTTTAAGAAATGACACATTAGGTTGACATCTACCAATGAGTAACTTTTGGATTCAGTGTAAATCACGATGGCCGTCACAGCCAAGTGAGCTTAGAAAACACAAAAACAGCTGCTGCTCAGCTAATTTTACCGATACTGAGCTAAATATTAAGTGGTAGTAGCCGAGCATCGGTCTCAGCGCATACTCTGAGCACAACACATTGCGTAACATCCTTACTTAACACCTTGGCACTGAACACATTTTAATGAAACTGTATTGATTGTGGTTGTACCCAGATACAAGGACCGAAGAGAACAGATACCAAAACTCCAACATGGTTTACATGGTTATTTACCAAAGAAGAAAATCATCAAATGTGCCAAGGAGGTGACGCTGAAGAGTAAGGAGATGGTTAATGGTCTGTCAGCAGGGGTGATAATGTTTCTGCTGATCTTTCTTACTGTAGAAGTAGGAGTCAGTTGTGGGGAGAGCTGACCCAGTGGTTCCAGGCAGGAGGCAGGTCAGTGGTAGGAAGACGTGGAGGCAGCCGAGGAGGCACAGGAGAGCTTGGTCCACAGAGGAAAATCCAGGGGGACATGAGGACATCAGGGATTATACGATGGGAGCATGGAGAAATACAAAGTCTGTTAATATTCAGTTTAACTCACAAGTAAAAGGCCAGAGCACAACTACTGTTGTCAGGTAATGCTCCAGCGCTGACCGGATGTCCTCTGCAGCCGCTTATGCTCCTCTTGCTCATCAAGCTGATGATCCTCAGTTGCTGCTGATTAGAATTAGCTGTGGCTGCAGGGAGCAGCACAGCAGAACTCCCACTGGAACTTTTAGAAAGTTATCGGTTGTGCATCTGCAACTGGTTACCTTTTGGAATCAGTCCACTTCAAGATGGCCTCTACAGCCAAATGACCACATGAAAATGGTCATACCTCAGTGATTTTTATTTGTAAGTAACACAATCTCCAAAGGTAAAGATTGATTCTGTCAACCTTTATTTCTGCAGGTTAATCCCATTGAGCCTCGAGGACTCATTTAAAAGAGAGACCTGGTTTTAACAAAGAATGATGACAAAAATAGACAATCATAAAAGAAAGCATATAAGTTGAAAAATAAATGAAAGAAAATGATATGTTAAAAAGCTACATTGTAAAGCAATATAAAATACTAAAAACAGGAATATCTGCAATGGCTTTTGCCATGAATTAGATCCTGTAAGGTCACATTAAATGCAATCATATTTGTTTCAAGGCTTTTCATTTCTAAGATGATTTTAATGTAAATCTCAACGTTAACAGGCAGCGGGTGATATGCATTTCTTCAAGGAACGCTTTTAATTTGTATGTTTCTGTAAACAGTGCCATCTCTTGAGCACCTTGATAACTTCAATTCATGCATGCACATACCCCACCACCACCACCCCACACTGCCAAGCACCTCGGTCTATGTTAGCCAGAGAAATGTCAGCACCTGGCAATCAGAAAATGTATTTCTATGCACCCATTGTCACTGTTCCTTTGTTAATGATTTTAGCATATTAAAAGGGACTGTGTACACAAGTACGAGTCAGATTAATCCTCCTCTGCAGCAGGGCCTCGTTATTTGTCCAATCTTAGTTATGTTTGTTATTAATTGTGCACATTCCTAGAACCATTTTTTAATCTGCCCTTTAATTAAAACATTTTAACAGGCATGGCTACCTGGAAGAAGAAACCCTCCCGTCTGCTGATAAAGATTCTCACTTACATCAATTATTCCTGCGGTAAATGAGAAAATGCTTCTTGAGCAACTGTTATCATTTTATGTTCAAATTGGATTCAATTAGCACAAGCCAATCGAGCATCACCAGCCACGGATGTTGCTCTTTTGATGAGCGTGAGGAGGAAAATGAAAACGCAGAAGTTTGGACGGTTGAGCTTCTTGCACAGAGGAACGTTTGTCACTGGAGCTTGAAACATCTGAAAATAGAAAATACCTTGGATGCCACCTTTAAAAAGGAATTTTTACTGTGATTTTATTTGCAAGTGTCATGCCTTTCAATGCGTTTTATGCCTCTGTGTGTATTTCTGTTTGCACATGCTTTTGTGCGTGTGTAAGTCCTCGTGCACGCACATGCTCTCTGTTTAGAGCGCCTGAATGAAACACATAGTGTCTCATTTGTTTCGTTTGCGTGCGCCCCGACTCCTAATCTGGCCCTTAAAGACATCTGTCACCAGCGATCACTGTTGTTTTGTCATGCTTCATAGCAGGCCCAGAGGGAGCAAGGCAGCCCAAGGTCTGCCATTTATATCAACCAATGTTTTTTAGATTGGACCTGACACAAATAGTCTCGTTGCAGCCGCTTGTTGGAGAATTTCATTTTCAGGTGAAATTCTTGGCAAAACTGGAGAGGGGATTTCACAGTACTCAGTTCTTTTGGCTTTAGCTTGTATTCAGCTGTTCTCTATGAAAGAGCACCACCAGCAAACATGACAGACATTCAAGGAAGGATGAATGTATTCACTTCAAATCTGCACCCACTCTCTTTGTTCCCTTGCATTATAAAAGGATATATGTCCTGGGCCTACTGGAAAGACTTGTCAATGTGTGTTCATGAGGTTTTTATTTTGTTATATTTTGCTTTTCTTGACTGATTGCATATGATCGGTATGTACGCTATAAGTTGTTTTGTGCGTAGGCAGGCTAAGGATTAGGTATGAGGTTATCATAGCTGACGGTTTTGACAAACTTGTTTGGCCAGTTCCGACAGGTTCAGCACAAAAGTTTAAGTAGGACTGTGTGTGAGAGAGGGCGAACACTCGCAAACATCCAACGTGTATACTGTGCAAAGAAGAGGAAGGGTTAGAAAGAGGTCACAACAAGGTGCAGCCTGGTTTCACAACGCATCACACCAAAAATGTTTTGAATAAATTAAAGGTCTGGAATTCCTTGAAGGAATAAATTTCGCTTTTTGAGTTTCACATCAGTGTTTTAGACTAAGATCATTTATTGCTGAGAACTGACAATGTAGACATCGTTTTGATCAAACCTTTTAAATATTATATGCAACCTCATGCATAATTGCAAAATATCTGCTCAGATTATGTGAATGATGCTCAGCTACTACCACCACCTCAAACTTTAGTTTATTATCGCTAAGACCGACTGAATCATAGCCACATTTCTATAGGCTAATGTTGACTATCTGTGGCGGCCATCTTGAACTGTGGTAACTATGACGCGTCATCAGTTGTAGATGTACACTAAATGATGACATCGTGAAATTTTCATCAGAATGTTGATGCTAAAATTTTACGCAAAGATTTTGCACGTGTTGTGAAAAACTGTTGGCTACAACCACGCTGTAGTTTATCTCAACGTTTGTCAAACTAACTGAAGTTTAGTCATTTCTGTGTTTTCTAAGGGCAGTTCGTTATGGCAGCCATCTTTAATTGGTTTGTCTCTAATAAGTTTATCAGTTGTGCAGTAAATGGTAGATGGACTGTACTTATATATCACTTTTCTGTCTTATCAATATACTCAAAGCTCTTTACATCACAACCTGTGCCTCATTTACCCATTCATACAGCACTCTACTAGATCTATACAAAGCTAATTGAAGAAATCATTTTAAAGAGAGTTTTATCACATTCATACACTGATGGGACACACATTGGAGGCAAAGAAGGGTTCAGTGTCTTGCCCAGGGACACTTCAGCATGGGCCTGCTGGTGGATTCGAACCCCCAACTCTTGCTTTGGAGGATGACTGCTCTAACCACTCAGCCACAGCCGCCCTTAAGTGTTTCTAAAGAACATTTCTTGACTGTTTCATTCAAATCTGTACAGTGGTTCATGGGATATTTCGCTAACATTCTGACAGAGGTGACAAAGTTAATGGCAAAACTTTAGGAACCATTTAGCATCTGTTAGCTCTTGGAACATGTTGGGGATCCGTTTTAGCTAACATTAGGGTAAATCTTAGGGCAATATCTAAAATTGGCCAATTTATGGACATTTTTGTATTTTTAAGATCAGTTGGTTATGGCCGCCATCTTGATTTATAGTATATCTTGAATACTTTTAATCTTTTCATCAAAGATGCTCACGTGTGGTTTTACTTTTCTCTCTGTTTGCTCCTGCAGCACCCCTACCCATCCGAAGAGCAGAAGAAGCAGCTAGCCCAAGACACAGGCCTCACCATCTTACAAGTAAACAACTGGTGAGTCAAGATTTGCGCTCGCCCTATCTCCACCACCAGCATCGCTCTGCCTTTTATTTCCAAAAGCCTTAGCCTTCCCTCTACCCACCAGCCATGACGGCTAATGCTCCTAAAGTGTGAAAACCGTTTATGTTCATCATATATAGACACACAGGGGTGCACAAATAGTCGTACACACAGAAAACCTTTGTAAGGTTATTATTTTTAAGCTACCGGGATGTTCCGGTGTTATCGGTACAGTGTTACTAGCTAAGTCGGTGATCTTTGTGGTCTGATGCATATGTATTGAATGGGATGTATTTAAGGTAGCAGACACAGATCATAAGCTACCCCTACAGCCCCCACACCCAACCCATTCATCCAAAACCTTACCTAGCACTGCCACTGGTGCACCCACAACAAGCAAAAAACTGCCTTCCACCCCCTCCCCGTTTTACACCAGCTATAGGGTGGATTAAGGTTTTGGTGGCCTGGCCAGCAGGGCCTTTGTAGATGGCTTAGCACATAACTGGAGGTGGTGGATTAAATAAAATGATCACAGAAGCAAAGAAATGATACAGGAATTACTTATCAAAATACTAGCCCAGGTTTTATCTGGGGCTTAATTTTGTTCAGTACATTCTCAGGGTGATGTTCAGATTAATTGAACTGACAGCTTCCTTTCAAAATTCTGGGAAGGTATTTGCACGGCTTTCAGGTCTTACACAAACTTAATTATATGGAACCCCATTTTATCATTCTAATTCCATGTAGCGGGGGTTCTATTTACAAATGACAAGTCTGCGCCTTTTATTCACAGCTTTCCTTAATATATCTATCAAAGTGGGTTCATTTACAAAGTGCTCTATCTGTTGGATACAGGCGGGCCGACATTAACGAAGCTTTTAGGTTTATCAGACTCGCAGCCTGACAAGCCACCCGAGGGTCAATTGATTTTTTTGGTCCGTGATTCATTTTTTTTCCTCTCTCATTTTTCCTGGCTCACAATGAGAAACATGCCTGGAGAATTAGCCAGGTTTGTCTGCCTTATCTATCAGCCCCCTCCCTCAACCAACACCCCCAACACCACTGCAACCTAAAATGCTCTGTCTCCAACACACCCCTTGCTTTATTCCCTTACAGCCAGGGGAAGTCAAGCTACTTAAATTGGCCACAGGAACCGTTGTTATCAGACTTTAATGCACCCTACAGTGTGGATAGCATTTCAATTACACCAGTAACCAAAGATTAGCCCCCGCATTGCCTGTTTCATGCCTCATGCCACGTTGTGCACCTTACCTACAGGAGCAGAAAATTGAGTTGCCTTGCCTATGTCATGGTGATTAATGCAAAAATACTCAGCTAACCTGGGAGGGGATAGAAAGAGGAATAGCTAGACACAGATATAGAAGGATTCTCTGTCTTATCACTGGCCATGAAATTCAAGTCCCAGGTTCATTTAGTCCAGAAGCATCTTACACGGTGCCACATCCTCATGAGATATGTCTGTTCGTACATTTGCTCATAAAAACAGAGGGCCAGTGAGCTGAGTATTAATGTTGCACCAGCTGTGATAATAAAAACACAACAGGAATTGAATTGCACAAATAAATTAAAGAGGAGGCCAAAGAGGCTTGGGCTCTGCAAGTCTATCTGCGCTAAAGTCTGGCTGTTGTCAACACAGGAGGCTTCCACATTACTGCAGGAGAGGAGACGAGCAGATACGGCTTTCCATTGGACCCTGTCCAGGCCAGAACGTTATAGTGAAATTTGTCTTGTTCCTTTTCAACCCTGGTCGCAATATTTTCTAACGCAGCCGAGTAGAAGAAAACGTGAAAATTAAATTCCTGTTTACAAAAAAAAAAAAAAACTTCAAATTCCTGGCTGGCCCCTTGCATTGTGCTGCGTCTCCCTTTGATGCTGCGATATTACCGGGCAAACAGTGGCAGCGAGAGACAGAGACAGACGGAGGGAGAGATAGAAGACGAGGATGGGGGAGAGGGAGGGGACGGACACCGTCTTCGGTTTCCAGAGCTCTCCCTCGAGGAAAAGATGTGCTGAATCAGAGCTTTGTCCGCCGGCACAATCGCAGCCCAGTGAGGGCACAACGGTGCTCTGTGTGATAGTCAATAGACAGTACATCTCACTCTCTCCCCTTTGGCCCCGTTCAACCTCCTCCAGAACCTTACCTTGACTTTACCTGCAGCTCACCTGAACATCCAGAAAACAAAACCAGGATGGTTTGAAACCTTTTGTCTGAGTACCACGGACACACTCCACCTGCTTCTGTATCCACTGTATATCATTAGCTAATGGCCTCACCTGCTTGTAGCCCACACCCCATTAGCTGTCAAGTGTTAATAAAGAGCAAAGGAAGAGGTTAAAGTCCACAGTGCTGGTGCTGAGCAGATGACGAGGACTTGTTTTTTCTGTTAATACCGATCCAAAAGTGTTTGTATACCTGCAGAAAAATTACCAGACACCATTAAATAAAAAGCTTTTTGTGTCACATATGAGACAATGGATGTCGTGCTAACACATCCAGGGTGTGGTCTGATGTGGTATTGCATTAGTTGGAGGCTGCAGTTAAAGGTGAGGGCCATGTGGCATGGTGGGGTAGTAAAGTGGGTGCACTCTGAAGCGTTCACAGTTTACAGTATCTCGCTGTGTATTTGCCGTCTCAGCAGCTCCTGCTATCAGTCAGCGCTAAATGGAGCTTGACCGAATACTTTTATGTCTCAGAGTTGGACCCAGCATGATGTACCCTCACTCACTGCCATTACACCCCCCTCCCCCCATCACACACACACCAACTATCCTGTAATTTACCACTGTTGCCATGCTAATCCACAGAATACACACAGTTTTTACATGAGTTGGCACATGACTGAAAGAAACAGCATCTAAAATTCCAAAAAGGAAATCATAGTGTTTTTATTTCCTCGTGTCACAGACAATCATTTGAACAAGTCCGAGAACCGTCATGTCTGCTCCTGCATCCAGAAGGACTGGCTGCTGTGCCGCTGGTGCACTAATAACAATAAAGAGGGCACTAAGCCACGCTCTATTTTTACTTATTTGCCTCTTCACCACAGCCCAGGGGGGACTACACACACACACACACACACACACGTACACACACGGGGGAGAGTCTCTAATTAGCAGCAGAAAGGAATACAATGAGTGAGTTATTAAGACATTGGGGCGGATCGCAGCCAACCTTTGCCCCCTGTCAGCGCACAGGTCACATGATAAGGGAAGGATATCCGCCAGACGACGGCGCCAAGCAGCCTGTGCCCGTTGAGGAGATGGAATAGGCTCAATCTGTGAGCCTATCAGGGCATGGTGCACTCATTGTCTCTCTTTTTATTTTACATATTTATCAGCAGAAGCTCCACCTTACTGAACATCAAGTACCCTTGTTCTAAAATGCATTACAAACATTTGCCTCCAGGTGATTCCCAAAAGACATGCATCTGCAGTTATTGGCTTTTTTAAATGAACTATTTATGTAGCGTTTTCTCAGATTGTGAACTGTGCCATAGCACAGCGTGTGCATGCACTGATCACGCTAAACGTCCTATTTTTTAACTCTCCACATCAGGTTTCCCATCACCATTAGATCCTCTCTAATCTGCTTCCCTGGATCCCTTTAGACTTCCTCAGTTTAAATCTCCTAACTAAGGTTCGTAGAAGCCGTGCTGCAGGTTTACACTCTAAACTTTAATGATGAAGCACATTTGTTTGCACTATGTGAGAACAAGACAGAACAAAAAAAAAAAACCTGTGAAATTGGTTCCTCCACTTAGAAAAGTATTTTCCACCCTCGCTCTGTGTCCAGTGAGACACTTAGGAACACTTGCTTTCATGATTTTTTATGATTTTTTTAACGATTCTCTGGGTTGGCAGTCAAGACGATTATGAACTGTAAAACAATAACTAATATTTTCCAAATGAAACAGAGTTATGAAACTGGCCTTTTTTCCCCCACCACATTCTTTTAGTATGTAAAAATCTCGATTTTCACACAGAGGCTTTTGAGGTCCCTCTACCCCTCCATGATTTCTACATTCCTGCTCGTTACCCAGTTTTTCTTGCTGCTGACTGAAGTTGCTGCTTATCTTTCTAACTTTGACCCAGATGGAAATGTCATGCCTTTTTTTGGCTCCAATCAGGGACTCCCAGAAGCGGCCATCTCATGCCCCTAGCTTTCTAAATATACAGCTGACGTGCATGCGGTTGTGGATGTGTGTGTCTCTGGTGTGCATGAATTAGTGCATATGTGCAACTAACAGAAAAGACTATCAAGGCTCTGCCAACTTAGGCATCATGATCCCTCTCATTTAAGGGCCACTAATTGGCAGTTAATTAGCAGAATTGACTCTGTTGTCAGATCCCAAGTGCTAGCCCCCCTATGATCACCCTCAACCTGCTAGGTTCATTTGATCTGGCAGCTTTCTTGATGCCGTAATAATAATAGTCCCATTTTATCAGTTTTTAATGGGAAAACACATTTGAAAAAAAAAAAAAAAACAGCACTCTCATTAATGTCAGGGCAGAAAAGAACAGACTCCCTGTTGTAGCAGGTTTCATTTGATTTCATTTTGCTCCGCAGTGATCCAAATAAAGGCTCGCAGACTCATGCTTTACTCACAGCCATGGGAGCCTTAAACAGCTGATGCTAATGTGCGCCACAGTGTTTATGTCTGCTCCGAGTGTACAGCATGTGTTGCATGTGAGTACAGGAGCCTTGTTGAAATGTTCTGTGTAATTAACAGGGCCCACTCTCGTTTTATCGGGCACTGGAGGCACGTTGGGTCATAACGTGGCGTGGACACCCACCAAGGCTGTAGTGCAGCCCAGTACCCACCGCTCTATGAGCGTATACATGAAGAACAGGTGGCGTTCTAATAAAACTGGCATGTTGTGCAGTTGTGCACAAAAACTGACCTTCTTTTTACTTGTTTTCCCATTACAAGTTCAAGACTCACCAAGGCTGTGGAAATCTCCCAGCCAAGATGGCATGCAAGGAGAACGAAGCCAGATGAGCCAAGATCGAGAGGCGAAGGGCTGAAAGAGGCATTACAGCGAAAGCATTAGAGAGATGGAGCGAGATGGAAGGAGGGAGGTCTTTGTATTTCTCTGCTCCTTTTGGCTCTTTTATTCCTCAATGGCTTGGTTTTATTGGTGGGTCGTTTAATAGCAAGGGCTCCGCGTTTGAAATGAAGTCGAGCTGCGTTTGCGTGGGCAGACCTCCTTTTTTTTTTTTTTAAGATGGTAATTTCTCGTACTCGGGGTGAGAACTGGAGAAAGATCGAGAGAATACACCAGAGAGAGCGAGGAGAGCAAGAGGGTGAGAATGTGGGAGAGGGGAGAATTCAAAGCGAATACAAGGAGGGAAAGTAGGCTAATTTATTTCATTTGTAAAAGGAGAAAAAAAAACTTAAAAAGAAAAAAAAAAGTTGGTGGTAGTGAGAAGTGTTGGGATTTTATTTTCATGAACAAGCAGCTTAATGCACACGGCAGCCTCAGTAAGCCTGCTAGAATCTCCCTGTGCCTCAGGCCATCTGTGAGCAGAATAGCAATTTTATTACTTTGTCATTAAACCAATTTCACAGCAGTATTGTTTGTTAATGAGCAGCCGCAAACGAGCCAAGATGTCACATACTAGAATAGCAGCAAGATTTGTGACCCCAGCTCTCCTCTATCTCATTCTCTCAACCTGTGCCTCATTCTTATTCCTCTGCTCTGTCTGCCACCACCTTCTACGCTAACATCCTCACTGTGGTCCTCATCGTCTCTCCACTGTCCTCCCATCTTCTACATCCACCCCACACACACTATAGAGGTCCTTAGCTCACAGAGGGAAAAACTGCAGAAAGATAAAATGCAAAGTCTATATTTATGAGCTTCCATTTGCCTTCAGAGCTCATTTATTCAGATGATTTGTCTGCAGGTTTTAGAAAGCCTGGCACATTATCCTGTTGGTTTTTTAGCTTAAAAGTGAATCAGGATCCAAACAGAAGCATCTAAATGGGTTAATTTGATGTTTGTTTTGCCTGCTGGATGAAGTCATCTATCGTTTCTGATTGTATTTGGTAAAGCTACCGCACGGTTTATAAGAGATGTCCCATCTGCTTTTAGAAAGTCGTGCACTTCAGATGCTGTGAAGCTTTACGGCTCCTCACTTTGTGTTTACTCTGGAGGTCAGTTAACACAGGTGCTTGTTCTTTTCTTTTCTATTACCGCCTTCTTTCACCTGTGTAACATGACTACAATTAGAAACATCTAAAACTGATGCAGAAAAACTGGTTCATGCATTTGTCACGTCTAGACTGAACTATTGCAATGGTTTATTATCTGGGTGTCCAAATACTTCTTTAAAATGTCTTCAGTTGATACAAAATAGTGCTGGAGCTAAGTGGAGTTAATAGGAGAGATCATATCTCTCCAGTTTTAGCTTCTCTCCACTGGCTCCCTGCCAAATCCAGGTTATAATTCAACATTCTTCGCACTTCGCTCTCAGACTGTAGGCTTACTCATGGTTCCTAGAGTTTCTGAAACCAGAATGAAGGCAAATCTTTCAGTTATCAGGCTCTTCTCTTGTGGAACCAACTTCCAGTTTCTGTTCGTGAGGCTGACACATTATCCAGTTTTATGCTGGTGAAGATTCTCAGTCATCCAGGACATGATAAAATAAAATAAAAAACGTTCAATACAAAAACAAAAAAGTCCAGCTGTTTTTGTATTGAACTTTTTTTTTTTTTTTTTTTTACTTTATCCAGTTTTAGGACTAGGCTTAAGACTTTCCTTTTTGATAAATCCTATAGTTAGGCTACAGTTTCCTGAGCTGTCCCTTAGTTATGTTGCTATAGGCTTAGACTGCTGGAGGACAAACTGACCACATGTTTTCACTCTGCTACTGTCTTTACTTACTGTGCTCAACCTGTTTTGTATTTGTAATTATTTTTTTTCTATTTCTTAACATGTTTTTTGTCTTTCAGGTACACCTGGACCTATACCTGGAACTGTCATTCTGTATTTGTTTGTCTCTCCTTCCTGTCCTCTCAAACCCAGTCGGTCAAAGCAGGTGGCCACTTGTCCTGAGCCTGGTTCTGTTGGAGGTTTATTCCTTTTAAAAGGAAGTTTTTTATTTCCACTGTTGCCACTGTGCTTGTTCAGGAGGGAGACTGTGACAAAGTAAAGCTTCAACATGTCTGCTGCTTCCTTAGATAGAGAGAACTTTACTAATCCTGTGTACGTGAATGTTCTTGTAAAGTGCCCTGAGACAACTTTGTTGTGATTATATAAATAAACTAAAGTGAGTTAATTAGAGTAACTGAAAAGAAGCATGAACACTTTAATTAGGATAATTGAAAATTTAAATATCTCTGATAAAACAACAATAGAAATAAAAGAAACAGCGGACTTTGTAGTGTGATCTTGAAGCATCAGTTCTCAGTTGTAGACCTTTTGAATCTCTAAAGCTTTTCCTTTATTTGTGCTTAATGGTTTTTCTGTCGGCAGCACAGTGGCGCAACTGGTAGAGCTGCTGCCTCTCAGCAAGCAGGTCCCTGGTTCAAATCCCGGTCCAGGTGTCTTTCTGGGTAGAGTTTGCATTGTTCTTTCCGTGCATGCATGGGTTTTCTCCGGGTGCTCCGGTTTCCTCCCACAGACCAAAAACATGCATGTTAGGCTGATTGGTCACTCTAAATTGTCCTTAGGTGTGAATAAGAGAGTGTATGGTTGTTTGTCTGTATGTGTCCCTGTGATGGACTTGCGACCCGTCCAGGGTGTACCCCGCCCCTCGCACAGTGATTGCTGGACATGGGCACC
>JARVGQ010000781.1:3252912-3266909 GCA_031762355.1 Hypsolebias martinsi
ATGTTTGGTGGCTCCTCATACTGAAGAAGTCCTTTGGATGAAGGACGAAACGTCTCAGCAGAAAAAAACCAACCGTCCAGATGACTGAACATTGTTGAATCTGTGAAAACCAAAACTTGTGCAATTTTCTTGATTTTGGCCATTAGTGCATAAGCAAACTTTAATAATGTTCATTGATGTGTGCATGTTCAAAGTCACCATACTTTTTAAACTGTAGCTTTCCTAATTGATATTTTTCTTACTTTGTATTTGTAGTCCAGTTTGCTCAGGATGCTGCAACTGCATTTTGGTCTCGGGAAGTAAAAAAATGTCCACACACAATACGCTGCTTAAACTAAAAGTCTACTATTTATACAAAACACACATCACTTGTTAAAGACGTGCTTGAGTTCACCCAGACATGTGTTCTCAATAAAGTGTCATTGTTTGGTTAAACTCACTGGCAGGAAATGTTAACGTAGCTTTGCAACTAACAGAGATGTCGTTTTCTGTTTGTAATTTCATCAATAAGTTAAAAAGTAGTTTTTATTAGCCTTATTTGGTTCTTTAAAATACTTTCAGGGTTTGTGTAAAAAGAAATCTGGCATTATCTGAAGTCATATTTTATGCAGGAACATGGGAAGGTTAAGAAAACACTTGCAAACATTCTGGGACTAATGCACGTCTGCACTGTCGACCATGAGTGGATGACTACAACCCGCCTGTGGGGAAATATCTGTTGTAAAAATAATCCTGATTTGCATTGAGCTGCTGTCCAACAAGAGGGAAGAGACCCCGGGAAACTACACTGGCTGATTGAGCTCCTGATGGAGAGCCCCCTCAGCGAGGAGGGAGGCTCATTCAGGGGCGCCAGGTACCACAACCTGCGTGTTTGTGTCACCGGCAGGACTTCTTTGGATTCAGATTTCATTCTGCAGCGGTAACCTGAGCTGACACGTGCTGCCGCAGTATAACACAACATCCTCACGTCCTCTCCTGCTTTGGCTCTGCCAGTTGGCTGTTTGTGCTTCAGGGAGGTCTCGCCCAGCGGCAGTGGGGAGTTTCTAGAACTGCTGCAACAGCTGCTGGCCTACCTAAAGCCCGAACTCACCCAAGTGTATAAGAAGGTCAGGGAGCGAACAGGCAGGTAGAAAACCCTGTCCTGGATTACACATGGTCATAGCTGTCTAATATTCCTTGTCGTCTGTTTCCTGTCCCCTCCTTCCAGTGTCCTGACCTACATCTTCATGAGAGACGTGGTTCTGCCCCACGCCAAACCCACCTCCCATGGCAGAGTTCATCACCTGTGGCCCTAGATCCACAACCAAGTCCACAAGGAGAACACCCAGAAGACGAACGAGCACGCTCAGACTGTCAAACTGCTCAAGACGGTTCGTGCATTTTTCATGTCTAGACTGGACTATTGCAATGGTTTGTTTTCTGGTGTCCAAATAATTCTTTAAAAAGTCTTCAGTTGCTCCAAAATGCTGCTGCCAGAGTCTTAACTGGAGTTACTGGGAGAGATCATATTTGTAGAGTTTTAGCTTCTCTCCACTGGCTCCCTGTCAAATCCAGAATTTAATTCAAAATTTTACTTCTAACCTACAAAGCCCTCAACAACCTAGCTCCATCTTATGTTACAGATCTTGTTGTTCCATTTTTTCCTAACAGAACACTTCGCTCTCAGACTGCAGGTTTATTTGTGGTTCCTTGAGTTTCCAAAAGCAGAATGGGAGGAAGATCTTTCAGTTGTCAGGCTCCTTTCTTGTGGAACCAACTTCCAGTTTCTGTCTGTGAGGCTGACACATTGTCCAGTTTTAAGACTGGGCTTAAGACTTGCCCTTTTGATAAATTCTATAGTAAGGGTTGGCTTGTTATGCTGCTATAGGATTAGACTACTGGAGGACAAATTGACCTAGTTTCTTAAAATTAATTGTTAAAATTGAATAGTTTTCATTTGATACTATTTCTATCTTAACATGTGATTCTTGGCCTGCCATTGTGTATCTGTTCCTCTCAAACCCAGCTGGTTGAAGCAGATGACCACTTGTTCCTGAGTCTGGTTCTGCTAAAGGTTTCTTCTTCCTCATGAGGGAGTTTTTCCTTTCCACTGTCGCCTTCATGCTTGTTCAAGATGCTCCTCAGATAAATATTGTTAAATTATTATTTTTATATATGAATGTTTCTGTTCAGTGCCTGAGACGACTTCTGTTGTGACTTGGTGCTTTATAAATAAACTGAATTGATTTGAAAATGTAATCATTATTTTATTTTTTTGTGGTTTATGACTGAAAGAAGAGCTGTGACATGAGAGAGAAAGAGGGAATTTAGCAGAGGCCCAAGAGGATCAGACAACCTGACAGAGTAGATTTGGAATAATTAGTTTAATCTGCTGGAAGAGATAGCCAGAGGATCTGTGTGATCACAGGCTGTGTGCTGCACGCTGTTGTGTATGGGAGGCCTGGATGCTGTTTGGGAGGAGACCTGGGTTTTGGAGGACTAACAGGGATAAAGGTGACCAGGTGTAGCAGAATGACCTTGAGGGTATATGTGTGTGTGTTTGTGTGTATCGGAGCCTAAGAGGACAGGAGCTCCTTTTTTGGCTGAGTGCTTTCAACTCTGTGAACCTCCACAAGGTATTTTCTCTCTGTCCCAGCATGCTCGTTCTTTAACTTGTTCTATTGCTGTCTGTTTTTCTTTACCTCCTTCTTAAACACTCCACATTCCCACCATCAGTCCATTCCAATGCAGTAATGCCACCTTTGTCTTTGTTTGTATTTTCACCTTTAAAATAGCCTGCAGTGACCTCGCTCCATGGATTTTTTTTAAAAGTGAGCATTTTGGGTACAAAACAGAGGAGTTGTATTCACATCCTTAACAACACTAGTGTCTTATTGTTACCTGTTGTGTGTGTGTTTTCTGGGGCTGTGATTCATGGCCTCGTGCCCTCTGTGGCTTTGAAGCCAAGGCCAATAAGCCCATCATGGAAGACTCTATAAATCAATATAGTCCTTTGTCGGTTCAGGCTCTGCTCTATCTCACTTCAGCTCTGCTATAGAAGAGCTATCAGATATTATGAGATCGTCTGTTGATGGAGATTGTCTTCTACTTTTAAATACAGGAATATTTTAAAAATTAAAAAGTCAAGCCAGAGTGAAATGACAGTTTATTTTAGATTGGGTTTCTGCATCTTTACTTTAGTTTAAGACTGTCTAAGACTACAAACAGACACCAGTAAGCTTCCAGTCTGTTTTTTTTTTTTTTTTTAATGCGCACGTTCTACCAGTTCATGCGTCTGTTTGAAAAAAATAGATAAAAGTAATCTATCTAATGCCAAAAGGGTAGGGAGCACTTCTAAAAACAAGTCCCAAGCCATTGGTCCTTCATTTGAAGACCCAGTGGATAATGGTTTTATTTTTCTACTGGTATCTGAGACACCTTTTCAACAAGCTAACGCCATCAGCTGACATCGTTTCACCTTTATGTAAGCAGGCGTGACCACAAAAGACATGCCAGACGTGGCCTGGAATAATTCAACTGGCAACAAAAATTGACAACAACAAAAAAATCCTTACAAACATGATTTTTTTTTTTCCTGAATGACCGTATTTGTTTGGATCATAAGGTGCATTAAGCAAAACAAAAAGTCAGATAAGTCCAACTTTATTTATCTCGATCACAGTCATCACATAAAATCATTTCGAGGTCAGTAAGCACAACCAGAATAAAACGTAACGCTTACTGTCCATTTTTTAGAAAATTCAAGGATTTTAAGTGCGCCTTATAGTCCGAAAAATACGGTAAGCTTCCTGTATGTTCAGGTTATCACTTCATTCAGAAAAAGAACTGCACATGACAATTTACACTCTTCTATTTAAGAGACATGTATGACAGCACAGTAACCTCAGTGTCTTTGTTGCGTTTGTTTAAAAGCTGTCACGTGTGAAGGCGACTGGTCAAAGCTGCTCTCAGGCGGTGGTGGGGCTGATCAGAGAGGCAGAGGGCTCGCTTCAGGCCACCAGAGTCCCTGTGGTCCATTCCGTAGTGTCACTGCTGTTTCTGCCAGCAGCCCCCTCCACAAACAACAGCTATTTATATCACTGGCCTGCTGTTTGGCTGTTTAGCCCTAAACTTTGCTTCTGATCGTGCTTGCATACGTGTGTGTGTTGCTGTGTGTTAAAACGAATGTGTGTCAGAGTGCAACTGAAACTCAAATTAATAATTCAATATGGAAGTCAGAGGCGAGCTGACAGTGTTTAACCGATGGCTGTCATGGTCACAAACATGTGCTAGATGCAAACGGAGTCATTCACACTTTTTTAATTTATTGTGCCTGGTGATAAAATCTATTCACCTGCCACAAATATATAAACCAATATAAATACACATAAATCCAGGAATTGAGGAACTCAAAATGTACTTTAAAAGCAACTGTGTAACTAAATGTGTGGTGAGTAGCATGCCAGGGACACCTTCTGTGCAGCATCTTACAGCTTCAGCTAACACTTTTCTATTCACTAGCTGTGAGGACATGTGCAGTCCATGCATGCTCACAGATGTATGCAAACATGCTGCACAAGGATGAAACTGTTGCTCTTGGCAGGTCCTCTCTTTTTTCTCTTTGAGCTGAACCCATTATAGTCATAAAGGAGGGGGAAGAGAGACGTTTGATATCAAGCAAAGGAAATAGATTGCCCTTATTTCCTGCCTGGCTGCTGAGACGCAGACACTTGTGTTGCCTAGACGATGCAGGCAATTGACACTCAATTTTGTTTGAAATATCACGCCTTTATCAAGTCATTATCAGCCTCCCCTGGTAATCCACAAAGCCGCCCTGTTTGATATCTGACAATAAGGGGGAGTCACAGAGTCACTGTATCTCTCCCTCGATTACCAGGCAAAGGGGCTGAGAATAAAAGGGAGCGTAAGATGACAGAGCTGGAGACAAAGGAAGGGTGACGGAAATAAGAGATGGAAAGATAATGCAAGAGGGATGGGGAGGCTTTAAAAAAAAGCCCCACATTTGTATGGTAGCAGTGAAAAGTGGCTGAAAACTGAGAATATAACTGCCTTCCCCACAGAGACGTATAACGGTGCCACTGTGGGGGAGGAGAGAGGAACATCTGGGCAAATGGGGTGACGCACGTCACAACTGAGGAATTGAGGCGATCGTGTAAGAACACCCACTTATCAGACGAGGGCTGGAATAACGACGGTGCTGGATTTCCCTGCACTCACTCCAGTCCAGTATCCTGTGGACCCTGCGTGACAGCAGGAAGCCCTCTCCTCCCACTGAGGGAGGAAACTGACTCGTGGGTTGAGCACTGACAATCTCTGTCATACATCATGTGTTGGTACTTTTGGAGGGAGCTAATACAGACAAAAACTCAGCTGTTGGTCCCTCAGCTCCTGCACAGGCAGAAAACATCCTTTGTGCACCTGCAATTTAATATGGCTTGGCCTCGAGAGAAGCGCTGCACGAATAAAGGACACGTTTTGCCAGCAAGTGAGGAGTCTGGTTGATATGTTCATCGATAATATTATAAGGAGAATATTCCAGAGCAGAGGTGGCAGTCTCTGAGGAAAAAGAAGGTTTTAGGGTAAATATTAGAAGCACTTTAAGGTGAAAAAGAAAGAAGATCTGACGCCGTCCTCCTTCCCCACATCAGAAAAGTGGTAAAGCCGGGGCAGGTTAGCCATGAGAGTCTACAATGAAGCTTCTTTCATACAGGTGTGTTGATGCCCGGGGCAGACTTGGCCTCAGTCCATTCCATTCACCTTGGCTGATTTAAACAATGACTATCATATCTCTTAAAGGAGAAGGGAGGGTAGAGCGTCAGGCAGGCGATGCCTAAGAGCTGTGTCGGGGCCAAGATAAACCCCCGCTGACGTTGTCAGAGCTTGTTGGTTTTGCAGTGAGAAAAAAAAAATGTTTTGTTTCTAAACCCCCACCTCTCACAACCCTCCTCTGCTTTCTCGCCCTCCACTTTTGTGCGGGATCCAGTGTTTTTGTGCCGTAGGACAGAGTGTGGTGAGGAGCCAGAGGAACAAAGTGCTGCTGTGTGGAGCAGCAGCTGCTGCTCGCAGGATCAAAGGGGCAACAAGCGTGGTCTTCCTGGCCCGACACTTCTCTGGAGGTGTTTGACGGACAGTCAGCAGCTGGGGCCGTCCTGTAGGGGTCAGGCTGCTGGACTGCAGGGCCCAGAGCTGACATCCCCTCACTGAGCATGGGGGGGAAAGGAAGAAAGGTGTTAGACGGGGAGGGTGCAGCACACTGGAGATGTCTATGTTGGTCTCTTGTTGTTTTTTTTATATTTCCACCATGGCCCCGCTCGTCACAACGCATGAAGATGTGCACTGGGAGTGACCAGTGGTAGCTCGTCACTGCACTTCCCGCTGCAGTGCTCCGCCTCTGTGACGCAGAGGATCAGAGCGAGGAGAGGGAGAGACGGGAGCGCGAGCGCCGCAGTGCTATTGATTTATTTTAATTAGCTCCTCGTTACATCTTGTCACTGGCAACACAAATATATAAGTCTGTGTCTGGTTCTCCACTGGGTCTTAATGAGTCACGCTCTCTGAGGGAGAAACAACTTGTGCAGCTAGACTGATGGAGCAATGCAAATGTTAGTCATATAGGACTGAGGTGTGTGTGTGTGTGTGGGGGGGGGGATGCCACAAATGGGCAATGAATGGAGTAATAAAAAGTGAAAGAAAAACAGGTCAGTGAAAGTCCATGGAGGAGAAGTGAAACAGTCCCCCTTTCAGAGGCAAACAAAAGTGTGTGTGTGTGTGTGTGTGTGTGTGTGTGTATGAGAGAGAGAGAGAGAGAGTGCACAGTGCTTGCCCTAAACTTGGGCCCTCTCTCTCTCTGACGTTTCTTCAGAACGTTCCTGCCTTGCTCTCTTTCACATCTGCACCAAATCAAACACGGGGGTGAGGTCATGTTCGCCCACACTCTGTCTCCTGACTCCTGTTTCAAGTTAAAAGAGGAAAAAACTGGATTAAAAAGAACAACTCAGTCTGTTGTAGGATGACTGTGAGAACTTTTCCCCTTGTCTTGTTTCTCCTGGACCTTCGTCCTGGTGGAGCCGGCGAGATGTTTTCCAGTGGTAGTTTTTGTTGACTCCACAGATACTTCAAGTTCAGTCTGGTGGCAAACTACTGTGCATATAAACCACTACCGGGGCCTTGCTCACTGGTGTTGATATTACAATAGATCAGAGTTAGAGTTAGAGTTAGAGATTCAGTGGTCCCAGACAGCCCCACTGTCGAACCAGACACAATTAGTGTTTGCTTATACTAAACACACCCTTCTCATGGGCTTCATTTGCATGTGATGCCTGCTCAAAGGACATTAGGTGTTTTTTTTTTTTTTTTCTTGCAGGAAGAGCTTGAACCTAAAACGTTCTCGTTTGATTCCAGTGACTCAGTTGCTGGGGTTTTGGAATCGTTATCCCTGTCTGAAGCGGAAGTATGGAAGCAATGAGCGTTAATAGGAACCAGAGGACAGTCATGTTTGCAAGCAGTGATCACGAACTGAGCTCAGCAAATTCTTCTTACAACTGTGTTGCTGATTATCCTCCTACAAGGCAGACGGACTGAGGTGTGGTTGTTTGACTGTCAAATGACATTTTTATCTTTCTCTCTGGCTTACAATGTCCAACGAAGATGTTCTGGTGATCGTGAAGGCGACAGTCTAACATTTGTCCCAGTTTTAAAGCTGGATCCTTTCTTCTGCTTTATGCTTCGAGCAGTCCAGAGTTGATCCTCAGAGCAGATACGTTCATGTTTCATTCTCTCTCTCACCATAAACTCATCGAACGAGTGGCCCCGCTCCCGATTGGCAGATTCTCTTTCGATCTCTGCAGCAGTTGGCTCGTCAAGCATCAAGGCTTTCTGTCTGTGAAATCTCCGTCTCGTGCACGCTCTCTCTTGGCTGTGCTCCAGGGTACAGTGGTTTGGCATGACAATTTAAAAAGGAAAGAATGCTGACAACAGGACCAGGTTGCCAGGTGTGGCTGCAAGTCACCAGCAACAAGACCTTTCTGACAGCTTGGGATGAGGAAGTTAAAACAAAAGCTCTGAGTCAGACAAACTGGTTTGCAACGATTGCATCTATAAACCCAGTAAACTGAACGTCCCAGCGTTAAAAAGACAAGTTTATTCACCTCAATAAAAGTGAATCCAAGCGAGATGAGTTTTAGACATGGGCAGATTCATTCCTCCCACATCAACTTGTTCACATGGAATGCCAGACGAGGTGGTTAACGCTCAGAGGTTTCCTCTGAAGCCCCCCCCCCATGTGAGAACAGATATTATTAACCAAGGATTCAGTGTTGATCCAGTCTTGTGGAGACCTTGTGTCAAGTGGACTCCAGCTGCCCTGGCTCCATCATTCATATCTGTCTGCTGTTTTCCTCCACAACAGACCAAAACTCAACACTTTGAACAGTCGAGGGTGTGAATGTTTGACGTCGTTGCATGCGAGCACACACCTACACCCCGAGTTGGTGTTTGATAAGCAGCATGAACATGTGTTAAAGGCTCATTGGCTGAACGATGCTTACATTGAACAGCAGTAGTTGGCCACCCCTCCCTCCCAACCGCCTGCTCCTGGGGTATTGTACACATTCTGAGCCGTATTCCTATGAATGACCTCCCCGTGACCGCCCCCTCCTCCCCCCCCCCGCCCTGGCTTTAATTATTTGTTTGAAGACAGCATGGAGTTACCATGCTGAGCGGTACGCTGTGTACTATGTGTGTGTGTGTGTGTGTGGGTGTTTTTTGTGTGCTAACACTGAGCAGAGGCAGGTCGTAATAAGTTAGACCACCAGATGTAGATAATAAAACATGAGCTTTGGGCTGGAGGTTTTAAGCCGGCGTCCCCCGTGAGCCGCCTGCGTTCTGGTTAGTCCTTGGACACTCTGGTGGTGGTTGTGGTCATGTCCATGGTGGCGATGTGCAGATTTACAACGTGCATGTATGTTTTAGCGAGTGGTTTAGGAATTCTCAGTCCCTGTGGTCAACCTCTGCGTCTCTCTTGAGGCTTTGGGTCCATCCGTCTGACGGTCCGTCCAAACTGTCTTCATCTCTGGAGGATTCCTGTTTGTGTTTTCCTAAGCACACTCCATTAGCAGCTCACGGGTTGAGGGAAAACATTGTTATCAAGCCCCGCTCTGATAATCTCAATTGGCTTTACTCAGACTGATAAAAGGTGCTTTAAGGCCACAGGAGAGGCCCTCTGGTCACCCTCCACTCCCTTCACTGCACCTCATTGCCTGCTTGTTACTGTAGCAACTTCCCCAGCTTGCAAAAGCTGCACTTTCTTGACTTTGTGCTGCAATATGGCATTGATTAGCAAATAGAGGAAGATAGACAAAAACTAGGTCCGTATGAGATGCAGCTATTTAAATATACATGATTGTCCACGTATGAAACATGTGCTTTCATATTGAAAATTACCATCTCATTATAAGCAAACACTAAATCTCTTCATGTGCTTTAGGTCAAATATTTACTGGAAAAAGTAAGAAAAGCACATATTAAAGTTAGTATTTTTTTCATTTATAGAGAAAAAGATGTCTGTAAATTGCACTTTGATCCTACAGCGTACTCTCCAGACATTTTCCTCTGCAGTGAAACCGTACGGTCAGATTTAGCACCTGGGAAGAACATTTCTAATATTATGTGTTTATGGTTATGACCCGGAATAGGTACAAATGCACATGGTTGTGATTTTGAGCCCTTTTGGTGCATGTACGGTAATAAGAGGGAAAGCTTGCCGTCTGTACTTAAAGAAGAAGTGCAATACTGGAAATGCATTTTGTTTACTTGCTCAGCTGGTTTACAAGCTGGAACTATTTCTCTTAAAGCTCAAGGAACCAATAAAAATTATTCTTTTAAAAAATACTTTCCGAGTAATAAAATCCTCAGTACTCCTTTAAATCACAAATCATACGTCACATTCCTATGACTTCCAAACCAACTCTTACTCACCTCCCGTCCTCATCTTTCATTTCCTTATAATCTCACATGGATGTGTTTCATCTTTGTCTCTTGGGGGCCCACAGCACCCCTGCATACCTGCACTCTGGATGCCCCCTGGCAAATGAGCGCCGCACCTCTCTTTTCCCCACCGTGCATTTTGCACGTTTAACCATGTCACTTTGAGCTGGGCAGATTACAGGCATTTAAATTCATTGGAGAAGGTAAGGGCAGGTATCAGGGCTTCATGGGGGATTAGGAACCCAAATTGGTTCCAGCTCTCCCTTCCTTCTAATGACCAGTTCTTTGGCCGTTCTGATGGAGCCGAGAGCCTGTACGTTAGAGGAGGGAGGTAAAAGTTTTTTATTTCCTCTCTCTCTTTTCTGCTTTTCTGGGACCAGCATGCTGGACAGCTCCAACGTGATTTGAACCCCTCGTTTAATGTCAAACACATGGTGGTACCTGCATTGCTTTGTCCAAGATTTAAGTTTTTAAGGCAAACAGGAGAAAACTCATTTAAAAGGGGGCACTATTAAAAAAAAAGTGGAGTTCTAGCTCTGCTTGAGTGGTCAGCCTGTGGTCGACACGGCCCAAGGCATTGCTAGTGGAAGTTAAAAAGGTTGCCCCCAGCTGGCACTCACCTCCCAGTGACCTCCGGCTCGCCACTGGAAAAGCCACAGGAGCGAGCCTTGCTGGGGAGGCTTTGTGGAGCTGTGCTCATTCGCCGCCATGGCGGTGATAAAACTTCAGACAGCCTAATTGATGGGCTCGCTGACATAACAATACCTTGTGAAAGAACGGAGCGGCCCATGCCTGGTCCTCATTTCTGGACAGCTGGAAGGGGAGCAGAACCCCCCACAATGCAACCAGAGTGGGGGTCCCACTGAGGGGGATGGTGGAGGCGGGCGGGTTGAAAAAACTAGGATGCAATGAAAGGAACCATTTGTATCCTGATTTTTTTTTTTTTTCGTAACTTAAAGCTGACTTTGAAACTGTGATGGATGATGACACTGCTGAAATAATGTTTTGGAGAGTGGGATGTGTAGCTGCAGTGTGTTGCAAGTCTGACGGAGAGAGAGAGAGAGAGGGATGTGCCCGAGCTCCTGTGCCCAAGCTGCACTTAATACTTGAGGAATGTCTCCCTGGTGCCCATAGCAACCAAACGTAATCAAAAGCTTTATTAAAAGAGGGGGGAATAGATCATATGGAACATTAAAAGTATCCCTCACTGGGTTCTCCAGTCGGCACACAACTGCCCTTTTGTTGCTCTCTGTTCTGTTGTGTGCACCTCTCCCAAGGACTTTGCAGCTAATGTTGCCATTAAGTCATGCAAACTGTTTGTCTTTTTTGTTTTCTTGTGATGAATCTTCTTTATGCATGAACGCAGGGTGATTTAACTTTGTTTATTTCTCTTCTCTTTCTTTCTTTCCTCTCTCCTCCAGGTTTATTAACGCCAGGAGAAGAATAGTACAGCCTATGATTGACCAGTCAAATCGAGCAGGTAAAAAAAGAAAGAAAGCAGAACAACCCAGCCAATGTATGATTATTCTTCAACCTTTTGTTCCCCTACATCAACACATTCTTCCCGTACTTTAATAGTTGGTATCCCATGCCTGGAGCTCAGATTTAAGATTTAACACAGAGCTCATGCACCTATTACCCCTTCAAATAAACCCTTCTGCATCCTCCTCTTCCTCTGCTTCTCTTCGTTCCCTTTTGCATTTTATCATGGTGATGTTCTGCAGTGTTGCACGCTGTTTGGTGATCAACTCTAATTGGAGATTTCCCACTCTAAGTGGAGAGAGTGGTATATTAGTGCTCTCTGTGAATTACTAATTGGACACAAGGGGAGAGCCTAAAATGCTAGCAGCAGTTTATGTTATATCCTTTTTTTTAGTCTATTTTGATTTTTTCCCCTCTCAGATTGAGGTTAGAGGGTATTGCTCTTAATTTTTCTGCTGCATTTGTATTTCATTCCCTCGTGTCTTCCACATTATTATTAGCAGATAGTCAGCAAATTAAAAAAAGAATATAAAAAAAACAACTATGGGTTACTCAATCAACTGTCTAGGCAGAAATAAGTTTTATAAATGAATAAATTGAGTTTTGCTAGATTAAATAAAATAATATGCTTGATTTACCATGCGCACAGGGAAGATGTATATATTTGTCTATAGTAAATGGCAAAAATAGTGAATAAAATTGTGATTTATAGTCACCCTTAGCTGCAGTGACAATGAACAAACACATTTACCATCTTTAAACATCTAAACCCACTGAGTAGATATTCTTAAAAAACAAACATAAACCATGACTGAGACTGAATTCAGCACCAAATGTCAGCAATCTTTAAGTTGTTGTGCTTTTTGTATGAATTTTTTGACAGAAAATATGTAGTGTGCCAATCCACCATTTCTGCACACGCATCAAACATCTCCATGTAAGCCCAAAGACAGTTTGTCTGTGGTAATACTGGTATACTAGAATGTACCAGCTGTATGATCTCTACAAATACTGGTATACTAGAATGTACCAGCTGTATGATCTCTACAAATATGGTCAATAGTCGTCTAAATCAGACGTGTCAAATCAAGTGAATTGATTGTTCCTAAAATTTTTGTATCATGACAGATCAGATCATTCTTATTTAGAAATAATGTTGTGATTGAAAATCAGCATCAATAATAAAGTTGTATTGTTCGTTCTTCAGAGAAGAAGCTAATACGCAGTTTCTTATTCAAACAGTGAATTAATTTCCTTTTATATCTTAGAAATGTCTCATCCTGTCAAACTGCATGTTTTCTTTGCTTGGTTAGAGAATTAGAGAACAATGTATCTCCTGTGCTCATGGGTTTGAATGGCACTGAGTGTGTGCACGCATGTGTGTGTATGTGCTTGCATGCATAAGGACCTACTGTATGCGTGTTTGCATGCCACGCGTCAGTCAATGTGGTCCACCAACATGAGCACAATGTCTTACAGAATGTTTGGGCTGGAGCTGAGACAACTGCTGATTGTCTGGTGTGTTCTCTTTTCTTCTCCCCCCCTCCCTTTTTCATGTCCACGTTTTGACTACAATCAGGTTTTCTTCTTGATCCTTCAGTGAGCCAAGGAGCAGCATACAGTCCAGAGGGCCAGCCAATGGGCAGCTTCGTGCTGGATGGTCAGCAACACATGGGGATCCGACCAGCTGGTAAATACATCCACCCCTTTTCTTGTTTCATCCTTTCACCCCCCACTTTCCCACTCACCAGTCTCACCTCGGTTATCCCAAAATTGATCAGCGCTGATTCTCTTTTGTCACTTTAGCTTGTAGAAGATCCTCCAAGTCAAACCCCTCAGTGTTTGCCTGACTTTCTCTATTTTCACTTTTGTTGTATAATCTAACGTGTGAGAAACTTCATTATAATTATAACTGTACCACATTACAATAAGAATTGCCTTATAAATGGCTAATAAATAGATTGTATATACCTTATTAATTCCCCCATAAACGCTTCATGAATCATTAATAAAGTTTTATTATGCATTAATTAAGTTTGAAATAGCAACAAAACTGATCAGTTTCTTGCCAGATATTGAGTCAAATCTGTTCACCTTTAAAATTCAGTTTTTATATTAAATATTTCAGATTAAGTTACTGCCTTGTAAGCACAATAAGCATTTGTAAACCTATTTGTTTTAGGGTATACAGTAGTCCCTCGCTACTTGGCGGTTCGATTTTGCAAACTCGCTCTATTGCGGTTTTTCAAAATAAGATTGAACACAACTGGTTGATTGATGGATGAGCCACACGATCGGCATGGAATTTGTATTTAAAATGAATTATTTTAAATAATTTGGCAGCAACTGCATCTTTATGCAGCCCACTCTGCAGGATAAGCTTCCTCAAGCAGCTGATCAGCTGTTCTAGGTGCACAGTGGAAAAGTGGGCGTGGCCAAGAGCAGCGGAAGCAGAGAGAGGGGAATCATGACATTCTGTGCTTTTTTAGAGCGTTTAGAGTTTAGAAACATTGTTAGGAATACTGCAAGAG
>JARVGQ010000781.1:3281122-3294345 GCA_031762355.1 Hypsolebias martinsi
AAAACAGCTACTTTTCCACAGCTGCTGCCTGTTTCTGCCGGTCCAGCTTGGTCCAACAAGTTTAGTTTTGTTTTTTTGAATGTCCAGAGGACCAGACTTAGCTTTTTTTAGAGCGTACAGTGCAGTATTTCTTTGCCGCTACGCTTTACAACATAAAACCGGAAACCAGAAACGGTGTAACTCGGCTTTTCAAAATAAAATTTCAAAATAAAAGTTTTTTTTTTTTTTTTAAATTCCACGGCACACCTGACGATCACTCGCGGCACACTAACAGTGGTTGAAAAACACTGCTTTAAATTGTGTCCTGATAAGGACATGGTGTTAAGAGATCTTTTTTGTAAGACCACTATCCTCTCCTCAAGGCCTTTCCCCCTTTTCCTATATAAAATAACTGGAGGTCGTGCTCTCTGGAGCAGCAGCAACATGCACTCCACCCATCTTACGGACGACTGTACGAACATAACCTCAGTGTGTGTTGGTACAAAGATAATAAAGCTTATTCTGATTCTTACTAAGAAGAGAAATGATGAGCCAGGGTTTGATTGGACTGGGTCAGTTTTTATCTTGAGACACTTGCATCCACTCTTGAATCTGTGGATGCAGCCAGGCTTCCTCTGAAACCTCACAAGATGGTTGAATTTTCGGGTCACTTCTGTCGCAGACCAAATGCCACACAAGGAAGGGGATGATGGTCAAAGCAGGTTGCCATCCTTGTGGATTCAGCCACAACTTACCATATTTTCCATCCATTGTTGGAAAAATGATGGAAGAACTTAAACCTGGCTTAAAATAGTTGGTAAAAAGGCAGCCACTGGGTGACATCTTGGCCACACTCGCAGAGCTGCACACTTATGGCATATCAGGTCTCACTGGGGAGCAACTCTAAATATGCATCCTGGATTAATCTGAAACGAGGGTTAAGCAACAAGCGGTGCTGTTTTTACAAATGGGAGCTTAGCTCCGAACGTAGTACCTTAATTAGCAAGAAGCTCAGTCAACACCTCTCTGTTGCATTAGGTTTCCATTGCCAGGTTGTTCATGGAAATAGAAAGCAGCTCAAGTTTTCAGTGGCCATGGTGTCTGTGATGCAATGTCAAATTATCCCTGCAAGTTTATTTTTGCAGAGCGTTCAGATCTTTGATTTCCTTTTTGTTTGTTTTTGAAGCTCTTGGCAATCGCTCTTCTTGTCCAGTCCAGCCAGTGAGTCACTGAAAACTAAACTCTCCTACACCCCCCACCCCCTCCTCCCGTCTAAATGGATGTCATAGTTGTCCAGTTTCCTTTAAACCTACCATCTGCCCTCCATCCCGTCAATCAAACATCCACTGCTTTACCATTTACACACCGCACCATCCACTCCATCAGCCTTGACCATTTTTCTAATAATTCACCATTTTAAAAGAACAACCTCTGATCAACAGGCCGACTCTTCTAAAACTAAAAATGAAATCGCTTCATGTCTGCTTGTGCTCAGAAAGCCCCCCCCCCCCCCCCATACACACACACAGTGTTGTTATACCAGCCAAATTTAAATAAAATAAAAAGCCTTTCTAAAATTTCAATCCGTCTGCTCCGACTCTTCAAGGAGAGCTTTTATTTATTTCCACTCGATGATGTCTTGCTGGCTCGGGGGGGCTTGAGGATCCCTCCTAACATCGCTCCGCTGCCCGAGGCACAAACAGGCCCGAGATCTCTTCACATAAATAACACAGGAGCGTGGAGGAAGCCCATTTGGTGGTCTGCTGCAGGGAGAGCAGCAAAGGTTTCAGCCCTGGGTTCTGTCCTTCTCTTCTCATCCTCAGAGTCTCAGAGGTCCAACAGTTTGGCTGAAGCAGGATAAAACAGCAGGAACTGGAGGAGATTGGGCCAAGTTGTACATCTGAGTGGGAAGCAGACTTTCAGTAGCCTGCGGGCCCAGACCAGACCGAGTGCGTTCTGTGGACAGCATCAAACTAATCTCGCACATGGGAGTCACACATTTACAAATATAACAGAGAGTGAAACGTGTAAACAGATTAAACTGCAGCTGGAATCAATAATTTATAATCTGCTGTTTTTTTCAGTAACACTTGGATGATTATGGGTTCGGCTCATATTTGAGTTTTGTTCTGGATGCTTCTTTAGGATCGTCCTCCCTTTCAGCTCCAGGAAGCAGCATCTCCAAACGGTCCTTATTTGGAAAGCACTCCGAGGTCCTATCGTTACTGCTGCAACAAAAACAATGTATCTAAAAGGGCTGGAAGAGGGGGGCAAGGAAAACACTAAATAAAGCTGTCTGGCTATTAAAAATAATCAGATAGACTTTTTTTATTTTTTTTACATCGTTCACATCATGGAAATCTTGTCAGCTGACGTTGATGCCAGCGCTTTGAAGTAGGTTTAAAAAAAGCTGCATTTAGTGCACATTGTGTGTAGAAGCTAATTTGTAGGAGCTGACCCTGATTCCTCTTTTGTGCAACAGCCATCTTGGAAAACAATGGCAGGAAGGCTTGAAACTTGAGAGGAACTGAATCTGCTGTTTTCACATTTATTCTGTGAAGAAATGTCCCTCCTCGTCTGTTTTTTCATGTCCAACAGGAGTCATAAACTGATGTCTGAGCACACCACGGTCAGGCAATAGGCCCGAGTTTAACTGGACACATGGGGACAGTTGTTTTCTACCACATGGGGTGGCTGAGGGGTGGAGGTGGGGGGCTGACAGAGGAAGCCATTGCTGCCTGGCGACCCCGTGGTGACCCAGTGGCCTCCTCATGGAGGGATCAAGGCCTAGAAGGGAGCCGGCTGAGGGTTAGAGGTTTAAGGGTAACAAATCAAGCAACACTTTAGCTGTATTTAACCCCCGCATACCATATCTCCAACTGCACGAACAGTCCATGGCTGGGAAAGAAAAAGAAAATATATATATTTCTGCAAGTGAAACACAAAATGTTATCATGACGTTCTGACGAGAATCACTTCACGGACGTTTTATTTTCCCTGAGGTGTGCTTCGATGCATCTTTCTGCAGGACAGCGTGTGAGATTAGCACCAAAACTTCTCTACGTTTCACTCCACTTTAGTCCATTTGGATGCAGAGAATAATTCCTCTTTTACACAAAGTTCTGCACCTTTCCTTTTTTTTTTTGTTTGTTCCTCATGTCGTTTTGTGTGCCGTAAAGAAAAAGGCAGGGACCTCCTATAGGCTGTGCACATCAGACTCTAAAAGCATCACTCAACTTTACGTTTTGGTTCCCCGAGCCCAGCTGTGTTTCTTCCATTAGTATCTCCTCATAAAATGTACCGAGGTTATAAACATGAGCAACAGACGAGGACTAGATAGTCATCTGCCTTTACATGGTGATCAGGTGGTTCTATGTACCTGAAGGCACTCGCGGCCAAGGAGGTAGTAAAGTGTATAACATTTATTGTGCTAATCCTGAGAGCAAGAACACAAAGGTTTGATAAAACTTTTATTATAGTCAAAGAAATCCAGTTACAAAATGTTTTATTATATGTTCCACTCCATCATGCAGCTTTATGAACTCTTTTTACAAATTCCTTAATGTAGAAAACAAGTGAGCTAGTTTCACAAATACAAAAAAAAAAGATATTATTTTATTAGAAATTGGAAACCATTCAGTGTTTGATAACTAAATATAAAAAGTGTTCTAGTTTTCAAGCATTAATCTGTCATGAACACTGCTGAGGGGTTTCTCAGTACATTAACCACAAAAATATATGCACTTTTATCCCAAGATATCGTCTCAGTTAGCTAATAATCATAAATCATTGAAAAATACTAAACTGTTGACAAAATGGAAATAAAAGTACACACACACATATATATATATATATACATATATATATATATATATATATATATATATGTATATATATATATATATATATACTGTATATAATTTTTTTTTTTATGCTTTATTTACACATGTAGTCTCATTGAGTCACAAGAACTCATTTTCAAGAGAGATCGGTTTTATTTTTCTGGGAGCAGTTGGTGGGGGGTTAAGGACTTGCTCAAGGGCTCAGAGTGGGGCAAATGAGGGTGGAGGCAGGTGTGAGTGTTTCACCTTTACCACACACATTTTGATGTTGACGGCACCAGGAGTTGAACCTATGACTTTCCGATCACGGGTCCATCTTTTCTAACCTCTGCGCCACCACTCCCCTAAATGTACATATACATACATACAGGATGAACAGTTGCTTTAAATAAATACACACACACAAAATAATCAGATGAAACAGGTTGCTGGGGGGGCAGCTGTAATCAGATATTATCCTGTTTACCCCCCGCAGAGTGACTGAGAGGGCACCGAGTGACGCAGGTGAGAGGCAGGCGTCCACCAAGCCTCCAGACCACACCTCTCTTATCTGCCAATGGAACGGAGGAGGAAGGAGTGACAAAGGCCAGGGCTTTGGGTGTGATAAGCAAGGGTCCTATGTCCTGTTCTGGTCCTGGTGAGCACCATGGCCTTCCACTGTGTGTGTGTGTGTGGGGGGGGGGGGGGGGATCCAAAAGCCAGGTGTTGCCCACAAGTAGGCCGTGTGGCTGTGCACTGTTGCAGATGCAGAACACTGTGGTGTGTTTACAGGAGGCTGCTTTGTTGTGGTGAATGACAGGAAGAAAGCCAGATACGAGTGGAAAAAGAGGGTCAGGCGGAGTTCACGGCAGATCTTTTGCCAGCTGATCCGACGCTGCAGGAAAGCCTAATTGCTTCCGGATCTATAGCAGGACTCCACCCCTGCGCAGTTCAGTGTTTAACCTCCCCACCTCCTTGCTGTTATTCCCTATTTCACATCTAATCTTTCCTCTTTATCCTCCTTATGGCTCTCTGCTGATTGCTCCTGCTGGGTGGTATGACACAGTGTGACGATGTCTGCAGGAAAACAATCTTTGAGTAAGATACCTCGGTCTCTCTGGCAGTCCAACTCCCCTATGAACCCATACCAGTAGATGACAAGGCCAGGGCCAAACCTGCAGCACAAAAACAAACAAAAGTGGGACTTTTTACATGCTTTCAAATTTATATCAACAAAACGCTTTTAGCTGCTAAGTTTAAAAACAGAAGATTAACCAAAACAGCAGAAAAAAGTTTAGAAATTGAATAATTTGTGGTAGATATCGCAGCTTGGATATAGTCTTTTGATCAACATACAGGAAATGTGTGCTGAATAAAACAAAAAAAGCCACTTAGTAGATAGGGATCTTTACAAATGGCTGATCTACTTTCAGTCACATTACAATGGCAGTGAAATAACAATATTCTTAAAAATAACAAACACTGCACCGAAGGCCTCTGAATCCTGTCATCGTAATCTTGTGGCACACAGTGAAGCATGCAAAGGTCAACACGAAGTCTGAGACTTAAACATCCTGCTCCGTGTCTGCCAGTCCAACAGTGTTCAGCTGTTTGAGTCACCAGCACTTTGACCCACACAGAAACTGGATCTTAACTGGCTACAAATGCATTTTCTAATGGGAAAAATACCATAATTTTTTATGTATAAATCACAGTGTTTTGCATAAATTAGCTTGCCTGCGACTTATACAACGAAGCGATATATTTATGTTTTTTTCTCATTTTTATAAACCAATATTTGGTTGAGATCTGACATTTCATTCATGTTGACAGGGAAAACTATTGAACATTACCATTTTCAGCCACTAGAGGGCCCTCAACTTATATGGCAAGCCAAGTGTCTCATTAATAGGTAAAGTGGCTATTAATGAGACACTTGGCTTTCCATACCAAGTCGCCTTCATCTCGCTCCAGAACTCCTGGAGCAAACGTCACATCAGCTGCATTTCACTGCGCTGACCAGTTGAAATGCAGCTGATTTGACCAGTAAAGTACATTTATTAAGACAAAGTTCAACTGAGACACACCTTTACTATGATGTCGAGCAAACAAATAATTGTTTTTATGTGTTAGTCTAGTTCAATCTCAAAGAAATTCACAGCGGGTCAGCCCTCTGTGCGCTCCTGCAGCTGCGACTCAGGTTTTGAAATGCAGCAGATTTGACCGTCAAAGTGCATTTATTAAGAAAAAGTTAGACTGAGACACAGCTTTGCTATAATTTTGAGCAAACAAATAATTGTTTACGTTTTAATCTTGCTAAATTCTTGTTAATATCCTCCTGTGCACACTCCCGCAGCCACCATTTGGCAGACAGTTGATTTTTGGTACAACACCGGCCCACATTTCCGGGTTGCCAGAGGTGACACGTAACAAACGCATAATAGATGTGACATATACGATGAAGCAACATATTTATGTTTTTTCCCCACTTTAATAGACATATTTGGACTGATGCAACTTATACAGCGGTGTGATGTGTACGGCGGCAAATACGGTAAATAAAACAAGCTTGACGCTGCTTAAAGATATATTTGTCTTTTTTCTTGCCTTCTGTAGTAATATTTTGGAGCTGCTACATGTTGAGGACACTGTAGCTATTGTATAATTATTTTAGGCTCTGCTACAGTCTGAGATATTTACTACGAAAGTAAAGTTATTTCACTACTTCTCTAAGAAAATATACGTCCTGTCAAGTTATTTAATAATCCTTGAAGCGCCACCCATGACCCTTTCTGCCTCATATATATCATGTCTATTCTTTGAACATTAGTTGCCATGCATAAAAACATGTTTGATTTGAACTCTGGCTGGAGAGCACTTCACCCCGACGTGCATGACCTGCTTCAGGGGGGCTGACGACGCTCTGGTTCCAGATACTCCGCTCTCAGACAGTTAACAATGCTGCGAGGCCTCTGGAGAACAAGAAAGGAAGCGAACCGAAGGGCCACGGAGAGCAGTGGAAGTTCAGCTTCAAGGCAAAGTCCATAAAACCTCGACCACATGATCAGTCATTCAATGTTGAATTTTTAACTCAAACACATAAAGTTGGTGTTTTGATCGTGATATTTTTGAATTTTTAGCATTTTGTGATACAAGATGTTTGATGTTGTAAATCTATAAGCAGATGACTTTTGGGGAAATACTGTAAGAACATAAAACAAAAATATGATCTCCAGACTGATCTGTTATGCCATTACAAATATTTTATTCTGACATTATATATTGAAATTATATACTGTGACATTATGAAATATACGTGCACCGTGCTGTGTTGGCCTTGAGGCGGTGCATGTTTTACATACAGAACTTCTGTGGAGACACGCGTACAAGAAAATATGCAACTGCACACACACCCCTCCCTCCAAGAGGCCCTTGCAGCAGTACATGCTCTTGCACTCCATCCTATGCTTTACAGTGTCTGATTTACGGTGCTGTATGTAAGAGCGAACGGGCCAGAGCGCTAACGGTCCTGCAGATGCACACTGCAAGTTCACCACAATGTCACACTCATAGCTCAGCCTCTCAGCACTGAACAAACTCCCAAACCCCAAAACTCTCATCATCTCCACGGTCCACTGCTCTACATGGCCACCAATTCTTAATATGGAAATGTTATGAAGACGCAGCCTAAACATTTACATTAGATGACTTCTGAACAGAGGTTATGCTCTACTTTTCATTCAGCCGCCATGCTATATGCATTTCCTGTGCTCTGGCTGAATGTAAGGCTGGAAAGAAGGAGAAAAGGGAGCACGCTCTCAGCAGAGTGCAGAAAGGCAGCCCTCTGAAAAGGTTAAAACTGTACATCAACAGATAAGGCAGCGGTGCACGATACATCATGTCCCAGGTCTGTCAGGGGAGGCCAAGTACAAATTGAAACTAGCAAAATTATAAACACTGGGGAGCCATGTCACCAAGGCCTTTCCATACCGTAAAGAAAACAAATGGACTTTGAAACCTACTCAGCATTAATACAAGTCAATACTAAAGAGACCTTGAGGTAAAAAAAAAAAAAACACGAGACGCAGAATAGAAACAATAACAAAGTGGAAGGGTCAGGGGGCAAAGACTACGCCTGATAGCTACAGCATGAGATTCTTGGGGGGAAAGTACCAAACATCAACCCAACACTGCAGAGAGCACATAGATATGAAGCCTTATGTATTACTAATGTAGGTCTTAAGAAATGAATAGAAGCTCAGTTTGAATCTGAAGCAAATGAAGGTCTAATATGTTGGCTAACTTATTTTAAGCTGGATTATTAAGCACAGCCTCAAAGTCAGACTCGCCATCTTCCAATAAACACCTAACTATATAACAAGATGGTGAAACTGTTTGTGAAATGCACTTGATTTCAGCAAGAAAGCCACTTGACAAGCCAGCCATGCTTTTGTTGGTGATAATGAGCAGCTTGTGATCACATTTTCAGCAGGGGCCAAGCGTCTTATTACAGCTTAATGAGAGGCACTCAGGAACAAAAACCCTTGAATGGTGAAGAGGTAGTCTTATTAGACGACTGTGCACACGCGACACACTATGAAGCAAAATCTTCCAGCACAGCCGAGGACAGAACGCCATCTTTGCAATCTAAGTAAAAAGTGTACACACACTGAATGTAACTGTTCTACAGAACAGTGTTTCAAAAACACAGAGCAACAAATAACTCAATGATTTGTCAATAATTTGGTGCCAAAGTTTAATGGTAAACGACTTAAATGCCTAATGTGTTTTTAAATCTTATTTGTAGTCCGATGCTAGCTATAGGTTTAAAAAAAAAAAAAAAAAAAAAAGAAGGATGTTTACTGTGTTCCATTGTTTTTTTTTTCTGATTGTCACACTGGATGAAAGTTAAGGATTTGACAAAGGCAATTAATGTAGAGCTGAAAGTGAAATATTTTCCTGTTGCCTCATAAATTACTTCTGCTATATTTGCGACATATGTCATATATCAGATGTACAGTATATCTGATATAGATATCAGTCCAGGTCCAATTATTTTAGTTTTAGTTGTCTAAGTCTGAACATGGTATGAATCATTCATATGCATATATTGTTGGAGTGAAAAGTTTTTGATACATTAAAAATACCTCAAAGACAACATACCGTATTTTTCGCTCTATAAGTCAGTTATTTTTTTTTGCAAAATTTGCAAGCACTTTGACTTATGCGCCAAAGTGACTTATTTCTGTTTTTTCCCCCCATATTTATAAACCAATTTTTGGGTGAGATATGACCCTTTTCATTCATTCTGACTAAAAATGTTGAACAATACCATTTTCAGCCACTAGATGGCATTCGAGCAGTATGGCATGCCGTTGTGTCATGTAGCAGGTAAAGTGGCTATTAATGACACAATCGGCTTGCCATAGACTGACACCTTTGCTCTGCTCGCCTGGAGCAACCGTCAAATCAGCTTCATTTCGCTGCACTGCCCTGGCGAAATGCAGCTTTTTTTATTAAGTAAAAGTTCAACTGAGACACATCTTTACTATAATTTAGAGCAAACAAATAATTGTTTTTAAGTGTTAATCTTGTTAAATTCTTGTTTGAGTCCTCCCGTGCACGTTCCCGCAGCTGCCAATTGGCAGTCAATTGGTTTTTGGCACATCACCAGCCCACATTTCCGGGGTGTCAGGTGTGACGCATAATAGATGCGACTTATATGGCAAAGTGATGTATTTATAGATTTTTCCACTTTATTAGACGTACTTGGACTGATGTGACTTATAGGGCAGTGCGATGTGTACGGTGGAAAATATGGTGTGTGGCTTGAAATATTTGTTATAGTATTTATTTACCTTTATTTAACCAGGCAAATCCTGCTGAGATCACAGATCTCTTTTGCAAGGGAGGCCTGGGCCTAGGCAGCCTAATGTGCATGTTTTTGATCTGAGAGTGTAAACCGGAGTACCCGGAGAAAACCCACGCAAGCATGAGAAGAACATGCAAACTCTACATACAAGACCCAGGTCCAACTGGGGATTGAACCCAGGACCTTTTTGCTGTGAGGCAACAGTGCTAACCTCTGAGCCATCGTGCTGCCGTAGTATTATATAGTAGTACATATGGTATTTATCATTTAATTATAAAAGTGTAGGGATTCTGCTTGTACCAACAGTTACGTTGGTCTGAGCTTTTCAACAGGATGAGGAGTTCATTTTCAGCAAGAATGGAAGAATCATCAGAAGAAAAGATAGTTTCTTACTTCTTCTTAGTCCAACATAAACTAGCTAGACGTAAGGTAAGGGTTGGGAGCGTTTCTGAATTTTATATTGCTCTTTTATATGCCTCTTTCTTTTAATAGTTTGTTTTCATCTTATTTTAAATGGAAAATGGTAAATGGACTGTACTTGTATATCACCTTTCTGACCAAGATACTCAAAGCTCTTTACAACACAATCTGTGCCCTCATATACCCATCAATACAGCACTTTACTTTATCTGTACAAAGATTAATCAGAGCTTTATCACATTCATACACTGATGGGACACATCAGAAGCAATGACGGGTTCAGTGTCTTGCCCAGGGACACTTCCGCATGTGATTGCTGGTGGAATCAAATCCCCAGCTCTCCCATTGGAGGATGCCTGCTCTAACCACTTAGCCACAGCTGTATTTAAGGAAACAATCATTTTACTAGAACAGAGCCTCAACATAAGCAAGGTTCATGTATTTCTTAGTTTTATTAACCCTGATGCACAGTACATGTTGAATCAATCAATCAATCAATCAATCAATCATCAACTTTATTTCTATAGCACATTTTAAAAACCACAGGGGTAACCAAAGTGCTGTACAATAAGACAAAATACAAGTTAATTAAAATGATAAAAACATACAAAGCATACAAAAAAAATACAAACACATATACCAGTTTTACTGCAGGTGTGTTGAAATGCCATAAAAGATAAGATCACGTGTTTCCCTGAGTGTTGCACCCTCAGACTGAGACATGTTACTGAAACATGCTAACAATAACTGAGCAGGAGCTTCCTCCCATTTTAACAGTGATACTCTGAGAATTCACCGCTGCATCTCCGAAGCAGCAGCAGCAGCAGCAGGTCCGTTGCTCTGTGCTGATGAATTACAAATTCATTCAATCATCAGTCCATGTGATGCAGGGAGAGGCCGCGTGCACGCTTCAGGGGAGATGTGGATTCCGGCAATGGCGGCTGCTGTTTTGAGGATGATTCCAGGTCGATTGGATTACAGTTTTCAGGGAGGTGCGGTTTTGTCTCGCGCTCCTGTGGGTAAAGATTACAGTGTGTAGAGATTACCGAGGACACGGTGTGGCTTCCTGAACACAGGCAGGACATGGCGAACAGCGCCGCTTTCGTTGAACGTGAGGGAGAAAAGGTGATTTGTGCGACTATAAATGGACATCTGGACGTTTGGGTGTCCTCAGAATCCACAGGAAGATCCTTTAGAAATTGCGACCATTAAAAGAATCCTTTTGGTCCTTGTGAAAGCTTCATGTGGGCCACTGTTGGGATAACTAACTGATATGATAAATTTACAAACAAGTCTGTAAGTTATTTTTTTAATGCTGATGAAGATGTGAAAAAGTCATAAACTGTTAAATCAAACTTGCAGACTTTTATTTTATTCCAACTTATATTATTTTTAAAAAGCATCATTTGTTGAAAGAACAATCCCATCCATCCATCCATTCATCCATCCATTATCTTTTCTTGCTTCTTCCTCTTTTGGTCGCAATGGCGTCCATGTCCAGCAGTAACGGTGCGAGAGGCAGGGGACACCCTGGACACATCTCAAGTCCATCACAGGGACACATAGAGATAAATGAGACAAACAATCATTCACGCTCTCACTCACACCCAGGGACAATTTAGAGTTACCAGTCAGTCTAACATGCAGGTTTTTGGTCTGTGGGAGGAAACTGGAGTACCCGGAGAAAATCCCCGCATGCACGAAGAAAACATGCAAACTCCACTCATGAGAGGTCCCCAGGCCAGGTTTTGAACCGGTGACCTTTTTGCTGAGAGGCAGCAGCTCAAGCAACACCGTGCTGTATTTTGCATAACCATTTAAAAAATAAAATAAAATCACACACTTTCTGTATGGAGTATGCAACAGGGATGACTCACTCAATACTACACCAAGTGGTAGCTCAGTATCTGTACAATGTACAGCTATAACAATTTTTGTGTTTACTGAAATTGATTATCTGTGGTGGCCATCTTGAATGGGATTGTCGGCTTTAGATGTTTTTTTTTTTTCATTCAACCTTTATTTATACGTTTGTCTCACTGAGTCACGAGGACACATTTACAAAAGCGACTTGATTTAAACAAAACAAAAAAAAGCGCACACATAGAGAGAGAAATAAGGTGCACAACAATAAAAAGTCACAAAAGGCATTTAAAATGAAAATAAAATAAAATTAGTGATTAAAAATAAAAAACAAGCTTCATTATGAAACGAGGTAAAACCCTAAAAACTTGTCTGTGTTGATTTTTGCAGTGAACTTATCCATTGTTTAAAATCCCTGAGCGGTCAAAGTGGACAGCTTCATATCTTTTTATAAGGTGCTACAGGAAACAGGAGCGGAGTAAGAGAAGGCCCTTTTTGCTGAGTTCAGTCCGCACTGAGGGGGACGCTGCAGGTAATGATGTCTTGAGAGTGGATGCTGTAACTGCACTGACAACGTGACATGTAGGAGATGTATGAAGGCAGAAGACCAAGACCGATTTAAAGATGAAAATGTACCAGTGGGAGAGTCTGCGTAAAGTTACCAATGACCAGTTGACCAGTGAATACAGGGTGCAGTGGTGGGTACGATAGTTACAGCCAATTATGAATCTTGGTGATAGACAGCATCCAACATCTGCAAGAAGCTGGCAGGGGCATTCATGTAAATAATGTCACCAATGGAGGGAAGGAAAGTAGCAGCTACAAGGTGTTTCCTGGCATTCAGAGTTAGACGAGAACTAGTTCTAAAAAAGAAATCCAATTTTCATTTCAATTATCTTTTACCAAATTTTTGACATGAGGCTTAAAAGAGAGATGCAAATCGAACAAGATTCCCAAGTAGTTGTAAGAATCGACAAACTCAATAGGAAAAAAATTCATAGATCAGATAAAAGGAGGGACTGCTGGTACCAACTTCCTGTTTGAAAACCATCCCTTTGGTTTTATCAGCATTTAGCACCAGTTTGAGATGGAACAATCTGACGGGATGATGTCGGATGCAAACTGTTAAAGTTGTAAAACCTTAGCAACTGATTTAGCTCACCAATAAACAACTGTATCATCAGCATAGAAACTTGCTCTTCTCAAGGGCGGACGTCTCCTCTCGGTCTCCGCTTTGCTTTTGCTTTGTTTTGTCTGTGAAACTGTCT
>JARVGQ010000781.1:3328423-3338512 GCA_031762355.1 Hypsolebias martinsi
GGCAGGGATGTGATAAACTTGTGGGAGCGACCAGCAGGCCCGTGTGTGTGTGTGTGTGTGTGTGTGTGTGTGTGTGTGTGTGTGTGTGTGTGTGTGTGTGTGTGTGTGACTACACAAGTCTCAGATTACCTCAGCTTGGAATGAATATTTACATCTAAGTGTACTGCTTAACATTTTTTTCCTCTATTTTAGTGGATGAAACTATTTATTGTTACAACAGAGCTTTTTGTTGGCATTTAACAAAAACTGATTGGCATGTCCAACTTCTAGATTCATCAGAGCATTTAAAGTGCAATAGCCCTGGATAACGCTAACTACGTGAACCATTATTTTCTACTGTAAAGTGAAAAATATTCTCAACAGTCCCCGAGGTAAAGAAACAATCGCTCAAGAGACAATGACATAGGTCAGGTGTTATTTCTAGAATTCATTCAGAAATGTAAGTCCACACACACACACACACACCTCAACTCTTACAGCAGCCAGGCCACAAAGGCCTGTTCCTGTCCAAAGGTTCTCATGACAACAGATGCAACTCATTAATCACTCACTTCCTAGCTTCCCTTCCAACACAATGTTCTACAACACAATCAAGCTCGCAGGCAAACCACTCGGGCTGCAACACGAGTTCATGTGGAAGTGGTGTAATGTGCAGACGTACCGTGTGGAATTTTGCAACGAAAGCAGCCTATACCAGAGAGGAAGTGGTGAGGGTTGTTGGACAGAGATATGAAAAGTTTGAATAATGCTGAAAAGTTGACAGTGGTTTGTGGTGACTAAAAGAAGAAGTTATGAGAGAGGGAAAAAAACTCCAACATGGCCGGTACAAATAAAATAAATCCAATTATGGAAATTAATAAAGGCTTACCTGTTCCAGTAACTCCAGAATTGTTCTTTGAGGTATGTTTGATGGCTATGATCATCCCCGAAAGAGGCTTTGCTCTCAATCCAATGTATAATGTGTCCCTCCACAGCTTTTAAAACATAAAAACACAGAAATGATCTAAAAACTGGAATTTACATGTTTTAGAAGGCAAATGGTAGTGTTGTCTTTTCTTAGCCAATATCAGACTAAACTTAAGAATCGGGCACAACTTTGAAACATTTTGTACACACGTCATACTTAAAATAAATAAATACAGACTTCGATAACATACCAACAGGAACCTCCAGGATGATATCAGGTGTTTTGTCATAACCCATAGCTCTCAGCTGATTTTCATCTACAAGACACAGAATTTTTATAATTATTTTGATAAGGGAAAAAACTACTTCAGGTAACTGAACACATTTATTTTTTAATTTTTCTCATATTTATGATACAAAAATTCAAAGTTTTCTTAAATTGCTAAGTACTAAAGTGGAAGAGAGAGTAGAAAATTACACCAAGTGCAATACTAGGCCTGTCACAATAACAAATTTTGCTTGGCGATTAATGGTATCAGAAATTATTGTGCTGAATAATATTGTTTGAAATTTGACAATTAGTAATTATAGCCAAATTTAAGAAGAAATGTTGGTTAATTTTTATGTGTAGTACCTTTTTTGAGTATAAGACTGTTTGAACCGATGGATAGTGAGGGAGTGAGCAGCGTGTCTCTTTCTATAAGAAAACTGGAGGGAGGCCCCTTGACGCGACATGGGCTGTCTCTCTTGTTTTTTGGTTCTCAAAATGGGGGATGCTTGGTGTGGTTTGAGCTCTTTAGCATTTTTCACACAAAGATTTTAATTTTAAAAAATCTGTAAACAAGTTCTCAGCTTCTTTTTGCAAAGAAAAACAACTTTTTAGCCGGAGACACAGGTTTCAACTGCGAATTTTGGAGCTTTGACAAGACTGAGTTTTTTCCCCCCCGAGGTCGGCCTGTTGGCGTAGCTGCTTTTAACGATCAAAAACATGATTTTGGATGGTTGAAACAGATTTTAAAGAGAAAAGAGAAAGGGAGGGGTCAGTGAAGAGCACCGGAGTTGAGCCTTTTGTCGTGCAGTGTCTTCAGTAGAAAGAGAGAGACAAGAAGAAATGATAAAGCTGATAAATGAAAACAAGGTCAATAATTTTCATATATCATGCAATGAATTGATTTGTTTATCGTGACAGGCCTATGCAATACAAATAATATTGCCACAGATTCGCTGCTTCTGCACAAAAATTTCTCACACTTAATTAGTGAGCTTCACTCCAGGTTGCCGTTTGACTACACTTTATAAAAAAAAAATACAGCAAGAGGACCGTTTGGCATTATTGCCTCTATAAGCCTGACCCCTGACAGTGCAGGCTGCAGCCATTGTCCTTGACTTCTGGCGTGCTTTGGTCATTATCCCTCCAACACCTGATTTCTCCATTAAATCTCAGGCTGACCAGGTCATTCAGTTCCAAGGCCCTGCCTCTTTGTCTCCAGCCAAGCTCAACTAATGGGGCATGAAGGGAATTGAAGAGAGATGGAGGGTGGCGGTGTCAGTGGTGGTGAGGAGGCAGCATCAGCCAAGGGTGAAGAAAAAGAGCTGAGACAGGTCAGTAAGCCAGCCAGAGACTTGTGGTACAGAAGGGCATGCTGATTGTGATAATGTAGGTGTAGATGTGCGTGTGTCACTCGATAGGACACACACACACACACACACATATGCTGGGCAGTTGATATTCTCATGTGGCTGTGATCGCCTTTTACATCAGATTTGATTAAAATTAATGGGCCATCCCTGCTGTTGGGTAGCTTATTTCCAATCCATTTATCAGATAGGGTAAGGCTGCTACAGTGGCCCTTGTGCCCCTCGAACTCTGACAGTTTTAGAACAGTCTTGTGTACAGCCCTGAAGAAAGGTCAGCGCTTCGTGTCCAAATAAATGATATGCTCTTAATGACAGAAGGAATGACTTTTATCTTTCATCGTTCATCTGACCTTGGGGATGGTGACATGATGATGTGGTGGGAGGAAGGGACTGTTAAAGCTCCTTCAAACTATTTCCCATCTGGACATTCTACTGTGATTTAACATAATTAGTAAATGTTTCAGAAATGTTCATATTAAAAATAATTACGCAAGTAATTCAATAAATGTTTCATTCTTAATGGTCAATCATACAAAACAAAAAGGAAAAAAATAGCACAACCTAAAATCTCACAGTCTGTGGAAGCACTTTGGTGTTCTAACTGTAGTAATTACTGAAGGTGTGGATAAAAGCTAATTAAGGTGAGGCTTTCAGGAAATTCATTAAGCTTTTGTGGCTGTAACTCTGAGCACTCAGCTGGACCACTGGACACGAAGCACTGCTTTAAATTCAGTGTCCAGAAAAAGAAAGGAAATGTTTCAGCTTTAAAAGTGAACTGAAAACCATTCTAATAATCATGTTACAGTTTGGAATAAGATACAAATAGTATTGAGTATCTTTATGATTTTGTTATTGCTTCATAAAAATAAAATAAACAATTGCTTGATTATAATAAAATGCATTCAAAAGTTTGCACAAATAATTATGAAAATAATGCACCATTTTTAGATAAAACACACTTCATGTCTAAATGTTCATAAATTATTAGTGTTAAAAACAATATAATGAGTGCTACCAAATGAAAAAGGTTGCATTTATAACATCTACCAAGTTTTGGGGGTTGATTATAAAAAATACTCAAGAGGAACATTTTAAAGACAAAGTTTGATGTGAAGGTCAAGACATGACTTACTCAGAAAAGAAAGGTTTTTCTCCTTCAGTTTGTCACAGAGCAGAACCTCGTGCTCCTGTCCAACGACACTGGGAACTCAGTTAAGGATTCCAACAAACAGCATTTCACTTTAACAGAACGGTTCACAAGAACGCAGATCAAATCACAGCACTGACATTAAATCTTGTTCACTTCTGTGCAGTGGGACACACATTAATGTTTGTCTACAGTAATTTTAATGTTGTTTAAACCTTTCTCAGTTGTAATGTCTTCATGAATTTTGTGCTGAGGATATGCAGAAGCTGAAAACAGCCTCTACACGTTATGAAAACATGCTTGTTTGTTAAGATGTATGTTCAAGTGTGTAATATGTTTTATTGACAGAGAAACAAAAGTATTACTGTTGCTACTCTTAGAGAGAGCCAGAGTGCAAGACTGCCCAGTTATATACAAAACCTAAATCTTGATTGTTCAAATACATTTCTCTCCTGCTGTCAATCCTCAAGAAGGAACAAAAAGGCGAATCAAACCACAAAAAAATGTACGATAGAGCTTTAGGGCCACGCTAAGATTTTTTTTTTTTTTCAAGCCATAAAATTACGAGAATAAAGTTGCAGTATTACAAGATGTCAAATAGTCTTAATATTACAAGAATAAAGTCGTACAAGACTTTTCTTTTTATAGCTCTCGTTAATTTAAAAAAATAAATTTCCACGAGTCAGATACACGACGCGACCTGTCAGTCAATCCAGCAGGCATGTCAGCAAATGAACAATCTGAAGCTAAATGCTCTTTACGTGCAGAGAGCTGTGCTGCAGCCCATCAGTGTACCACCTTCCTGTAAGCACGTTCAAAATCCTGATACTGATAATAATCTGATGCTGATGTGCTAACAGATTATCTCCTTACTTGTAAAACCAATTCCAAAGTATAACTTAACAAGATGCTCAACATTCTTTATTTAACACAATTGTCATGTGGTAAACTCTGCTTTATCGTGTTGGAGTTCAGATTATATTACGACTCATTTAGCTTCAGATTGGTCATTTGCTGACATGTCTACTGGATTGATTGACAGCTCGCGTTGTGGATCCAAATTGTGGAAAAAATTTTTTAAAAATTAACGAGAGCTGTAAAAAAAAAAAAATCTTGTACGAGTTTATTCTTGTAATATTAAGACTTTATTTGACTTATTCTCGTAACTGTATGGCTTTTATTTATTTTTTTAAATTTTATTGTGGCCCTAAAGCTCCATCGTACTAAACGTGACTAACATGAATGCATATAAAAAGTAATGTATGGTAAACTGAAGATGAGTGACAATATAGTTGAGAATCTGCTTTTCTTCTTTGACTAGTTTTTGATGGAAAGTAAAAGCCACTTCCAATTATGATATTGTAGAAACATAATCAGACTTTCAGGGCAATTAAATTTGCTTTCAAGAAAACTCCAGCATGCATTCTCTTAATGCAGGGAACAAAATATCAGCTTTACAAAATGCATAGGCTGCAACGATTACACTGCTCTGCTCGTTCCAATAAAACCTATTAGAAAAAAATACTTTTTAAATAAATGTCATTCTGAATTAGGATGGTCACTTTCACAGAGTAGTCTTTTCCTTAAGGCTAAACATAATTTATGATTTATCTGTTTTGGTCAAAGAGGAAGAAATTTTCCCATGACATCATGTTACACTAATCGCTTAAAATAGATTCTAATAAATTTATACCATGACTTGCACAGATGCATAAAGAGTCATTTCTTTTCATGCTTGGCGTTCTTTGAAGGCACACAGCAGCAGGATGGCTATTATGAACTCTGCAGCAAAGTAACAGACTTTCAGTTGACTCTGAGGGGACAAGCACAGAATAGAGAAAAGGAGGGGAAACGAGGAGGAGGGCAGGGTGGGACAGGCTTGACTGGCTGTGAACAGAATAACAGTCCCACCACACGACAAAGCAGAGTGAGACACAATAACACATACATACACATTTACAATTATTTAAATAAGACTCCTCCCCCAGGAAATATGTAGTGTGCTACCCAGATGGTTGTCCCCAAATAAACTGGACTTCCCCATTGGTAGCTACAGCTGGACAAAGGATGGAAAATAAATGTTATAATTGGACAAAATAAAGGTTTTATTTGGTCTAATCTCTACAACACCTGAAAAGCGTACGGTAATCTAAACTAACTAAATCCAGTTTTTAAATATATTAAAAATCTTTAAGAATGTGTTTTGCCACAGCGCTTTTAAATTATTATATTTGTATCACAGAACACTGGGTCTGATCTGCTGAATTCACATAAAGATGCGTTTTCATCAGCCCGTCGTCTCCTCCCGCTCTTCCCTTCATCGCCTTCCGAGCCCTTGGATCGCTGATAGTGGGATGGCAGATAGGATGAAACACTTCCTCCGTGAAGCAGAACTTTAATGTCAGGTGAAGCTAGACACATCTCATCCCCTTCAATAGCTCCTCGTCATTTTCAAGCTTAAAATTTTATGGGGATAGGATACTGTTTGATGCAGTCTACCAGCGGTCCATAACAGCAGTCGTTTATTGTGCACTGAAAAGAAGGCGAAGAAATATTATGACATGCCAAAAAAGGTGGGTGGGTTAGAGGGGGTAAGGGAGGTGAGGGAAGCCCTTCCATTGTGGGAAAGGGGAGAAAACACAAGGGATGCAAGCGGATCGACAGAAATAACTGCTGGCTGCCACGTGACTTGAACAGCAAACAGGAGCAACTGATGGAGTGTGTTAAGTAGGTGCACCATTTAAAAACCCATTACATTTTAGCATTGAGTTTACAAAATGGCAAATAATGGGGGAAACCACTAAAGTAAAACGATGTATAGTGATGTCAGCCTAAAGAATAACATAAAAATCTATGCTTTCCATCAACTATACCCATTCAATGACTTTATTATAAGATGTGGGAGAAATCCAAAAACTAAAATTGCTTACTTGATAGATATTTGTTGCCAGTATTTGGTCTGGAATTAAAGATGGCTCCTTCAGCATGCTGCTGACGACACTTTTGGAGGCTGAAAATAAGACAAAGGAATCAAAGAGAGGCAATAAACACAATTAAAACGAGAAAGACATAAAAATAATCATGTCTAACTGTCAAAGTGTTTTAGGGACGTCTCATTGCTACTTTTAGTAGAGAGCCATAATGTCAAACAAAGCAAATACAGACACAAAAAGCAGCCTGAACATTCTGCAATTTGCCATGCATATAGTTAACGTCGTATTTCTACACTTGTCCATTAGAAGGTCTATGCAGGCTTTCTGTAGATAAATGTTTCAGTCCAAAGCACAAGCACTTCATGTAGTTTATCTATGTTATAAACGCTGACTATTCTGCATCTCTCTTCCCATTCTTGCTCTACTAACATTATAAATCAGAAAAGAAAGCCTGCTGGATCAGCTTGCAGTCACTGCAAATGCAAATGCAAAAAAAAATCCTTAAATCATTTCTTAAAAAGATTCAGATTAAATGGATTGTATCATTGTGTGACGAAATGGTTGAGACAAGTCATTTTCGTGATATATTTATACACATGCTTAAGACATGTACAGCAATAATACAGGGGGTGCTTCTATACATATTTCAAGCATGGATTACGCCTGTATTAACATGAGAGAAACTCTCAAGTTCGGCACAGTAAATGCATTTAAAGACAATTGATTTGTTTTAATAAAGCTTTAAATCCCAAAAATCTAAGGATAAACATACAAAATATTTAAGCCTATGTTAATATATTTAATAAAAACTTTTTTCTAGGCCATTCTTACATATATCAGCCTTATTTGTTGAGAAAAGAGAACAACACTGTAATCTCATCTGCTCTATGATTAAATAAAAATGTGGAAGGGGAACAAAGAGCATTTAGCACATCTCTTTCTCTTGCGGTCCTTTCATGTATTTATTGATATCTTTGAGCCTTTTCTTTTTGTAACCAACCTGCTTTTTGTTCCATCTCTTCCAGCCATGATGCTCTACCAGCCCACCCCATAAACCCACACTGCTCTCTAAGAGCTGCAAGGCACGGGGCTGTGCTTTGCTGCTCATTTTTCTTGGAGATTGGTACCTTCACACTCAAATCCATACCATGCTCCTGTGCAGTGCAGGCAGCGGTGAAGAAAGAGGGTTATATTTTCCCCTTGAGTTAGGACACCTCTTGACGAATGATAATGGATAATCGATAAAGTGGGAAATATGAGGCAGCAAACTTTATGAAGCTAGGAGACATATTACTCCCCAACAAACACTGGTTTCCCTTAACAAAGTCACTACTCGACTGTGCCTAATAATCTGAAGGAAAATCAAAGGACCTGCAACCACATCAGCAATATTGGCAACTTATTCCACTTTAATGGCATTTTGATTGATTTTTTTCCCCTCTTCCTAATGGTCGTTTTATAGATTTGACGCAGCTTCTGCAAAACAGTAGCGTGTAATAAACCTCCCCGAAGGCAAACGTTAGCCATTAAAGCTCTTGTCTTACCAGGGCTCATAATTGGAGGTTGACCACCACCACATTTTGGTTTCTAACATAACACACTTCTAAGACTAGACTTATATTTTTTCTGTCTCTAAAGCTCTTTGATGTAAAAAAGCCCAGCTTTCCTGTTGTTGATGGTCATAATATGTGAAAAGATGACGTTCCCATGCTTTGTTTGAGCAATGGGGCTAAAAGTAACCATAAATAGGTGACCTTGGCGCTGACATTGTAGAATTTCAGCCAAGCATTGACCTGATGAAAATGGAAGGCCAGGCTGCTAATAAATCAGGATGCTTTTAAAATGAGTTTACCCTAATGCTCATTCATCACACACTGTAATGCCATTTGCTGGCCCGGGATTCGCTGCTGTGCACAAACACAGCAGTAAATAACAACAGGGCCCTTGCATCCTTCGCATCGCTGCAGCCTCCAACACTGGCATACATTTATTAAAGACGCCCCCGCCTTGCACAGCGACACAACTCCATGACACCCTAAGCTCCTCTCTGGTACACACACACACACAAGCCTTCCTTTACAAATACACAGTTCCACACGTAAAAATAAAAAGCATAATCTGAAGAACACCAGACAGAGAACAAAGCCCTGCAGCATAACTTTGCACCTTGTAAACATTCACCAAATTTACTGTAATTGTCCCATGTTGGTATAAATTCTTACTAAGGCACCATATCACACCGTCAACATCTGAACAGAAAGAACAGAGAAGAGGAGAATAATAGATGAGAAACGCTACGCCTCCATTGGGATTTGCTAAAGAAAACAACCAGTGTAAACAAATCACAAGCCTGTTTTCATATGCAACTCCAAAACAAGATACACAGCAAGGTATCTGCTTGGCTTGGGTTTTCATTTCTTACTTGTGTTGTTTGTAACGACTCTTCTCTGAAAAAAGTCATTATCTGGAATGCAAAAAAGCAGAGAAACCTCATTAAAAAGCAACATTTGTAGAGGGAGGACTGTGATAAACAATAATAGATGACAACTGTTATTGCCCCTGACACTGATGAGCTCCTCTGGAAGTTTGTTTATTAATTAAAAAAAACACTACTTTCTGTAGCTGGGGGGGCAGTTACCAATTTCCTTCATATACCCCCCCTCCTCCCTTTACACTCCCCATGTGCAAGCCATTGAGCTGTGGAGGGGTACTCGTTCATCAAACTTCATGAAGCTTGGGAGAGACAGGTTCTGATAATGTGCGCCGCTAAAGCTGATTTTCCATGATGAATCTCGGAGCATATAAATTGGCTAATATCTGAAAACATTTACAGATACTAGAGGAATTGACTACTTGTGGGACATGATGGATGAGCCTCTCCAACACTGGCCGACAGCTCTGCAAATCTCTGTGGCTGCCTAAAGCCCTCATTTGATTTTCCAATTTACTCCTTTTAAATTTATCCTCCCGCACTGAAAAAAAGATAGGAAAGTGGGAGAGTATAGACAAGGAGCAGGAAAAAAAAAAAAAAACATCTTTTTTTTTTTTTTTACTATCCACGGTGGTGTGTGGGTGTTAGTTGATAATATGAGGTAGTATCTTGTGTGCAGGAGGAGCCCGGTCCCTGAAGAGGTTACTGGGGCAGAACTGATCTGCTTCCACCTGATTCTTCTTGATAGCGGTGAGATGAAACTCTACATTTCAGTGTGTGTGTGTGTGTGAATGTGTGTGTGCAGTTGGAGTAATAGTAGACCAAGGGAGGCTCTGCTATAGAATGAGACTTCCCAGGTCAGGCCATTAGAGTGTGGCAAAGACTGACTGGAGCTCCTATGCTGAAAAGGAGTAATTAGTATACTTGTCAAGTGAGGTGCTATGGTGCTGCTTACCTCCCATTCACACACACACACACACACACACACACACACACACACACACACACACACACACACACACACACACACACAC
>JARVGQ010000781.1:3488216-3507700 GCA_031762355.1 Hypsolebias martinsi
TCCTGTGTAAGGCTTCATGTTCGTCATCCCTCTGTGTTTCATCCATTTAAAGTAAGTCTGCTGCCCTGACAGCTTTTGTTAGTTTATTATTTAAAATAAATGTTTTTACTTATTTTATTTGGAGCCTCTTTGTCTTCCTGCAATTGGGTCTCAACTCAGGTACGCGGACATGACATTAAATGCACATATATAATGTCTTTTATCCAACCAGGAGACTCAAAGCACTTTACAACACAATCAGTGCCCACATTTATTTCCTCCCATCCACAAACGTTCATGCAGCACTGTGTCTCTACAAGACTAATCCGTGTCAATCATTCTATAGAGAATAATCAGTGCTTTAGATCACATTCGAACAACGATGGGACGCACATTGAAGGCATTGAGGGGTTCAGTGTATTGTCCAGGGACACACTGCTTGAAGCAGATGTCTGCTTGTTCCGAGCCTGGTTCTGTTGGGTGTTTCTTCCTGTTATAAGAGGTTTTTCCTTTCCACTGTTGCCTTTGTACTTGCTCAGGATGGGCGACTGCGATGAAGTGAAGATTCAACACAATCTGATGTCTTCCTTGGATACAGAACTTCTACTAATTGGCTTTTTATGTGTGTGAATGTTTCTGTACAGTGCCCTGACACAACTTCTGTGCTATATGAACAAACTGCAGTGAAATGACATGTACTGTATATTGTTGGAATCAAACCTCCAACTCTGATTGGAGGACGACTGCTTTAACCACACAGCCACAGCTGTCATGGTGGTGGAGGTGGTGGACTAAATCCTGAGCAGCCTTGCTCCAGGAGCAGCAGCATGCGCATATCAAGCTGGATGGGGCGGTGGGCTTCGTCATGTAGCACCGGGACTTTTTTCAGCTCTATAAACATTAATAAATACTAAAATATACTACCACTTACTACTACTACTACAACAGTAAACTACCACTTACTACTACTACTACAGTAAACTACCACTTACTACTACTACAACAGTAAACTACCACTTACTACTACTACTACTACAGTAAACTACCACTTACTACTACTACTACTACTACTACAGTAAACTACCACTTACTACTACTACTACAGTAAACTACCACTTACTACTACTACTACAGTTTACTACTACTACTTTACTACTACTACTACTACTACTACTACTACTACTACTACTTGTGTACATAATTTCATTCCTTCTCATGTACCACACAAGACAGTAATGACAAAGTTTACTTGAACTTGAACTTGGACTACTGTATCCCTTGTTCGCCACCTGCTTTGAATTTTATCAGGCATTTAATGTCTGTTATTGGTTGTTATCATCCCCATAGGTTGCGTTCAGATTGCCCCTCCTGTACCTCCTATTAGGTATAAAGGTACATTGTTAGCACTGATCATAGGGTCACGTGGTTAGGTTAAAAGTAAAGGTCTGGGGCTTAGGTTTAGGGTCTAGGGTTAAGTCGAGGGGTGGAAGAAACTTCTGCTTTTACACGTGTGTGAAGCTGCATATTATTATCAGTGATAAGAACGTGAGTTTAAAACTACTAGAAGGTAGGAGGGACAGTCTGAACGCTACCTATGGGAATAACAACGCTCATTTAATGGGCTGACAACAGCAAAAGCCACTGACTTCGTGGTTTTTCACTTATTGTGGGGGGCATGGTCCCCTAAACCCGGCGATAAACGAGAGACTACTGTAGCTTATCTGATCATTTAAAGACCACTGAGACTGTTGAGGCTTTTAAATCTTTCCTGAAGACATATCTTTTCTCCTTGGCATTTGATAAAGTTTTGTAGGCTCAGTCATCCAGGTAGATCCATGCAGAGTTTGAGAACCAGTTAGAGCTGACTCGTTGTGTTTTATTGTTCACTTTCTTGTGTTTCCTTAGTGACACAAGATGTATTTTCTTGTTCTTGTTTCTTGTTTTCATTTTAATTTGATGAAATTGCAAAGCACTATGGTCAACTTTTGTTGTTTTTAATGTGTTTTAATGTATAAATAAATTGACATTGACATGTTTAGGCTGCCTTCAGGTCTAGACCGCCTTAGCAAAGTAAATCTATGATTTCAATAAGATTTGCAATAAATGCAACTTTCTAAAAGTACTTTTGTAATTCATTGCATGTGCTCACACAAAATATTTATTTTTGGAGCCAGTCCAATTCAAGATTGATGACATAAAGCTAATCAACATAGGCCAACACATACAGTAAATGACCATAGCTCTGTCAGTTGTCAAATGAGCTTAAATTTTAGTTAGTAGTTGCTGAGTGTCGTCAGTAACACATGCTGTTAGTGTGACGTCTTGCATAGCTGCATGAAAATACACATACACATTATTTTCAAGGCTCAACCATACTCTGTCATGTCTCAGTAAAATATATTTTTAGTCTAAAACTTTGATGTGGAATGAAATGCATGCATTCAAATAATGCTAGAGCTTTTGTTAGTCACATCTAGGAAGTTATAAATCTGTTTGTTGACTTATTGTTCATTCTTGTTCAGCTTTTAAATATTTATCAAATCACTCTAAATGAACTTGATTGAATCGGATAATATGTAGCCATGGCTTTCTCAGTCAAATAGATTTCCTATGTGTTGCTGGACATTAAGTCCAAAACCAAACCATATGCCACCAATTGGCATAAATTACCCTAGATCTAGATTATCAGTGGTTAAAAAAAAAAAGAGATACCTGTCCAAGTGAGGCATCATTAATCCTCCAGCCGTTTTTGTTTTGCAGTAAGCTTGCCAACCACTCACTGAGGGTTGGTTTGTTATCCTGGTCGCAGACATTGTAATTAGGCCTCAAAAATCACACTTCCAGAAGTGGAATGCGCCTGGGGCCTGCGCCAAGAGGCTCTAATGTGGGGCGCCATGGGCCGCTTGCCTGCAGACACAGAGGGCTGGCAGATGGAGGTTGCCATTAAACATGGACAATCAAAGAACACAATCACTGAGCAATACATTGAGAGAGAGGAAGAAGATGTACGGGCTTACACCAAAATTAGTGTTATTAAAGGAATATGGGGGATTTTCTAATGACAGCAGCTGGTTACACATGAATCTGCTCAAAAATCAGTCGTAAGCAATAAGTATTCAAGTATTCTGATTGTAGTAATTCTTTGGGATATCCTGAGAAAAAATGTTGAGCTTCACAGTCAGATCTAGCTGCTGGACCAGAAGAAAGTTTGGCAGATAGTATCATTCTCTACAATGAAAGTAAAACAGCAAATCGTGTAACAATGGTCAGCTTGATTTATTTCATACCATTTCTTTATTTGTTGTTTTTCTCTTTGTTTCATTTTCACCTCCATCTCACCCCCTTTACACATTCCCATTTCCTCTCTCCGTGTTTTAGGACTTCAGGTTCCTGGAGTCTTGCAATACGAGTCACATACAAGTGCTTCCTGCTTCACTTCCTGAGTGGAAAGACATGCAAAGGCACTGGTGGTAGCAGTGATGTGGTGGCGCTCTCTTCCAACAAAGCTCCGCCGTCACGCCATCTGCCTAAATAAAGGTTGAATGAATATCATTCTCATTTACTGCATCTGCTTATGTCAGTGACAGGTACACAACAGCGAGCAAACAAACAAGACACGTCCGTCTCCGCACAGGACTAAAGACAGAGAGAGGATGGAATGAGGCCAAGTGTTCAGTGAGCGAAACTGACTTTGTGGATACAAGAGTCCTCTGCTGGATCGCACTTTCACTTTTAAACATCTTTTTAATGATAAATCCTTCTGGCTTTTGTGCTTCATTGCCTCAGGACCATACATTTCTCAGGGAAGAGCCATTAACAAAAAAAGTAAAAAAAAAAAAAAAAAAGGCTGACAGGACCTGTGCAGTGTGCACTGAAGTTGGTTTGTTTCAGCTCAGATGAAGTCCAGAAACTGCCTAAACACACAACATGCAGTTGCAGACCTCTCACTGAGGTCAGATGACAGCATGTCTGGTTTGGCAGCCATGCCTTTCATGTCAGTAACAAACCAGCTGGTATTTAGGATTTCTGTGGTTGGGATGGTTTCTTTCCCAGATCTAAAACAAATAAAAGTTTCACAGAAATCCTTGTCCTTCAATGTGTCTTGTTGCTGTTGCAGAGTGCTGTTTTCTGATCTCTGCTGCTAATGAAGGTTTGACACCTGAAATACAGTAAATACTTTTTTTTTTGTCTTTTCTGCTGCAAGTTTTTATTTTATTTTACATAAGATCGGACGACATGGTGACAGTCAGTTGTGGGAAAAATGGCACAGAACAGAAAGGCCTCTCACAATTAAATATCCTGTCTTAAAGTGTTTTCAGGGAGTTTGTGTAAACACGGCTCAGTCAGTGCAGCAATAAAATGATTTCCTCTCACCACAGTGCAGTGCTATTCTGATGAACATTAGGAGGAACTGCAACGTTCCCACAAGAACGTTACCAGCTTTGCTTACTGATTTCCGTACTAATTTTAAATAACATCTTTCCACATCTTTAAATAGATTTATTATACATGTTCTGAAGTAGACAGTAATATCATCTTTACCTGTAATTATTGCTGAAAAACGTCTTTGTGGCTTGCTTTTAATTTTGTGCGAGAAGAGTAAATTTATGACTAATCTATGGAAGTGCACCTTATTATCGCAGTAACTTTAAATAACCGCATTGCAGAGATATGCCAGGATTGAGCTATTTCATTTAATCAAATTAAAGTGAGCTGACGTTAAAATCATTTTTTCTGGTTCTTTTTTTTTATAGGAGCTGATTAGTTATGAGCCATGCTAGATTTTCTCAGTCTTAAACACATACTGCGTACAGTATTACAGGGTTAATGGGACAGATAATTGATAGTGAACCATAGGAGGTTAATAATAGATGCTTAATTGACTCCTATCAATTTGTTACACTGAACATCACTGTCTAAAGATCCTATTCATATTCCCCGCATCGACTACATTTCTTTTTTTTATGATCAGCACATTTGGGATTCACAAAGACTGTGCAATTTTGCATTAAAAGAAGCCAAAGCAATTAAGGCCATAAATGATTAATATATGCTGCTGCAGTTGATCTCTGCATTAACAAGATGTAAAGGCAGAGGTGAAGATACATTTAAATGTAAAATGTTTATTTTTATGAGTTTGTGTCGTGATTTTTTTTTTACGCGTTAGGCAAACATTGTATTTACATCAAACATCCATGATCTTTACTCACAGCTTCTTTCTTTTCAGGTTGTGGGGGTTGCTGGTAGCAGTGACTGTACAAGAAGCGGGGTACATTTGGCCACATGGAGACAAACAAGATAAGCAAACATTTACACTGCTCTTCTGATTGTATGTACCATACTTTTTGTCATATAAGTCACAACTTTTTGCATACATTTGCAAGCCCTGCGGCGCATACACCAAAGCGACTAATATACATTTTTTTCTCATATTTATAACAGTTTTTGGCTGAGATCTGACGATAGCATTCATTCTGACATGGGAAATATTGAACATTACCATTTTCAGCCACTAGAGGGCCCTTGAGTAATATGGCAAGCCAAGTGTCTCATTACTACGTTAAGGCTATTGAAGAGACACTTGACTTGCCATATCAAGCCACCTTCGTCTTGCTCTGGAACTCCTGGAGCAAACATCAAATCAGCTGCATTTTGCCATGCAGCTCAGACAAAATGCAGCTGATTCGACCATCAAAGTGCATCTATTAAGGAAAAGCTAGACTGAGACACACCTTTGATATAATGTCAAGCAAACAAATAATTGTTTTTAAGTGTTAATCTTGTTAAATATTTCTTAAAGTCCTCCCGTGCACGCTCCTGTGGCCGCTATTTGGCAGCCAATCGATTTTTGGCAATACACTGATCCACATTTCAGGGTTGTCAGCGGTGATGCATCAGCGATGATGCATAATAGCTGCTATTCATACGGCAAAGCGACTTATTCATGTTTTTTACACTTTATTAGATACATTGTGACTGATGTGACTTATACAGCAGTGCGATGTGTACGACGGGAAGTACGGTAGTCGTTTACCTCTGAACACCAGCATGAACAACAGGTGTTTCCATCAGCAACACGTGAAATAAAGTTTATTCTTTTGACACCACATGATAGCGAGAACGTCAGTCCTCACTCAGCTACTGTCCCAGGCCCTGAGGCTCCTCCCACCCCCCTGGAAGAGCTCCTCTGTTTATACTTATCTGTTTCACCTTTTTCCTCTCCGAACAGATTGCGAGCAGGCCAAGAGGAAACCCATCCTGTGTGAGTTCCACATACTTTCCTGTTAGTGCAAACAGCTGTAAGATGTTATAGATCAATGGTTTTCTGATGAATTAAAAAAAAAAAAAAGTTATGTGGAAATGAAGACACACTGAGTCTTAAAAAAAAAATGACACATGTAAGAAACAAAGAGGGAAAACTCTTTGTTGAGGATTTTGTGAATTAATTAAATTGTAAATAGTCCACTTTTTATTCTTCTATTTCTGTGGCTCATATCAGTTGAATTTGCCAGAAAGCTGACTGACTGATAATCTAAATGAATGCAAATAGAGCGAACTGGAACAAACTGGGAGCAGACTGATAGATGAAGCTCACAAAGGCTGTGTGGCTGCATGAAGAAGAGAAGGTGTCAGAAGGCTGACCGTATTAATCACAGCAATTATTGAAAGTGTTCTTCAGTGACATCATCGTGTCGGCCCATATATCAGCCATGAGCAGCCGTCTTATGACTTAGTGACAGCCTGAGTGAAGGACGTCGAGCAGTAAAAGTTTGCAGGTTATATGGAGTGAAAAATGGAGCCATCAGGCCGCCATAATCTGCCAACATTTGTTATTCCCGAGATATCATTTCACAAGATGACGCTGAATGAGTTATTATCATTATTGCCCTTTTTAACTGCAAATTGAATTTTCTAACTGATTTACACTTGTTAATATTACCCACTGCACAACTATTAGGGGCCATGGTAGCTCAGTGGTCAGTGCAGCAGTCTTGTATCCCTGAAGGGGCAGGTTCACTGAAACTTATGCCAGCAGTTCTTTTTTCGTTGGTGTTTGACGGCGGATTGCATCCACTCTGTCGCATTACTGCCTCCTTGAGACTGAAGCACATGGCCACATCTCCGTAAAGGAAGTTTTACTGACATGAAACCTAAATCTGTCAATCTGCGTTCGCTTACTCTGGAATAGAGTTACATTCGGACCTAAAAAATCTGACCCGACCCAGTAAATTAAATGTAATTACTTGCCCGACCCAAAAAAGACAAAAAAAAAAAAAAAAGACCCTTTTTTAAATTAAGCTTTTACTACATTTGTAAGCAAATCAGTTTGACATGATAATTTAAAAATGTAATGAAATGAAGATATAAGATTTCTTGTTTATTAACAAGTCACCAAATGGACATTAACACAGCTACAAAACGAATAGCCTAAATAATCAGTTGTAAAGGTAGGCTATTATACAGATAAACAACAATATTTAAGAGCAAAATTATTTGTAAAAATATAAAAAATGGCTTCTTTAATCAAACGCGCTTCTCCCTTCGGCTTTTCTAGATGGTGCTACTTCCTTCACCGCTGATGAGAGCAGGGTGTGGAGCGTGACGCATGCGGCCGATGATCCAGTTGCCCAGTTGAAGCTTAATGTGACTTTTTTAAAAACCTCTTTCAACGACTGGTCAGACCTGAGTGTGCACCTGACTCACATTAGCAGGCTTCACTGTGCTGACTTTGTACTTTGTAGAGTGAGTTCTCCCATTTTTAGCTTTTGTTTAACACTTTCCAGCTCCATTAGGTCGCTTGGTCAATTGCAAATCCTCAGATGTGTGATAAGAGCAAAGTGCAAGCGGGGCCACATGCACAATTAAAACTGCATCAAAAGTCTGAGCTCGACCCAGCCCGTCCATCAAGCACATCATTTTGGCCCGGCCCGAATTTCGAGTCGGGTCGGGCCAAAAATCGCAGCTCTGCTCTGGACGGAGACAAAGTCAAAGTCAAAGGTTTTTTGCCATACACATCACATGTGGTGGAACGAAATTGTGTGCACAGGGTCTCAGATCCAACAATAAAATGTAAAAGAAAAACAATATGAGCCCAGAAAAACACTAAAGTAAGAAAACACCAAGCACTAGTAGTTTAAAAACAATATGCACACAACAGGGACCCGGATGTGTGACACAAAAAATGAATTTTGCAACTGAAACTGAACAATAAAACTGAATTTTCAAAGCAAACAAATTCAGTTTCAAACCATTAAATTCTGTTTCAGTTTAGCAAAATTCAATTTCAAAACAGAAATTCAAATTCAGTTCCTGATGGCATAAGTTTCAGCCATAAAAAACAAAAAACAAATGACAAACCTTTTTTATTTGCACACTTGGACAACCCCTGCTGAAGGAAAACCATCAGCATCCCACTGTGCAACCAGTGCTCTTTAGAAAACAACTAAACAGGAAAAAGAAGACGTGTAGATTCACACCTTAGATAAGAGTTCAGAATTTTAAAGGGAGTCAGTGGCAGGTTAATGAATAATTAATGTATTACCTGCTATAAATAACACTGAACAATCATAGTTTGAAAAAGGTGATTAATTCTGATTGACAAACTAATCTGAGCAGAGGCTGAGGGGACTGGTGCCATCTTAAAACAACTTTAATCTAAAAAGGTTTATTGCATTTCTTATGAATGCTATTTTGTAAACTTTCCACTTTGGTCAGCTCTGTATTACATGACGTTTCTGGCGGAAATATTATGATATTTTTAATTGAATGGCTACTATTTGTGCTTAGAAACAAATAAATAAATATGTTTTTGTTTGTTTGTTTGACAATATCATCCATTGGTTCTTGATCATACTTAGACCAGGCCATTAAATTGTCCATTGTGTCAGAACTGAACTCTTTTTGCAAACTGAGGCCTTTCACAGAGCTGTCTACAGCAGCTAAGATAATAAATGTTCATATCCATTCTGCTGAACCCCACTTCAAAATATCTTGTGTGTAAACAGTGCGTACACAGAAAAGTTTTGTGTGCACAAAAAGATTGTGGATGCCATGTTCCACGAAAACATCTGGATGTGAAAAGATATGCAAAATTTTGAGTTGTCATGAGAATGTGCATACTGCCACAAATATTTTCAATTGACAGTATCAAATTACAAAGTATGGAGAAAATCAGCCAAATACACTGAATCATGACTCCATTTGTTTTCTCGTGAGTTAGAACATTTATGATTTAAACCAGCACAATAAACTTGTCACCTCACACAATATACAACCTCAGTCATATGAACTGTAAAGGTACCTCTATTTTTATCAAGTGAAGCTGTAAACGCACATCAGTGACCGCTTGTGAGATGAGAAAACAGTTGGATCAGCAAATTATTTCAAGGATTCAAGGTTGTTTATATGTCATTTATACCCCATGTGATACATGTGGTGGAACAAAATTGTATGCACAGGGTCCCAGTTACATCCAACAAAAGTATAAAATGTAAAAGAAAAACAGTAATAAGATCTAAGCTATGATCTAAGAAAAATGTTTATAAACACACTGAGCACTAGTTGTACAAAAACAATATGCCGAACAGCAGCACGAACATGAGTCTGAGTATGAATAAACACAGCAACATGAAACAGATCAGCAGCAACATGAAACAGATCAGCAGCAACATGAAACAGATCAGCAGCAACATGAAACAGATCAGCAGCATGATGTGATTTTTCACAGTGATTATCCTGGTTAGATATTCATGAGTGTAACAGCTTCAGGGTAGAAGCTGTTCCTCAGTCTAGTGGTTCTACACTTAATGCTCCTCAACCTCCTGCCTGAATTGTGAAAGCATGTTAAGAGAAATCCAATTTAAAGTATGAGTTTTCTTCTCTGATGGTTTTCCACTTGTAATAGTTTTGCACTCCACTGTCAATACACAGTTTTAAAACAAATATTTGTAACAAAACGCGTTAGATTAGCACACATGGGTAACTCACACATCTGTAAAAACACCCAGCATTTATGCTGCTGTCCACATTCAGTGTTTTTCACCAAGGATTGGTTTTTTGTTTGTTTGTTTGTTTGTTTTGTTTTGTTTTACTGTTGTAGTACCATAACACTCATTTCACATATTAGAACGTTGGTATGGCAGCACGGTAGATAGTAGAGCTGTTGCCTCGCATCGAGAAGGTCATCGGCTCAAATCCCGGCCCAGGGGCCTTTCTGGATGGAGTTTGCATCTTCTTCCAACGCATGTGTGGGTTTTCTCCGGATACTCCAGTTTCCTCCCACAGACCAACAGCATGCATGTTAGACTGATTGGTAACTCTAAATTGTCTCCAGGTGTGAGTGAGAGAGTGAATGGATGTTTGTCTCATTTGTCTCTATGTGTCCCTGTGATGGACTAGAAACTTGTCCAGGGTGTCCCCCACCTCTCACATAGTGACTGCTGGACATGGGCACCGGTGACCCCGTGAGCGAAAAAGGAAAAAGCGGGTAAAAGATGATGGATGGATGGATGGATGGATGGATGGATGGATGGATGGAAGTTAGCATGTATTTTCTGTAAAAAAAAAATAAAGTACTATACCTTGTACAACTAAACATCAACTCAGTTATGTTAAGTTACTCAGTTAAGTTACTCAGTTCAACTCAGTTGAAAAGGAGGCACCATGGATGAATTCCCATCAACCTGGTGCCGGTGCTCGAGTATCTGACCGCTGAGATCCTGGAGCTGGTGGGAAACTCGACTTGTGACAAAGGGAGGACTGGGATCATCCCCCAGAACGTTCAGCTGTCTGTATGTGGCAACAAGAAGCTCAGCAGACTGCTAGGAGGAGTGACCATCACACAGGGAGGAATTCTGCCAGACATTCAGGCAGTCCCGCTGCCCAAGAGCACTGAGAGGCACGCCAGATCTGACAGCAAGCTGGATGCAGGTGGACTGATTGGTATCTGTGGCCAAATTCTTTGGATTAGCTGTAGGAGATCCTTCCTGCCCACAGGAAGGACATAAACAACTCTTTAATGAAACCAGGATGATGAGCTACAACACTTAATTTCCCTCTGGGATTAATAAAGTGCATGTGTTTTTTTAATTGAATTGAACTGAATTATGAAGTTTCAAAAGAGATGACAAAGGCGGATCTCGATGTTGAGTTGCTGAAATCAAGATATGGACGTTTGGCCTCAGAGCAAAAATCAAAATTGTTCTACATTTGGCTTCATCGACCAACTTCCTCCATGCAGTGGGAACATTTAAGATACATGAGCATTTCTGTAAAAGCATCCATGCCTGTGTGCACAAGCAGGAGAACTTTGTGAACTCAGTGAAGCAGCAAGGCCTCGCTGACATGAGTGGTAATTACTGCTCCCTCTGGCAAGCTCCTCTTCCCGCTTTATCCCTTACAATGCAAAAGCTTTACCGCAGCGTCTTAATCAATACCAACGTAAATAGCTCCATCACTGACTTTCTTCTTGACTGATTGCATCTGTCACAAGAGAATCACTGCTCACCTTTGCTCCTAATGATCCATCATCAAATAAAATATTCATATGTTGCACAAAGTCCACACACCTGCATTAAATGAGTAAAATGCACGCAGCTGTGACCTGTAGAGACAAATCAATGGAGCTTCCCAGCGTTTGTCAAAGAGGTTTATTACAGAAAATAGATTTTATTCTGTTTGTTTGCACCCATCCCTGTTCATTTCCTCTTCATCTCAATTCATTTCCCCTGCCAGTGGAAGAGAGAAGACGGCTTGTTTACTGCCAGCATCTCACATCTTTCTTAAATATGTATGGAAATTAGTTTGACGGTGACTCTCCTGATGAATTGCCCTCTACTTTCATCCCACTGTCGTATTGAATTTCTTTCATCTTGATAAAAACAGATGGAACTTCATATTTCCCCAGAATAAAACCACTATACTGCCTCGCAAGTTGCTGGCCTTGTCATGTCGTTGTTCAATTTTCCTCTACTTCCAGAGAAGAGTCGAATATTCCTAGTCAGAAAATGACGTGCTGAACAAAACACGTCTTTCTGTGTTTGACTGTAACAGTCTGTGGTTTTAAAGTTGAGACAGGCCTGCTGTCATTCGTTATGTTTGTCCCAACAGGGCTCTTCAAGAGCACCTGCTATATCGATGTTCGTTGGTTCCCCTTCGATGTCCAGAGGTGCGAACTGAAGTTTGGCTCTTGGACGTATGGAGGCTGGTCTTTGGATTTAAAGATGCTGGAGGCGGACATCACTGGCTACATCGCCAATGGAGAGTGGGATCTTGTTGGTAAAAGGGTGTCCTGTGAATTGTGTCCAACAGTGCATTGCATGTCCTATCATTTTCTCAGTCCCCTTAAAATGATGGTAGATCTTTGAGTTTTCACCTGTTTCCTACTACAGCAGGTTGTGTTCTTGCTTGCAGAGGTCCCAGGGAGAAGGAGTGAGCGTTTTTATGAATGCTGTGATGAGCCTTACCCTGATATCACGTTCACTGTGGTAATGCGCAGACGGACATTGTACTATGGCCTCAACCTGCTCGTCCCGTGCGTCCTGATCTCTACTCTGGCTCTGCTCGTCTTCCTTCTGCCTGCCGACTCTGGAGAAAAGATCTCACTGGGTCTGAGGAGCACAAACACACAACTACATAAATAAACGTGCAGTACAGTCATGGCTAAAAGAAAGTCCACCTTTTACAGCATGAATTTGCTGCTCCATTGGGGATCATTGTTCTGTTGCATCATCAATTTGTCCAGTCTTCACTTGTGAAGACACTGCGTCTGAAGGGTAAACCGTCTACTTTGGTCTCATCCAAACCAAAAGACATTGTCCCAGATGTCTTGTGTTTCATTCAGATGAAACTGTGAAAACCCAAGTCGAGACACAGTTTTCCTTTTAGAGAAATTACTTTCGCCTGCAATCCTTTTAAGCAGCCCATTCATGTCCAATTCTTTTCTAAATGAACTGTCATTACCTTGAGGCAGCTGTGGTTGAGTGGTTAGAGCAGTCATCCTCTAATGCAAGAGTTGAGGGTATGATTCCATCAGCAGTCACATGCTGAAGTGTCCCTGGGCAAGGCACTGAACCCCTCATTGCCTCCGATGTGTGTCCCATCAATGTATGAATGTGATAGAGCTCTGATTAATCTTTGTACAGATCTAGTAGAGTGCTGTATGAATGTGTAAAATGAGGACACAGATTGTGATGTAAAGAGCTTTGAGTGTCTTGATAAGATGGAAATGTGCTATATAAGTACAGTACAGTCCATTTACCATTTATCTTTACATTTCTGTTTAATAAATATTGACCTGATGTGCATTTTGCACACTTAAAGTAAGATTTAAGTAACTTTAGAAGCTGGTTAAAAACCAGATCATCTTCTATGTTCTTGTATAAAACCCCAAAATGAAAGACTTTCGTCTTTCTTTTCTGCTTGACTGTAGATTCCTTCACTGCAAACTGTTTTAGGTTTTATCATCCACTGATTTATTCAGTTTCCTGAATATTATTGAAACCATGAGCATGTCCGTAGATCCAGCAGATATTTTCAAGCGCAAATTTAATTGGGTCTCATTAATTATTACTAAGTGGCCTGAAAACAGCAACGCTTGCTGTTTCATATAATTTACTGCGTCAACGGGATGCTCTTTCATCACCACCTAGCAGATGAATGGTTTTGAAGGCAGGTAAATATTAAAGATGCTGCCCAGAATCAGAAGATTATCTGAAAACACAGAGTTCATAAGATATGGATTAAGTTATGGCAACTCTTTCTTTTTCTTGGGTTTTATTTTTTTTTTTTTGGATTTGAGGGAAAATGTTGAAAGAGCAGCATTTGTTTAAGCTGAACTACATGTCATGGTTTAGATCTGAGTAAATATACATTTAACATTATCACTCTGTGTGACAGCACAGTTGATCCTTAGCCTGTCACATTTCATCTTCTTCATACAGAAACGTCCAAAGTACTGTAATTTCTGGACTATTGAGCGCACCCAAGTATAAGCCACACCCACTACATAAAAGAAAAAAGTAACTTTGTTCATATATAGGCTGCACTTGTGTATAAGTCGCGGGTGTCCATGTTGTAACGTGAGACATTTACACAATTTTTTTTTTTAATCTTTTGATTAAACGTGTATCGGCATACACAAATACGTACAGTTTTATTTTTTTCTAAATAGAGCTGGTGACACAGCTGATTTTCATTTCATTTTTTCATTTACCCTTTATTTACCCAGGTAGTCTCATTGAGTCATGGCAACTCATTTTCAAGAGAGACCTGTTTAGGGAGCAGATGTTGGGGGTTAAGGGCCTTGCTCAGGGGCCCAGAGTGGGGCGAATGAGAGTGGAGGCAGGTGTGGGTGTTTCACCTTTTTTCCACCCACATTTTTTGATGTTGTCGGTACCGGGGCTTGAACTGGCAATCTTCCAATCACAGACCCACTGTCTCTAACCACTGTGCCACTACTCCCCCTAATTAATATATAAAATAAATACAGTAGCCTACAGTGAATCATTGATCTCTATCTTCATTGTCCTCCTGTAGAGGATTTTTTTTAAAACTGCATCCACTGGCAGACTGGAGCAGAAGTTGATCTTTGCATGCCATCAGTTTCGGTAAATGATTTCTCACCACCAGTCATCCAAGCTTCCCACTGAGCTTCGAGTGTCACATTAATACACAGTTCACGTGCCCCCAGGGAGGGGTACAAGTTCCCCCTCCTCGTTTCATTGGTCCACTGTGACCTGTTTGGTAATTTCATAGGTCAGTTTTTTGTGGGTTTTTTTTACCTTTATTTATACAGGTAGTCTCATTGAGTCATGAGGACCCACCCCCCAGGAGAGGTGTGTATTGGGCAGCTATGTGAGCGCCGAGGTGTGACGAGGCTAAATGTTTTGGTAGCAGGAAGCTTGTTAGCCCGTCTGAAAACAAAAATCCATAAATTAGCTGCAGCATTGTATAAGCTGCGGGATTCAAAGTCTGTGGAAAAAGTAACGTCTTATAGTCCAGAAATTACAGTATTTTTATTTTGTTTTATTTTATTTTATTTTATTTTTAGGGGGGGGGGGGGTCCAAATTTATCTGTTTTGGATTTCTGTTCCCATTCTCCTCTGTCTTTTTGATCAATTCATGAACTAATGAAGTAAATTATCGGTAATCATTTCAATAATGATCAGTGTACCTCTGTTTATGTCGACAGACGATGAACTCCTTACAAACATGAGCTGCTCTAATCTTTGATGAATTATCAGTTTAAAATGGCATTTTGTACATATCAAAATGTCAAATGAAGCTGATTTCTGACTTGTAGAGATTAAAGAAGCTGTTCGTTGTTTTTTTTTAATCCAGTTTTCTAAAAATTAGTTTTGTTTATGCATAAAGCTGGAAACGACATAACTTCCCGCCATTTCCAGACAGTTTTATAAGTTGTGAGCTTTCGTTTATGTCCCCTAAATATCTAGAATGAGTAAAACCCCACAAACATAAAAAATTTTTTTGAATAATTAGAAGTTTAAAAAAAAAAGTTTATTAAAAAAAAAAAAACTTTAGTGAGTTGAATCATGACTGTGTTGTACCTAATTATTATTTTAGATTTTATACTATTAAAAACAGAGTATATCTTTAATCAAGTGATTATTTCTTTTCCTAGCAATATTTTTCAAACAGACTGACAGACTGATATGATCCAGTACATTTTTCAGCGTTGCTTATCTCGTAGGAAAAATCGTTTAATACTATCATTTAGCCTATGTTAGCTAACATTAGCCTTGTGCTCCAAATGCAACCTTTTATTTTATTATTACTCTTTAAGGAATTAAGTGCTTTGGTTATTTGTACCTGAATTGAAACCAGACACTGAGATGTCAGTTTGATTTAATGATGACAACTCTTTTTTTTATTTATTTAAATAAATTACATTCTGAACAGTCATTGTGTCACGCCATCCATTTACAACATAGATATTGTCTAGGAACTCAAATTAAAACTACATTAGGTTTATTCATTGTACTTATGCAGTTCAATGCTTCAGTTTGTGAGTCACGTGAACCAGAACCACTGCTCTGTTTAAACCCCTAATCAAAACATGTATCTTATAAATTGAGTTTGAACCTCTTAAATCTTTCAACAGCAGGTACAAATAGGATTAACTTAGTGTGTTTTCTTTAGTACTAACATGTCTAAATGTGATTCCTGCAGTCATTTTCAGACTTTTTGATTATTTGTAATAATTTCCAGATACCTGGAAATTACACTAAATTTAGAAGCTAAAGTGTTTTCTGAAACTTCGACTTAGTTTCTGCCAGTGTTTACCGGATTGACAAAATATCACCCAAGTGGTTTAAACAAATAACCAACAATTTCATTAGTTTTTCTCCATCATGAACAACCTCACATCTCATCCTTGCTGTATCCAGGGAAATCAGCTGTTCAGGTAGAAACAATAGATTATAACTCACCTTTGTTGTCTCATGAACGGTGCAAATAATCAAAGCTGGCAAAATTATTTGTAAGAGGGTTGGGAAAACAGCACATTCCCATCTCAGTTGACTCTTTTGAAATCATTGCATTTTGCATAAATGATGAAGGCTCTATAGAAACCGTTTTTGCAGCTGGTTAGGGCTGTTATGAAATGTAGCTGTAGGGAAATGACGTTTATGAATATGTATGCAGTTGTGAAAGGTTGTTGATTTATGCTGCAGCTGTTTTCCTTCATTAACTGAGCTGCAGAGGCAGATTTGTGTCTTTATGTGTGTTTGCACGTACAATACATGCTACATATTAATCGGATATATTGAGAGAGTTGTGCTTTTTTGAATTAGTTTTTTTCAGACAAGTCAGTATACAGGTATAGATAAGATTATTTTTGCAAAGATTCCGAGTTTTTTACAATTACATAATTTCTACAAACTGATTCTGTGATTAAAGTATTTAATTCCTGGTCAATCTAAGAGCTCTAACTGAGGATTTGCTGCTTCTGACCTCATGTGTGTTACCTCAATGAGCACCAGTGAAATAAGGATATCTTGTCCTACTGCAAATTATCATGTTTATTTATTTATTTATTTATTTTTACTTTACGTTTTAAAGTAAATTTTCTTAGAGTTCATAAAATTCCCTGATGGTGATTAGTTGGTTCAAAGATAAAAATAAAAAGAAAAAACTACGGGTGTGGTCACAACAAATTCTAATGTTTGTAGAAGTTAAAGATGCACTACTCTGGGGGCAAAACCCTGTAAATGTGTTCCTAATATAGTGTTTTGCCTCCACATAGGCAAACTTTATTTTAATTGTTTGCTCTTTTGTATATTTTATGTCCAGGCCTTTGTACTTGCATTTTTATTGTTAATAATTTAAAGTCATAAAAGGCTCTTCTTAGACAAATTAGCCAGGAACCAATTTAAAATGTTATATTTAGACAGAAACATTTTAAATGACAAGGAAGTCTAGTTTAGAGAATGCAATGTGGATCAAGACTATTGCACAGTAATATATATGCATGTCCTTAATGTGATATGGATCTTAAAGTCGTTTGTAAAACTATCCTTGTCACTCGTGGTTACAAATACCCGCTTTATGTACTGCAGTGCTAAGCATCACAGCACGGGTATACAATGGAAGAAGCTTTAATCTAACCCCAGCTCTGTTTCTAAGGGTGATTTTTTTTTTAATATTAATATATTTTTTTTTTAATAAAATGTCTAAATGAGAGCAAAAAGGTGAGGTGTCACAAGTACATCAAATAAATCATAAAAACAGCAAAAGGTGAATCACAAAACTGAAAACAAGGCAGCACAGTAACAAAGTATTATTGTTTTCCGCTAAATAAATGTATTGTTTAAATTAATTTTGTCACATCAGCTAATGCTGACACAGATTAGAGTTGTGATACTCGTTCATCAGAATAGAATTAGACTATTTTCCGTGACACTAACTGAGTTTCGTGTCCCTCCCAGGCATCACAGTCCTGCTCTCCCTGACCGTCTTCATGCTGCTGGTTGCAGAAATCATGCCAGCCACGTCAGACTCGGTGCCTTTAATAGGTAAGTCAGCCTAAAGTTAGTCCTGAGCCTGGTTCAACTGGAGGCTTCTTCCTGCTAAAAGGGAGTTTTTCCTTCCCACTGTTGCCATTGTGCTTGCCCAGGATGGGAGACTGCGACAAAGTGAAGATTCAACGAGTTTGCTGGTTTCCTTAGATAGAGAACTTTACTAACTTTTACTGTTTCTGTTACAATTTTGTTGTGAATTGACACTTTAAAAACAAATTGAACTGAACTGAATTGAAGTTACAAAGCAGTTGTCATGAAATCATGAGGGAACATTTCTTCTCCCATGTTTTTCTATGGATTTACCCTGTTTGACCTACAGAAGCAGATGAAGAAACATCTTTTAATTATTTAATTTATTTCTGGGAAGTTCATCAAACGTGTATCACTCTTACGCCTGTGGGTTGCAGTCCTGATCACATCAGTTTTGCAAGGGATCTTAAGAACCATTTCAACCAGTTCATCTGTGAATGTATCAAGTGATAATGTGCTGGTGGACCCAGACAGCATCAGGCAAGGAAAAGCCAAGAATGATTTAATAAAAATGAACATCATTATCGTCAATCTAAAACAACATCTTTGTCCAATAAGAATTTAGTAGAAAATTGTATATTGCAGAACCAGAAGTGGTTCAAAAGCTCCATATTAATGTGGATCATTATTTTCACTATGTCCATGCCCTTTCTGTTGATAGTACCTGTAGAAAAAATACATCTCATCAAAATTTTTTTCTTTGAACATTAAAAGTTCAATACTGAGGTTTCAGTAAATCTGAGCAGTATTGTGAGTTTACCCTTAAATTTTGGTTTATGATCCAATAGAAAATATTTACTTTCTCTTTTTAGTTTTCTTGTAATTTCCTTTTTTATTCACATTTTCTAACACAACTTTCTACAATCACTCTGACTCATCTTCTGTCCTTCTTTGCCCAGCTGAGTACTTTGCCACTACCATGGTCATTGTTGGTCTTTCAGTCATCGCCACAGTTCTAGTCCTGCAATATCACCACCATGATCCTGATGGGGGCAAGATGCCAAAGTGGGTGAGTCTTTCAGCTTTCACACTTTTAGCTGATGATAAATGCTCAGGTGGTTTGTTTTCTGTCTCCAAGTAGAACTGCTAATGTTTGCTTTGCATTTGAACTTGTTGTCAATAATGAGTCAATAATGAAGTCCTGAAGTCTTTTTTACTGTTGGTTAAAAATCACTCTAGAAAAAGAAACTCTGAATTTCTTTATGAAAACAAAAATTAAAATCTGCATGATTTAGACGTACATCTTTTTTTTTTTTTTTTGGCTTTTCCCTCTTCAGGGGTCTTCACAGTGAGTCATTATCCTCCATCTCTGTCCTCACTCCAACTACCTTCATGTCCTCTCTAACTGCATCATGTATCTCCTCTTTGTCTTTTTCCTGGCAGCTGCATTTCTAACATCCTTCTACCAATATACCCAGTGTCCCTCCTCTGGACATG
>JARVGQ010000781.1:3546663-3557965 GCA_031762355.1 Hypsolebias martinsi
TGCAGTATGTAACTTTTATAAAAAATATTTTATAATAAAATTTTATATTTTATTTATTTTATTTGAGTCTTGGTCTCGACTTGGTCTCGGACCCTAAAAGTCTTGGTCTTGTCTCGGTCTCTCTGTACACTCTGGTCTTGGTCTTGACTTGGTCTCAGGTGGTCTTAACTACGACACAACAAATAACTAGCATTTGGACTGTCCTCAAAATTTGCATTTAAGATTCATGTCTTGTTATTTTTCTATTCTCCATAGAGATCACTTGGTACTCTGGGCTTTTTATTTTATTTCATGGTAGCAGAAATGAATGGGTAGTAGGAAATCATTAGGCTGCATTTTCTCCCTGAAGGAGTGACATGGTGAGATGGTGTTCACAGCCTCAAACACAAGCATCTAGAAGACAAAATCAGGACTTACTTTTGCAAACAAGGAAAAACATCCAATACTCAACAAGCTTGACTGTTTCATCTGCTCTTTCATTCCTCCTAATACTATGCGCATAATCCCTAAATTAGACTGATCAATGTGCTAATCTTTCTTTGAGCCAATAGATTTTTGATTTAGATTTAAGAGAGTGCCTCCTATTCTAGATGGTGACTTCTGACTTATTTTTGTTTCATTGTCTGAGGACTGGGGGCCACTGATCCGGTATTTTCAAATTGTGGCACCACTGGGTATGCATACAAAACTCCCCACCACCCTTCTCCTTTACTCTCCCATGCCTGTGAGTCACTTCCATGCACCGTTTCTGGGGGTGGGGGGGGGGGGGCGGGGGGAGTAAGACAAATAAACAAGATCTCTTTCCAGAGTTTATGTTCTCTAAGAGAACTAGATGTGTGTGGGGGGGTTGGCAGGCAAGGGTGTGCTGGGGGAGTCTGTGGCCAGCAATTGAATATTGTTGCCCTTACCCAGAGAGATCTGTGTACACTACTTGCAAAGTCAAACAAATAGAACGGGGGTGCAGGTTTATGAGTGTTTGTGCGACTGCCCGTAAACCTCCCTGCCTGTCATCTTCAATCACTGTTCTGTTTCTGATCAGACCTCTTTTTTCTCTCTCTCTCTTTCTCCACACGTTTGTTTCTGTGCAATGGCATTTGTTTGTGTGTTTCTACTTTTTTCTGTTGTTTTGTGTATATTCTTGTGTGTTCTCCATGCGAACGCCAGGCCTGGACCCCGAAAAGCACTTAGGGAAATCCCTTGCTGATATGGAACCTCTTCTGAAACAGGTCATAGACTCATAGATACCCTATTTAAATTTTGACTTTAATACATTTATACATTTAAGGTTAACATGACATAAAGTTTTGTGCACAGCTTTATGAAATTCAAATGTTTTATTTTCCCTGAGCAGCTCTTCAACAAGTTTGGAGTTCATATATGTGGCGAAGGAGGTGAATATGAAACCTTCACACTTGATTGTCCTCTGTTCAAAAAGAAGATAGTCATGTGAGTAATCTTTTTATTGTTGCACTTTTTTCTCCCAACATTTTTCAAAAATATATTAAGAACAATTCTCATTTGGGCAGAGATGCAGCTGAGACAGTGATCCACTCAGCAGATGCTTTTGCCCCAGTTGGCTACCTGCGCTTCACCAAAATGCACACGGAGAGCAAACACGACGTGAGTCACTCTTCCAGTAATATACCTCGCTTCACAAAGAAGGTCAGTGCTGTTCAATAATTTTGCAAGCACAAGTTTGACCCACTTTCAGGATGATTACTTTAACGCCGCTCTCAAGGCAAAACAAAATACATAAAAATAACCTCTAGGTGTCTGATAACTTTGTCGATGGGAGGAGAAACTCCTCACTGCAGAGTGGTTCAGCTCCTGAAGGCCTTCCCAGCTCACTCAAACACAGTCTTGCCCTTAGTCTTTACTTTAATCCCTGACTCTTGTTCCTCTAGCCCCACGTGGTCTAGTTTGACGTCTGCAATATTTGCTGCAGCCTGAAACTAGGCCTAGCTTAATAAACATGTCTGCTCACATTAGGGCACTTTGCATTCAGGTAGATGGCTGATAGGACACAAGGCTGCAGGGGAGGAGCAGGAATTGGCTTTTGGCAAACTGGAGGCTGAATAAGACCTCACAAGTTATAAGAATGGCAGACATTTCACTTTGACCTGCAACGAAATATAAGAATCCCTAAATTATTGAAAGAAAGAGAGAGAGCTTATTTTGATAATTATTCTGTTTCAGATTCAATTTTCGAATTGTTTTCTGTAGGTGTGGTGAAGGTTTCGTCAAGGAATCAACACACATTTAAGCCCGAGTTTGATTCCTTTGCGTGCTTTACTGAAAATCATGCAGCGATATGGACATGTGCTTTTGTGCTTATGCACAGATGTACTGTACATCTGCATGTTAGATGGGGGATGGGAATGTTATGGACAGAAAAAAATACCCCCATCCCACAAAAACTGTGACCCTGCAGCCTGAGCCCCTTGAGCTTTAAATATTTTTCTACCACCCCCATCACACAGACATTGCATGCTCTTGCAACCCCCCTAGGTCGCTGAGAGAAGAGAAGGAAAAACCAGACCTTGCAAGAATGGGTGAGCGGGAGGAGGGAGGAGGGGGGCAACCAGGGGAGAACCTGCCCTGGTTTAGCCTTCCGAAGCTCTTCTCGTCAGGGTGACAGATCCGCGGTGACACCAGCACTAGAGGAAACGGCACCAAGCTCAGGGGGTGGGGATGGACCACCATCATTTGCCCTCCGTTAATGCTAGTCAAGCTATTTTTCATGCTGGCCAGGAGAGAGAGGCTGGAGTATAATTAATTTGATTATCATATGGCCTAATGCGGCTGACAGGAGACGAGGGGGGTGAATGAGTGTCGGGCAGTGTGAGAGAAGCATCGAGTAAATATGAAATATGTATTCACACGCTTGACACCCCAGCAAGATTTGGCAGGTAATATGTGTGCCTTAGAGAATGGTAATGATTTGTTATTCAAAGATGTAGGAACGTACAAGTAAATAGGTGGGAAAAAAATGTTAAAATTTAAAAACATGTACCCATCCAGTCAGGAGTTTTGACTGACAGGCAGCATGATTGCATCTACAGTATCAGAAAACACCGCTCTCTACTCGCCTCAACCACGAATATGTTAGCATGTTGTTTCATATTCATTCACCTTGAAGTTGTGTGTGTCTGGGTCCTTGTCATGTAAGAATGACACACACACACATTCAGCCTACTTACCGTATTTGAAAACGGTTGGCTAATTATACAGCGTTTTGTCAGTCTTTGCGAAAGGCTTTGTGCTCTTTGGTGGGCATTTGGCCTCATGAATTCCCTGTGGTGTTTTTTTTTTTTTTGCAGGATGTGGTGGCGAGAGCTCTGCCCCATGGTAGTTGTCCTTGCCAGAGTGCCATTGACAAGATGACTGAAGAGGTGAAATATGCTGATCAAGCCGAAGACAACCAGCACAAATTTACATCAAGCCGTGACCTTAGTTGTCAGCGGGGCCACGGTGAGATTCATGTGTTGTGAGACTCGCACATGCAGACATGCATGCATGAGTGTGTATTTATGTCTGTGTGTGTCAGATGATATCTTTGTGTGGTCTATGCTCTCTGGATCTGTGTCGTATGTGGCCTGCATCATAATGCTGCTGTTTGTGAACAACTGACAAGAGCTGTCATTTAAGGAGTGTATGTGTGACAGCCTCTGGATTAATTTAGTTTCTGTCGTAAATCACGTACGCATGCTTTAGATTTCAAACAAGATATGTCTTGGTTATAAAACAGAAGAAACACATACTGGTTTTTTAATGCTTCGAAAGTTTTCACCAAGCATGGGGCATAATTAATGAAGCATGATCCAGAATACTTGACATATTAAATGACACATGATAAACAAAACTTGTGTGACACATAATACATGATGAACAATGTATAATACACAATACATAAAAAAATACATGATAAATTATATAATACATGACACACACAATATATGAGCTATGGCACATGATGCATGACATAATATGGTATAAGTGCTATGTGTTGTCATCATTGTATGTTTCCATACAATGATGAGATTAGTTCTTTGCATTTAACCCATCACACCTGAGATACACCCAGGTGGAGCGGTGGGTACCTATGTAAGCGCCCAGGGAGAAATTAGGGATTACCGGTAGGTGTCTTGTTCAAGTCATCACAACATGTGGGCATGACGGGGAGTCGAACCACAACATTCTGGTCTGGTCCCAAACCTCAAAGAAAAATGTACCGGTATATATTTTTATCACTTTACAGAAAACAAAGAAACATGAATGTTAAGCTGTTCAGAAATGTAGCAGTGTCTGCATTTTGCTTTACAAACTCATATTTACTGTACAAGCTAAAAAAAATCAACCAACGTCTCGCACCTGTGAACAGGTAATCCAGCCCAAGATGTAAAAACATTCCACCATTCCTCTTTTTCTGTTTTAATATTTTATACCTTTGTGTGAATCTGCATTGCTTGATTTACCTGTCACTTTGCTGCTCGTACACCTGAATTTCCCCAACTGTTCTGTTCTGTTCTATTCTATTCTATTCTATTCTATTCTATTCTATTCTGCTCTATTCTATTTTATTCTATTCTGTTCTATTCTGTTCTATTCTGTTCTATTCTATCCTGTTCTATTCTGTTCTATTCTATTCTGTTCTATTCTATCCTATTCTGTTCTATTCTATTCTGTTCTATTCTATTCTGTTCTATTCTATTCTGTTCTATCCTATCCTATTCTGTTCTATTCTGTTCTATTTTATTCTATTCTGTTCTGTTCTATTCTGTTCTATTCTGTTCTGTTCTATTTCTTGGTCTGGCCTCAGAAACAGCATTTATGATGTCACCCACATGTTTTCAATCAGATTAAGTTCCACTCCATGCTGCATGCCACTCCAAAGTGATGGAGTGGCATGCATGCCACTCCAACACGTTGGTTTTTTTGATCTGGAACCAAGATGCTTCTCGCTTAGTGGTGTTTGGGGTTGTTTTCTTCTTGAAACACCTAATTCAAGGGCATTTCTTCTTAGTCATAAGGCATCATTATCTCAAGTATCTTGATTTATGCAAACTGATCCGTAATCCTTTGTATGCATTAAATAGGCTCGGCACTATAGTAAGAGAAACATCCCCATAACATGATACTTTAACCACCATGCTTCAGTCTTCAGAGTATATTGTGGCTTGAATTCAGTGTTAGGGGGTCATATGATAAACTGTCTGCGGCCCTTGGACCCAAACATAACAATCTTACTTTCATCAGTCCACAAAGTTTCTCCATTTCTTTTTAGACCAGTTGATGTGTTCTTGGCAAAGTTTATCCTCTTCAGCACATGCCTTTTTTAACTGTGGAACTTTGCAGGGGCTTCTTGCCAATAGATTAGCTTCACACAGGTGTCTTCTAATTGTCACAGTTCTCACTGCTTCCTGGAGCTGAGTCTTTGCCATTCTGACTATTTATTCTTCGATCCATTCGAATGGTAGTCTTCATTTTCTTCCATGCCTCTCTGGTTTTGCTTTCCATTTTAAACCACTAGAGATCATTTTAGCTGAGCAGCCTATAATTTTCTGCACTTCTTTATCTGTTTTCCCCTCTTCAATCAATGTTTTAATCTAAGTACACTGTTCTTCTGAACAATGCCTGGAACAGCCCATTTTTGTCAGGTTTTCAGAATGAAATCCATGTACAACATGTGCTGCTTTCATCCTTAAATAGGGGTCACCTGATTGGCACCTGTTTCTTCACAGAAAGAATGACCTCAGTAATTGAACTCCACACTGCTATTATTTGGAACACACCTAAATTATTAAATTATTTGCCATTGTATGAGAACATACAATGATGACAATACATAACTTCAAAAAAAGAAAAAAAGGACAATACATAACATGTTATTATTATTATTATAAATATTATTAGACAGACTCGGGAACATGCATATAATGAATGCTGGTTTTGTTGGTTTTCTATGAGTCTACTACTAGTAAATTATTTACCATGGAGTAATGTGATTGCTACCAAAAGTGTCATTTATCTGGTTAGTCTAGTTGGACTGCTACTATTTTGAACACAACTATACATGACATATACTACAACAGGGGTGTCCAATCCTGGCCAATAACGCATGCTTTAGATATTGTGCTGCTTCAAAACACCTGATTTGAATGACTGGGCAATTAACAAGTTTCTGCAGAACATGAAGGGGTAATTCAACCATTGAATCGGGTTGGTTGGAAGAGGAAAATGAGTAAAACATGCATGATAGTGACCCGCCGGGACCAGGATTGGGCACCACTGTACTATATAATACAGGACATATGATACATGATCCATGACTCATGACACACAATACTTGATACACATTATAGGACATATGAGACATTATAATACAAAAATGTTATATAATAATAATTATTAATAATAATTATTAATAATAATAATAATAATAATAATAATAATAATAATAATAAAAATATATGTATGTATTACTTCATCAATCCGAGGAGCCACAATCATCAGCCAGAGTCCTTTGGATGAAAGTTGAAACATTTCAACAAAAAGAAACCATTCAGAGGACCTGACTTAACTTTGTGGGTCTCTTTAGGCAGTTTTCCACATTCTTCTTTGCAGTACTTCTCAAACTCCATCAAATTGGATGGGAGATGTCTGTGCACAAACATTTTTAGATATCTCTAGAGATGTTCAATCTGATTCAAGTCTGGACTGTAGCTTGGCCACTCCAGGACCTTCACAGAGTGGTCCTGAAGCCACTCTTTTGAGATCTTGGCTATATGCTTTGGGTCATTGTCCTGCTGGAAATTGAACTGTTGCCCCAGTCTGAGGTCAAGATTGGTATGGATATGGAGCTGGTTTTCATCCAGGATGTCTCTGTACATGGCTGCATTCATCATTTCCTCTATCCTGACTAGTCTGCCAGTTTCTGTTGCTGAAAAACATCTCCTTAGCATGATGCTACCACCACCATGCTTCACTGCAGGGATGGTATTGGCCTGGTGATGAGCAATGCCTGGTTTCCTCCAAACATGACACCTGGCATTCACACCAAAGAGTTCAATCGTTGTCTCATCAGACCAGAGAATTTAGTTTCTCCTGGTCTGAGAGTCCTTCAGGTGCCTTTTGTCAATCTCCAGATGGGCTGCCATGTGCTTTTTTATTAAGGAGTGGCTTTCGTCTGACCACACTACCATACAGAGCTGATTGGTGGATTGCTGCAGAGATAGTTGTTCTTCTGGAATGTTCTCCTCTCTCCACAGAGGAATGCTGGAGCTCTGAAAGAGTGATCATCAGGTTCTTGGTCACCACCCTGACTAAGGCCGTTCTCCCCCGATTGCTAAGTTTAGACAGCCAGCCAGCTCTAGGAAGAGTTGTGGTGTTCTAAACTTCTTCCATTTACAAATGATGGAGGCCACTGGTCTCACTGGACCTTCAAAGCATCAGAAATGATTCTTTATCTATCCTCAGATTTTTGCCTCAACACAATCCTGTATTGTTGGTCTACAGACCATTCCTTTGAATCCATCTTGGTGTTTGTGCTCTGACATGCTCTGTCCACTGTGGGACCTTCTATAGACAGGTGTGTGTCTTTCCAAATCAAGTCCAGTCAACTGAATTTACCACAGGTGGACTCCATTTAAGTGGCAGGAACATCTCAAGGATGATCAGTGGAGACAGGATGCATCTGAGCTCAGTTTAGAGCTTCATGGCAAAGGTTGTGAATACTTATGTAAATGTGATTTTAGCTTTCTGTTTTCAGTAAATTAAAAAAAAAATCACATTGTCATATTGGGGTAATGTGTGTAGAATTTGGAGGGAAAAATAATTTAATACATTTTGGAATAAGGCTGTAACACAAAATGTGGGAAAAATGATCCCTGTGAATACTTTCTGGATGCACTGTACATGACACATGATACACAGTAAATCACATATTACATCAAACATAATATGTTACACATTACTTGATGATAAACTATTTTTTTTCTACTCAAGACACGTACAGAAATCCAAACTTGCCAGTATTTTTTCCCCTTTCTCTTCTCCCAGACATCCCTCCATCCTGTTCAAAAAGAAGCTCCAGAGGCTATCAGTGGATCTCAGGCATTAACGGACTTAAAAGTCAAGAAGTTGGAATTGAGGACCAGACAACGACAGCATTCATACAGCTGCAAAGTAAGATGAAACTTGAAAGAAAAACAACAAATTAATAAACATAATATTTTATTTTGCAACAATGTCAGCAGCAAGAAAGTTGTATTTTTTAATATTTATTTTTTTAATTGTATGCATGACAAGTTTTTACAGAGTGAAACTAAGTAACAGCACATGAGTCACTGGAAAAATACATTTTTGTCCATTCTAAAAATTATAGCAAAAAACAGTTAAGAACACACAAGTTAACTAGGCTATGATTACCTTACTTTTTGTTGTGTAAATTGCACATTTTTACATAAATTAGCATGCCCTGCGACTTATACAGTGAAGCAACTTATTTATGTTTTTTTTTTTTCATATTTATAACCCAATTTTTGGCTAAGGTCTGACATTTCATTCATTCAGACATGGAAAATATTGACCAGTATCATTTTCAGCCACTACAGGGCACTCGAGTAATATGGCAAGCCAAGTGTCTCATTAACAGTTAAAAATGGCTATTAATGAGACACTTGGCTTGCCATACCAAGCTCCCTTCATCTCACTCTGGACCTCCTAGAGCAAATGTCAAATCAGCTGCATTTTGCCGCACCGCCCAGGTGAAATGCAGCTGATTTGACCAATAAAGTGCATTTATTAAGTAAAAGTTAAATTGACACACCTTTACTATAATTTCAAGCAAACAAATACAGTTAATTGTTTTTAAGTGTTAATATTGTTAAATTCTTGTTAAAGTCCTCATGTGCACGCTCCCGCTATGCCATTTGGCAGTCAATCGTTTTCTTGGCACATCACCAGCCCACATATCTGTGTTGTCAGTGGTGATGAATAAAAAAAATGTGACGGGTCAGCTGTGACACATAATAGATGCAACTTATATGGTGAAGCGACTTATTTATGTTTTTTTCTATTTTATTAGACATATTTGGACTGATGCAACTAATATAGCGGTGTGACGTGTATGGCGGAAAGTACAGTAGTGTTTTTGTTTTTAAATCCTATTCAAAAGATCACAGCTGATATAACTAAAACATGTTTTAAAATGACTTTTTTCAGAAGTAATTTAGGTTACTCTGTTTTTTGCAAACTGATTGTTAAAAAAAGATCAGATTATTTGTCTCATGCTTGTCTTTTAGTTCTTTTTTAGTCATTTGGTTTGCTTGTTGGTTTTTCTCTACACAGTTTCTGTGTAGAACTCATTCCTTACTCAGAAGTGATTGTGAACTCGGCAGGCAAACCCTGTGTGTCAGAAACTCTGTCAAAAGAATTTGAAAGCAACATGGCCACCGTGCAAGGACAAGCATTTCAAATTAACTCAAAACCAGGCTTTTTATTTATTTATTTATTTTATCTCACACACACACACACACACACATACGGTACACACATTGTGCAGTCATGTTGGAGGGGCTGTGATCTTGCCCTGCAGAACTTTAAAAGTGCACACTTTTACAATGCGTCTTTTTTTTTTTTCTCTCTTTCTCTTTTTGATGGAGATAGAAGCGCAAAAGATGAAAAGCATATTTAATGTTTATGGTGGTGCTTGGCTGAACAGCCTTCACAGTGCAAAGACAATATTAAACAAGTTAATATTTAATGAACAACCTCTTTGTATGAGGGCGAAGTAGTGTGAGGCGCTAGTGTTGGCAAAGGAAAAACAAACTAAGCTCTTTCAGATGGTTGTAGGGAGAAATGCTTTGCTTTTAGCACTTGTGTCTACAATTGCATCTAAGTCCTACAACACTGTGTTTGACTGCTCTCTCTACGAGGAGTGCATTTCATTATCTTACTACCACTTTTAAAATGCAACAGTGATGACACTGAAATGACTGTATAGATGATCACTGTGTAATGTAGATGCAGCACATCTGTGAGATGTTGTACAGCTGTTTGGTGCTTCTAATGTGTTGTCTGTCTCCAGATGAGTTGGACAACAGAGCTTGGAAGCTGACAAACATCATATTGGTTCATCTGTATGTGAGGAGCATGGAAGACTTTGCTGCTCTTAATGCAGTCTACAAAAGGCACTTTGACACAGACCCTCCAGCCAGGTATTGGTGCAGACACATGCACAAGTCTACTAGAGTTTTTCTTCATTCTGTACAAACTTGCATTTACTTTATCTTGTTCATTTTCATTCTGTCTGAGTTGGTGTCAGTGCAGCATTTATTGGGGTTCCTTTTGTATTTATGCAGGGTTTGTGTTCAGGCACCTCTCCCTGCTGGTCAGCTGCTGCAGATGGACTGTCTGCTCCATGACTGGATGGAGCCCCTGGAGGAAGGCTGCTTCCACCAGAAGGAAGCTCTGCATGTCCAGAGCCTGTCCCACTGGGCTCCGGCTAACATTGGGCCATACAGCCAAGCCCTCAGGGTAAGCCTCACAGACCTCCAAGAGGGAAACAGGTAGCAAGGCTGGCAGATGTAATGTGCTGACAACAAAGGAAACAGTTTGCTTAAGTAAATGGAATATTTCATGAATAGCATCAAATTAATTATATTTTATTTATTTTTTATCTTTTTTTTTTGTTTTGTTTATTTTATTATTTTTTATATTAAAACAAAACATAAATAGCCAATGTGCTGTCATGTTTGTGAGGCTGAGGCACTATTTCCCTTTTTTTTTTTTTTTTTTATTAGTTATTTACCTTTGATCATTTTAGCTTTGCTATCAAATTTAATAATGTTGATAGGGACCAATAGTTATTTCCATTTTTTATACAGTATTGTCATTGTCATTTTTTTTTTTTTTGTTCCTGTTGTTTCTGTACACATGTACATACACATACTTGGTACTAAATTCAGGAATATATACTGTAGTTGAGAGCCAGACATCAGCAGCTGTAGCACAGCTGCAATGCAAGATAAAACATCTAGAAGTATTTTCTTCAAGAAGAGTGTAAGAAATTGATACATTTTTTTGAACAGCGTGTTATTTAGTTTGATATTTTCATTATTCATTATTTCTGCCAAATATAGGTAGCCCTCGGGTTACGACGCAGTTCCGTTCTCATGGCGGCAGCATAAACCGACTTTGACGTAAGTCGGAACATACGTACATAATGCACCATATATACATGTACAGTACTGTATTACCAAGTACTTAGCCTATCCTAACACAGTACCCTACATAATTATCA
>JARVGQ010000781.1:3563573-3574961 GCA_031762355.1 Hypsolebias martinsi
GATGACGTCATCGGGTGCCGTTCGTAAGTCCGGAGCGCCGTAGGTCGGGGGAGTCGTAAGTCGAGGACCACCTGTATATGAATAGTTTCAATAAATGTTTCAACTGATCGTTATCTTTTTTTGGAGAGTTTTGCTGATATAGTTGTGTTTTCAGTTAAACATCTAAACACAAAAAGTGTGAGGAATAGCAGAAATTAAAGTTATTGCTTTACTTTAACATTTGTTCTTGCTCAGAAAGCTTTTTGCTGCTTAAAGCCAGCTTGCAAAAAAATAAATAAGTAACAATTCCCTTCACCACAATCTTCCCACCCTTAAATCTCCCAACTTCCTCATCTCATGTCTAGAGACTACATCTTCCTCAATTATCACAGAAGAGTAATTAGCTAAAAAACGGTGCGTGTGCTCGCATCTGCATTCAGGGAGGTACTCATGCAGCACGAGCAGATTAATTAGGACGTTTAACTTCATTTCTAATACAACAAAATTAATCCCATAAAATATGAGGCGTCTCTTAGGAGGTGCCTGTCAGCATCTGATGCCTCTCCCCCTGTTTGCCATAATCTATTAAAACCCTGCTTTTATCTCACCTCTCCCTTGTCATGCGTTATGGATTTTTTCATAAACATGGCCCATACTTCATAAATGTCTCAATTTTCTAGTCTATTAACATTACTTCAAAAGCGCTTGATAAAACAGGAGGGCATGCGTGAAATAATGCACCAATAATATGAAACGCTGGAGGCTAGAACAGTAGGGGCGGCTCTCCAGCATGCATGCTCAGACAATGCAAAGGATGTTATCAAGTTTAATAAAAGAACAAATGATCACTTCCAACTAGGGAGGAGGGGAGACGAAGCAGGGAGGATGGGGTGGGTTCAGGAGGAGAACAGTTGTCGAGTAATTGAGTTGATGAAAAACGAGGTCTTGAAGGCTTTGCGGTTTGAGAAGTTATGTGATTGAAAGCTACACAGAGCTGTGGTATTCATCGGCACGTGTAGTTACTTGCTCCTATTTGCAGCAGAGGATGTTAACACAGATTTGTTTTCCTTTTCATATTACTGAAGGCACAAGCAGAATAGGCTCGTTGTTTCTTTGCTTGAATGCCTGAGTTGTGTGCAGCGAGTTGAACCTTTTGTCTGGGGAGAGAGTCTGAGAGGGTTTTGACTGACAGTCGAGCCTCACCTCAAAGCCTTTCCGCAGAGAGCATTTATTCAGTTCCTATCTCTGCACATCGCCTCTGTGGACTTGTTCCCAAACACCAGGGTTAACTGCCTTCACTTGAATTGGACAAATGGTAAACGTGCTGCTCAAACTTGGTAAGACCTGACCGCAGAAACACGTCTGCTGTTAGCCCCCAGGCCGAGTCACGCAGGGACACATGTGGACACACACATACACCTTTGTGCTCTTTGTGCTCTATATGACAAGCTTAGCTGTTGGGATTGTTAAAGTAAGTCATGGTTGAGTCACTCTAACGCACTCATGACTAACAGGAAGTGTATGAGATATTCAAATGACAGGCACATGCAAAATACAAACGATCTCCAAGTGTATGTTTATGATACTTTTACTTTGATGCCAGAATGCAACAAGAAGTATGGGACTCTACCCCATCCATTTCTACACCCCCACTTCATAAGAAATATATTTATTTTGACACATGGTCTTCGCTTCGTCTTGGGACAGTGTCGAGCAACTGGACGGGGGATGGGAGCTTGTGTCTCTAAATGCAGACACATATATGCGAGAGGTCAGATCACACCGCCTTTTTAATCTGATGAGGGGGCAGTTTTGTGGGAAGTGGTAGACAACAGCAAGGGTAATTATGTTGCTTCCAGCGCTGTCCTCCCAGGCCCCTGTCTTCCCTTGCTTACCCACCGTGACAGCGTGGAGGCTGACCCGCCGTGGCGCTCGTCATTTTCATGAGACATTGGCGTCTTTCGCTACAGTATCCTGTGCTGCTGCCTCGCCACATGGGTGCAGGCTGGTATCGGCTTGTACCAGGCGAGGACAGGGGAAGGACTGGATCTGTCAGAGTACATCGGCTCTCAGGCGGTCGCCTTCGCCTGTGCTGTGCCGCTGCCTTGGCCAGTGCCACACTCCCACTCAATAATGGGCCTGACCCATGACAACTGATCCTAATTGTCTTTGAACAGCTCTTCATGTATTATTGGTGCCTGACTGCCTTGGTTTATGTCAACAAGCCATTGGAAGTTGGAACAGGGTAGCTATCGTCCATTTATCTTTCACACATAAGGCAAAAACAAGTATGCAGACATACACATTATAGTATTTGGGCATTGTACACAGGCCTATCGCGATAAACAATAAATCAGTCAATCACTAGATAAATGAAAATTATCAACCTTATTTTCATTTATCGTCTTTATTGTTTCTTCGTGCCTCTCTCTTTCTTCTGAAGACACTGGATGACAAAAGGCTCAACTCCGGTGCTCTTCACTGACTCCTGCCTTTCTCTTTTCGCTTTAAAATCAATTTAACCATCCAAAATCATGTTTTTGGATCGTTAAAAGTAGCTAAGCTGAGAAGCTAAGCTATGAGCTAAGCAAACAGGCCGACCGCGGGAAAAAACCTCTGTCTTATTGAAGCTCCAGAGTTCACAGTTGAAACCCGTACCTTTGTGTAAAAAAGTTGTTTTTCTCTGTAAAAAGAAGCTGAGAACTTTTTTTACTTTTTTTTTTTTTTATTAAAATCTTTGTGTATAAAAATGCTATGCTAAAGAGCTCAAACCACACTGAGCATCCGCCATTTTGAGAACTGAAGAGAGACAGTCCATGTCATGTCAAGGGGCCTCCCTCCCATTTTGCTTAAAGAGACACGCTGCTCGCTCCCTCACTGTCCATCTTTCAGTTCAAACAGTCTTATACTGCCATCCGGTGGTCGTAAGAAAGTACTACATCCAAAACAAGTGAATTAACATTTTTTTCTTTAATTTAATAATATGTACTAATTATTGTCAAATTTCAAACAATATTATCGTTTATCACAATAATTTCTGATACAATTAATCACCCAGCAAAAATTGTTATTGTGACTGTTTTGATCTTTGTAGGTCCAAGTGTCCCTCAAGAAGCTTGGCAAATTCACAAATAAGAATTGTCTGGGTAAAAAGCACAATGTTATTATTTTGAGTCTATTTGGGGAATGTACCAAAACATTATTGTAACCAGTTAAAGTGTTTGACTATAATTACATTTGATAAATGATAGACGCTGGTTTTGAATTTGATGGCTTGCATGTTACATTAGTGTATATGTGTATATGAGAGCATTCTTGTTTGCTTCTCACTTTGACACTGCTGATGAGCAGTGGGAGGGTGAACGGTTCAGCGACATCAAGAAAGCATCTGAAAACCATCGTGTAAGGATCCTACCACTGCAGACATCTGCCGAGACACTCGCGCTCTTACAATCGCAATCACAAACACTCAGTCAAAACACATCAATTATTTGTAGTCCCATGTGTGAATTATTACCCCATATCCAACTGTTTACTTCCCATTTCACCCCGATATTTGAATCCAGTGAAAGGAGAGGTGGCTTTTATTTGCAGGATGAAATAACAGAATACTAGATGCATAGATAAAAAGCATAGTGGCGTGTCCTGTCCACTACCATCACTGTCTTGAGAGGGGAGATGTATGACCATCCCATTACTATGGTAACTAGCCACTATATTCAGAGCTGCCTGGGTGTGTTTCTTCCCCCTGCCGTGACGAGAGGGCATATCTGACAGGGCCTGCACACACACAGTGCACACACACAAACACAGATAGGAAGGACCCGTTAGAGGCTTCTGATGAAAACAAAATATTACAGGACTGAGTCTCACGTTGTAGAATGCTGATATGCTGACATTAATACTTATCTGCTAATCCTCTTATCTAAAACAGTATTTTTAAGAAATCTAAAATGGAACAAACATTAATGCTAAGGCAAAACTAAGTAGAAAATCATTTGAAGATTTAGTTTTAGTTCAAGTCAATTTTACAGTCATTCGCATCACATGTGGTACTTGAGGTGGAACGAAGTTATGTACACAGAGTCCCAATTACATCCAAAAATAGCAAAATATAAAGTGTAAAAAGAACCAGTATATAATGATGTAAGATATATGTTACACGAACGCCAAGAGCATAATAGCATAATTGTGATTAAGAGAAACCTGGGCAGATTTAATTAATAAAATAAAAGTTTGGAAATGCAACCAGCCCAGATGTAGAAGTTTAATTTAGCCAGCATCTCTTCTGTTTGCCACTTGCTGCAGTTAAAATGGCTTCTATAATTATATATATCTGCATTTCTACAAGCTGCTTACATCTAAAGCAGTCGTCCAGGACTGAGAATAAATTACTTCCACGTATAACAAAATAATATTTCTGCCTCGTCTTTATTTACTAAGCTTTTTTTTTTAATTTTTTTTATCAGCACTACAAATGACTCAGGAGAGGGTTAGTGTTGATGTCTCATTGATTTTCAGTCTCCAGCTTCACCATAAATTTCACATGAACAATTCTTCAGAGCATTAAGTCTTAACTTGGGTCATTCTGGTTTCAGATGCTGTTGTTATTAAAACATGTTTTGTTGCAGAGAAATCTCATGGAGATGAATTATCTACAGCCACATATTTTTGTTGTCTTTGGTGTGTCAGCATGTTCACTTGAAAAATAAATTTATTATTGACGTAGGTTCATAATGTAGGAAATTTCTAGTCCCACCAGTGCAGGCAATATAATAAAGAGATGTTGAGAGTTCAGTCACAGGACATGAACTATAGAATATTTACTACATGTCAAAATTTATTGAATTAGATGCAGTGCGTTGACATGATTGTTGATTTTTTCTATATTTTCATGTGAGATTTACAACATTTTAAGAACACATCAATTTACTGCAGTAAAAGTATATTTTGTTGGACATGTGTAGCAAAACTATATTTATAAAAACAAAAATAATCAGCTTTTTTTATTTTTACTTATTTCATTTGTAATATTTTGTAACCATGCTGAGGTTTGCTGTATTTGTTGTTGAAATAAAAACAGAACATGAAACACTATAACTTTATAAATTGTAGGGAAAAATGTAAATGTAAAGTTAAATCTCATTTATTGTGCAATTTTTCTTTGTAGATGTTATTTTTTCCTGAAGAAATATATGGGTTGATTCTGGGATTGTGTTGAAAATTTTAAAGGATGAAAGAAAATCCAAGTACCGGTAGACTCTCGTCACTGTCTCGCCGGCCTGTTTGTGGATTTAACAGAGCGTAAAAGTCTTCCTGATGTTCTGCCTTTTTAATGCAACCATACTGCCATCTGTTGAGAAGAAGGAGAACTGCCAGTCGACATTTTCTGTAGCATATTTCTGTCATTTTGTCACCTTTTTTTAATTTATGTCTTATTCATCTTCTATTTGTGAATACTGGACCTCATGCTCTGTCCATTACACACAGAGCATCAATAAGGCAGAAATTACTAAGTGTGTCTTAATCTCAGTGAGCATAAATGTCTCATCTCATTAAAACATTTGCAAAATATTGCTAATAATGTATAAATATGCATAATTTCTGGTGCAGAAGGGATTTTTCAGACTGTGAAGCCATCCTTCATATTTCACCTGCAAACTTATATGAATATATGTATTTGTGTCGAGGTGAAGGTGGTGCTTTTCTTACCAGCTGGACTTTGAGAGCCTCACACAAAAACAGGAAGAAATACAAAAAGACAGAAGAGACGAGATGGTCACAGCTGGGAAGGGAGACAGAATGGGGAAGATGAGGGTCGCAGTTTCAGCATCATTCAGTCAGACAACATGCCCCTCAGCTGAAACAGCGAGACCCTCCCCGATTCTCTCGAATTAGGGAGATTAGCAGGAAAGTGCATAATGCAGGATGATGGAATTTGTCATAATTTGCATTGTCCTGGAAAGATTCGGCTTGATAGAGTGATGCATGGAGGGGCTTGTCGTGTCCTACGGGCAGGTCATAGAGGAAGCTTGGCAGAAATGATTTTTGCGATATGTGCATCAGTCGTAAAAGCCTCACAACCAATTTGTCAAAAAAATGTGAGGTCGGGACAGTTGAAGGCAGCGGGGCATTTCGCCTAACCCAATGAAAAACCATGCCCCTCCATCACTCGTCGTTCACAGCCCAACTCTGGTGTGGCACATCCGATGCAGAAGACAATTTCATTTCATTCTCATTATGATGTATTTAAACACATTTTAACATTACTGTAGCAATCATAACCATATGCAACAAAACACGAGAATTGATTATATTAAAACTACCTGCACCTTGTTGTATTTTGATTGGTGAAAAATAAGTTATTTGTTTAGTCTTGTCTTTCACATCCACTTCTCTGAGCATTTAGCATTCAGACCACTCTGACCTTGGACTGAGTGGCAGATCCTGACCAGCATACAGCTGACCAAAGCTGACATTGCGGTGTTACAGCTCCACATAGTTCAACGTCTAAACGAGTGGACACATCGAGGACAGACACAAGAAACAAAAATAAAAATATAAACTAGTAGAAAAGTGGTGGAAGTGGAGGAAATAAGGAGATACTGACGCCCAGACTGGCCATGCATTGTTTCAATATTGGCTCATTATAGTTGTGTAATTTATGTTTTTATCTCTACTAATAAGTAAAGTGATTGTGAGTTTAAAAAAAAAAAAAATTGATGTATTGTTTTCTAAATTTAGGTGCAGCTTTAAACCTGGTACAATGCATTGAAAAATACATTATTTGTGTCTTCCTTGTGCACATCATGTGGTTATTTATGTCACAGTTTAAGGAACACTAATGTTTTGTGACAGATGGACATACAGGGCTCAAACTGGAGCACCAAGGAAACAATGAACGAGGAGATGAAAAAGACTATTTTTGATGAAGCTTTAAATGAACAATATCAAAGTGAAAGGTTCTGCAGGAGAGAAAAGGTTGTGGTTCTGCTCAAAGGTTTGCATTTGTAGAAATGAGGTGTCAAAGGAGGCAGTTTCCTCAGGGCGCGGCACAACATGAGCCCACTGCTTATCATTTCCTTCTCTCAAATGTGATCTGCTTTGACTTCACTAATGCTGAAAAAAAAGCACAGACTTGAAGCCAGTTCAAGATGAAATCACAGCACACCTCCCTGACAAACTGCCAACCACCGCACGAGGATTAGACACTCGCTGCATTTCAAATCCCTGCCAGAAGGAAGTCATGAATGCACTTAAACACATCCAATAAAACTTTGTCAGTTTTTGATTTTCACATTTTATATTCTTTACAACACAGACATATTTAAAAGCAGAAGAATTTTTATTTAAAAAAAAAAAAAATTAAAAAGAAAGAAAATCTTGAAATTTAGCTCAGGAAAAAACTCATCAAATAAAAGTGATGTTAAAATATGTTTAGATGAAAATATTGTTTACATTTTGTACTTTTACAATTAATATTCGGGGGGATGGGGTAGATGCAGGGCAGCCGACCCAACACCTGAAAGCTCCAGGTTTGATCCCCAGTCATTGCACACCTGGTGCTGTCTCTGAGCAGCACGCCCAATCCCCAATTGCTCCCCGGATGCCTTCAGTGGTTGCCCACTGCTCCACCTGGGGATGAATGGGTCAATTGCAAAGAGCCAATTTCACATTTGTATGGGAACATACAATGATGACACATACACATTTATGATTATTATTACTGTTGTTGTTGTTGTTGTTGTTGTTGTTGTTATAGTCTTTTTTTATAACTAGAATATATCTACTTTTTTCCCCTCATAACTCTGTAAATAACTCTTAAGTAATATTTAATTAAATGGCATTTATCAAATATGAAACACATTTTGAGTTAATTTTACCATTTTTATACCACCCTGCTATTCCCCCTTCACTTCAGTTGCATGGTTTATTGCGTAAATGTGTAGTTAAACCTAAATTTCACCAGTTTTGCACAATTGTTTTATCATTTTTCCAGTTAAATAATGCATGAGGTCTCAATGGGGAGAACTGTGACCATTAGCACATCTGATGGGAACTCTGGAGCTGTTTTCCACCTCTCTGTCCTTGGAACAAGGCAGAAAAACCTGACTGTTCGTCAATACCAGGTCATTTTACCCAGGCCGGCCTGGTTCATCTACACCAGTCTAAAACTCTGCTAATGACACCCTGAGACGTCCTCAGCGCGATGAGGACCCAGAGGGTTTCAACACCAATATGAATATAGTCTAGCACTGTCTGGTCTTCTCTGAAAGCCCTTTGACAAAAAAATTGCAATTAGAAACACCTCAGACACACCAATCTGAAATGAGACACTGCCATGGTCTTCCCGGCTACATTTACTTTTGTTACACCTCATACATGAAAAACATCCCTTTGAGGTTGGTAATCTTTAGACCTGTCACCAGGTTCATTAGGAAAGAATGACCACAAAGTAATGCTAGATGAAGCCCAGAGCAGAAACCCACCTCAGTTACAGATTTATCTAAATCGATAAAAGAACATTTCATTGTGAAGATAACTAGAACTTTGTTGGGCTGCAAACGTTTTTGCTTTCAAATCGTATGTTTATTGTTAACTCTGTGGGAAAACTCAAAGGGATAGTTTGTTTTTTGAAGTTATGAGTAAAATCTTACCAGTTTGAGAAATCTTTTTTAAACAACCTCGTTTGGAGGGATAAAGTTTGATTCTGACTGGATTGATGAGATAACAACCTAGTCGGAGAGGGGCCACGACAACAGTAAACAGCTGCCATCTTACCCTGTCTTGGGCTGAGATGGTGTAGAGGTTGGGGGTGTCAAACTCACTTACAAAAGGGGCCAAAATTAAAACCTTTTTCAAATTCAGGACCAATTTCAGAATCTACATTAAGTCAAGTTGGATACCCAGCCTCTTTTCTTGGTCATGGGTTCCTCAACAAGAGTTTGATTGGTCTCTTTTGATGTTCTCTGTTGCACTTTTAACATCATAATCAAAGATTACTGAAAAATATGAAATTGATAAAAGTATTTTACATTTAAAATAACATCTTGGAGGCCAGATACGATGTCAACGAGGGCCACATTTGGTCCCCGGGTCTTGAGTTTGACTCATATGTTGTAGAGGCACGGCAGCTGACTTGGGACCAGAAAGTCACAGTTCAACTCCCAGCCATTCCCACATGTTGGGGTGTCTCTGAACAAGACACCCTAGCCCTACTTTGGTCTTGGCCCTGCTCAAACTAGCCATTAGCTCATCTGTCCAGTCAGAACTAAAATTCTAATTCTCCAAACGGAGTTTGTTCAGAGAACTGTCTTCAACAGGTTGACCATAATAACTGACCACAACCTTGCCACAGAACCTCACTTCCAGTTTATTGCATGTTATTATGAAACTTATAATGAAGCAAACACAGGACAGATTTCATGTTGAATTACAGAAGTACACCATCAGAAACATGTTGCACTAGTTTGCTTTGCCCACTTAAAGACAGCACATTATCCCTTTTCTCTCTGGGCCATTTAGACTGCTAAGTCTACCATTTGAAAAATACTTACCTTGTTAAAGAAAGTTTAATGTCATATGCAATTATTTGACCCTTATGAATATTAAAGGTTCCCATCTCTGGCCTATTAAAAATGCATGTGGCATTGTGGTTGTTGATCACGTTTAGAACGGTCATGCAAATTGGACTGTCTTTCCTGTCAGGGCCTCAGATGAATAATGTAGTTGTGTTGTATGTTCAGGGACACACCATTGACAGTCAATTAACAAGTTTGATTGGTGTGTGAACTCATTCTTTTGAACTGTTAATTTTATGTAAATAGTATTCGCTCGCTCTTCTTTACCGTCTCTTCCCCCCAACCATGATCAACACAGAAACCATAAAACCCTAGATCCTCAATTCCACCTCCCACTAAGAGTAACCAGAGTGGGATGCTTAATAATTGATCATCACACACCTGCTTGGTAGACGCTGTGGGAAAATGCCTTTAACAGTCAAGGGCTCCGTGCTTGCACCTTTTGATATTCAAATTGACAAATGGTAGTTGGTCTTTATGAATTCTGAATGCAGCCAGCACTTTTCATGTGGAAGAGCTTGTTAAAAGATTGTAGCCCCACGTCCAACCTGATGGACCTCTTCTTGTTTGATGGGATATGATGGCATTTGATGGCTCGTAAATGGAATGCCAATTGACAATTTGTTGTTGATGTGTGGGGAATCTGGCTTTTATGCTAGGCAGTCCCAGTAATGCAGGCTCCCGGGCAGATCGTGCTTGCAGGTAAATGATCCGGTGATTGATCCAAATGGTTAAAAGCCGAGTGGGCCTGATCTCCCTCCTCTCCTTACTTTCCCTCGCCTGCATCTCTCTAACTTGTCTTCCCTCCATCTCTTGTCTCGTACAATATCCCAGTAATTTGCAGCAGCAGAGATGGAAGCTAAAGCTTCATCAAAGCTGACAAGTGAACCCAAGAGCTGGAGATCATGGCTAACCCATTCAATTATGGAAATACCAATGACAGTGTCTGCCCTCAAGCTAAACAGTTGTGTGGCTAACATCTTGTTTTGTTGGCATTCTACAAAGGCCAATTTTGCACAAAAAAATAAAAAAAGATTTTGTTGTAACTCACTAACAAGACAGCAATAACTTGGGTGATGCTGGTTTATAGCAGTAAGACAAAAATAAAAGTTTTGAAAAACGCAGAAAAGGAAGTGAAATTTGAATAGTAATAACCTTTTGTACATGCTAACTCTGCTAATTTCATTTGAAGCCCAATGCCGTTGGCTGCGTCTTTATTATTCAGTAAACTATCTTCTTCATGTATCAGTTGATTCTCTCTAGAGATTTGCATGTACTGTATGTGCGAACCTCTGACATTTTTAGCATCTCATAGTCATCCATTTGCATTGACCATTACTTAGTGTCCATGACTAATGCCGTCCAAACACTTCTGATCTACGGGGTCTCTAAAGGCCTGACCTCCTTAATGCCATCCCTCATGCCGACTTGTCAGTCTGCATTAAGCAGATAGATTTTTTTTTTCAGGTTTCATTATTCAAAGAGCTTAACACTAACAGAGGTATTTAACATAGGATTGAGCTTATTATCACATGGTTAATTATGCTTATGAATAACATTGGTGCCACTGAGATATATTGGCAAGCATCTAACAAAACATGTAGTAGACGTGTGAAATATGAGTTGTTGGTGATAAGATGATGACAATTGGGAGCTGGAACTTGTTAGTTAGTGTACCACAAATCAAATATTGACTTATGTTTAATGTTAATTTGATTATAGCACATTGGCAAATGGTGTACAGAACTTTTGTTTTTTAAATAAAGCTTATTTTGTTGTTTTGTGGTTTTATTCAGTTTTTTTTTTGGGCGGGGGGGGGGGGGATTTT
>JARVGQ010000781.1:3613529-3624774 GCA_031762355.1 Hypsolebias martinsi
AATTGTATTCTCTAACCCGTCACTCTTTTCTTTTCTTGTCAGTTCTGTCAGCCATTATGGTATGAAGCCATATGCATCAGTCATGTTTTCCTATTTTTAACTGTTCATCAACATGCTCAGATTTTTTTTTTAAACATTTTTACTAAAGTAGATGTGTTGTCATATTGACAAGACTCGTGTCTTCTTGCAACTTTTAAGAAAGTTGCTGTAGAAGTCAGCTGAGCCAGATTTTTGTTCATCTTGTCTGACTTCAGTCTTTTTGTTCTAGCTGTCGGATCAACTTCAAAACAGAAGAGAAGCATGAGGACATGCAGTGTTTTGTTAATTATAATACCATGTTGAGAACTCTGGTTGAGCTAGTTATAGTTTACCAACTCATGCAGTATCTAATTTATTCACTTTAATGCAGACCCTCAAGACAATAGTCATGTGTTGTTTTAAATCATTTTGGTGCTATAAATATTTATTTTATATGTTTGAAATCTGTTGTTTCAACTCCAAGCACGTTGAGTGGTTTCAATACGATGTGTGTGTAGGCGCTGCTTCCTACCAGGCGCTGGTTCAACACCGTGCTGGACGACTCTCACTTGGTGGTCCACTGTCACCTGTCTGACCTCGTCAAAAAAGAGAAGGAGGGACACCTGTTCTGTCAGGTATGTCAGGGATGCATGTGCACGTTCACTGGCAACATTCACACATACAAGGTGGATTTTTTTAATGTTATATTTGTGCTTATTGTTTGCTTTTGTAGCTTCTTGACATGTTGAAATTCTACACTGGCTTTGAGATCAACGACCAAACAGGAATTGCCCTGACTGAGAAAGAGATGACCACTTTGCACTACGACAGAATCACCTCACTGCAGGTCAGTCTACAGAAATGGATGGTTAAATTTTAGTGGCAAATGTCATTCAGCATTTTTTTTTGTTCTATTAAATGTTATCAATATGTTTATCAGGTGACTTGTTCTGTTTAAAATCCTTCTGCTGGTCATTGTTTTTCTAGGTGGTCAGGTATGCAGGTACACAGAAGCTCTTTGAGTTTCCACTGCGGTTGAAAAGTGCTGTGTAAACAAAGTTGAGTTGATGTTTTGTAAGAATGTGTCTCTGCACCTTCTTTTCTTCCCCAGAGAGCCGCCTTTGCTCATTTCCCAGAGTTGCTCGACTTTGCTTTGTCTAATGTAGCAGCAGTGGACACTCGAGAATCTTTAACCAAACTCTTTGGACATCTCAGGTAAATGAAAACATTAGAAAATAAAAAAAAGATAAAATGACATTGTGTTGATGAAGGGCTGCATTGTTGGATGTGATTGGGTGCTTTCCACTGTTCTTGCTAGCAACAGTGTTTTGTTTGAATAATCAGAGCAGATCTCATGTTCTGTGTTTGTATTTAAATAGCACTGACATATTGTTAACACGTTTTCAAAATGATCTTCATGATGTTTGTCCTAGAGACTGCGGTCGTAATTTTTATAAAGTACAAGTTGAAATACAGTACATGGATCGTTAACTTGCCACTTTGTCGTAACATAGCAGAACTGGCATCACTGCCCCACATCCTTGCTAAGTGGCAGCTAGTGAACCCTTGAACGGGCAGCTGGTAGCAGCCAGAGAGAGGCACGCCTCATTAATTTAATCGATTTGCACTGGCTTGGGAATAAACTCTTTGAACAGCCGTGTTTGTCAGATCATATTAGCTTGCCAAAGAGCCAAAAGCCACCCTCACTTTGGTGAGTGGACCTGCATTTTGAGCGGCTGTGTGTGTTTTAACTTACTCAAGTGAATGAGACTGAAAAATCACTAATTTACATCTAATTTGTAAAAGCGTCAATGTTTAGCCTTTGTTTTACTCAGAGTTTAATATATGTTAATATGTGTACCATATGTGATATTGTGAAAGTTCTGTCAAACTTTTCTGAGCATGAAGTCATTATCCTTAACACTCAGAGCTGGAAGTCATTCATTTGCACTTTAGAAAATTGTTGTCAAGTTTCTTTGTTTTGATTATTACAAATTGTTAATGTTCATTATTATTTTGCGATTCCTTTAACTTGATCAAAGGCAGACGTATGGTTTGGTCTCCGTCCATACGTCTAAACTTTCTCTTCACTGTAACTTCTGATCCACTCAAGATAAACTTCATACACATTTACATCATCGTTAGACGGTGTCACATACTCTCTCTTCACCCCAGCGCCAAGGTCAAGGTCAGAAATCAAGGTCATGGTTGACACAATGCCTCTGCTTGCCCGTAGCATAACTTCTGATCTGCTCAAGATACAGTAGTACCTTGTTTATTGTGGGGGATCCGTACCCTGAAGCCCCATGATAAATGAAAAACTGCAAAGTAGGAATAGTAGAACAAGTAGTTAGTAGTAGTTTATTTTATTATTTAGTAGTTAGTAGTAGTTTATTTTAGTATTTATATATTAAGGTGTTTTCAACCCTTCCTCTTGCAATCATTTAAACAATGTTTCTAAACGTTCTACAAGAGCACAGAATGTCATAAATTCAGCTCCCTGCCTCCTCTCTGTCTGGACTCACTCTGCGCTCTTGGCCACGCCCATTTCTTCGCAGCAGAACGGAGCTCACAGAGGAGGGAGGAGGAGCTGCAGGAGGACGTTTCTCCTGCAGTGTGGGCCGCACACTGGTGCAGGAGGTGCTAAATAATTTTAATTTAAAACAAAAATTCCATGCCGATCGTGCGGCTCATCTGTCAATCAGCCAATTGTGTGTCGTGCACTCTTGTTTTGAAAAACCGAGATAGAGCGCGTCCACGATAAACGAATTGCGAAGCAGCGAGGGGAGGGACTACTGTAATTTAATAAAACTTGATAAAACAGTGCTTCTCTACCATTGTACAAGCGGGCTGCCCTGCCCTGTCAACAGAACCATGCGTCCTGTCGACCGAACTGTCACCATACCCCCGTCAACACCTGCCGACACTGACGTAGCACTAAGCTAGCGGCACGCAGTACAGACATACTAGCTGAAAAGCTAGCATAAGTAGCACTGTTTCCCTCACGCAGTCAAGCACCCCACCCCTGTTGGTCCAAACAACGTGCGACACAGACGTGTCTCCATCACCGCCCCTCACCCTCCCTGACAAAAGTCACAGAACATATGAGCGCCTGCCAAGGCACGTAATCATGAGAAGCACTGCTACACATTTGCATCATTACTAGAGGGAGTGCTGCAAACAATTTTTATTGAATGTTTCTGTTCAGTGCCCTGAGATGGCTTCTGTTATGACTCGGTGCTGTATAAAAAAAAACTGAATTGAATGGAAATATTACCCCAGCTTCAAGGTCAAGGTCACAAGTCAAGGTCAAATGTTAAACAAGGTCTTTGCTTGTCTGGCCCATTGCTATAGATTGCTGTACTGCTGTTTGTCGACGGGCGTATGATATTTATTTACTTGTTTGATGACTGCAGGTTCGTACACTGCGCACCAAGTTGTTTTGAGTGAGTTAAAGTGTTATAATGAGCCGTAGCAGCCAAAGCCTTGAACCTTTTTTTATTTCTACAAGTTCTGCTTTTCCTCAGAATTAGAGTTTGGGGTAAATCAGGAATTGTATTGTTCACAGCTTCATGACTGTCTCCAAAGCAGCTCTGGGTGAACTCTAAATATGCCGATTAGATTTAACAAGGCGTTTTTCTTCCAAACAACTCCTGCTAATGCCAGTTTATTCCAGCTGTGCTACTCATTGGCTAAGCTCCCAGTCAACTGCCACTCTGAATTTATCCACTAAGTCCCGCAAACACACACTTATAGTGTTGCACAGCCTGCCCACACACACGCACAGACATGTGCTGACACTTCTTTCAGCAATTTAAAACACGAGGAGTTTATTTAAGGTCAAAACAAAAGTTGAACATATGATCAAAGAGAATGTTTCACAATGAAATGCTTGAGAAAAGAAAATTGTGTCGATCACTGTACAAAATGTCAAAATAAGTGGACTAATTACTTCATTAGATGTCTTCTTTCTGAGAAACAAGTTTATTTTTTTATCAAATTTACAACTCATTTAATACTCGTGATGGCTTTAATAAAATTAAGTTTGTTATTATTCTGGGAAAACAATGTTGAACAACAGAGCTTGTCACGATTATATATTTGAAAATATTAAATGACAACAATTAAAAAGTATTTATCAGTTTTGCAGCATGAAACTAGCATTTCAAAAAGTTTACTTCGAATGTGTTTGATGAATACTTGATGTGTGTCCGTGTGTCCCAAAATATGTAGTTCAGTGCAGTGATTCCCAACCGTAGCAGATACTAGGAAAATTAAAAGGAAGCAAGTAGAAGTCTGTAACCAGATGTTACAAACATATCTCATCTCAGAACAAACCTTTATAATATGATTGTTGGTTTAAAGGGTGGGGGGGGCGGGGGGGGATGGAATTTATAAAAAAAAAAAAAAAGATAGTAAATTATAGGGATGCATGATATTATCGGTATGGTATCGTATCGCCGATACTAGTGATATAGTTTAAATATCAGACATCGGCCATTCCATCAAAATAACTCACCAATATAAAAGGCACTTTTTAAATATATATTTTATAGTGTTACATCATTTTCAGTTCCTTTTTGGCATCTGCATTTGGTAGCAGACCAAACTGACAAAGACCGTGTACTTTGCAGAATAATGTAGTAGTTTAATTCCACAGTAGAGAAAGCTATGTAGTCTAAGTAGGTCTAGAAAAAAAATATTGTTATTGGTATCAGTTATCAGCCAAAGCTAAGTTTCAACATATCATCGTATCTGATATCGGCCAAAAATCCAATATTGCACATCTCCCGTAAATTATTTGTTGTTGATGTTCACTCATATGAAGGTGAGTGGCAGCTTTTCTGGCTGTGGATCTAAGAGAATAAGTTTGGAGTCATTGGTTTAATGCATGAAAACACACACTGTCAATTAAACATTAGTTTAATAATGAAACTGTTTATAAACACACATTTAAATGATTTTAGACAAGCTTCAAGAATCTATGTAAAGTTGTGGACTGGTTTCAATCAGGTCCCACTTCTTATGTTCCCCTTCCAAAGAGTGTGCTGTCAGTCCTGACCTGGTCCAGTCATCACCTTTATTCAGAGTGAGTTGCCGTGCTGCTGTTGTTTTGTTGCGAGGAATGCCCACACCGTGGCCAGGTCACACAATGGACAGCCAAAGTGCAGCATTTGCAGAACTGCAGCCTCTTACTCCATTGTGGCGTCATAAGTAGCAGAAAGGATGCACATGCAGGGCCACAGTTGTTTGGTGCCACGTGTGTCTGTCCAGGCCTGTTGTAACGTGTTCAGGCCCTGTCCTTCGTCGTGCATCGCACTGTGTGTCACGACGTGCCAACCTGATTAAAACAGGTCTGTATGCAGAAAGCCACACCTCAGCTTTCAGAGATGGAGATGGGCTTTGATTTTCAGACTCCTGTCTCTCAGTGCATCCTCAGCCCCAAACACACATGCTGACGGAGCAGGAGTGGAGTGTGAGACCAAACTACAACTGCTTCATACCGCAGTGCTAATAATAAGCATGCAAAATTAGATAAGGCTTCACTTCTCCCATATACAGTGTTGTTAGCAAAGACATGTTTCCCAAGATATGAATGCACTGTCTAAAAAGGGGCTATGCAAACAGATTCCATTTTGTAGATATGATATAAAAGTGCTGAAGTAATTTTAAAATGTAACACGAGTCACCAGATTGTCCCTGTTTTTGCTGTTCCCCTAACGTTTTTATTTAGCACAAAAATCATTATCATTGTACGGCAGCTAGTTTTTATCTGATTATTCTTGTATCCCCGCTCTGCTGAAGTTGTCATTTGCACTTTTTGAGGAGGATTAGTCGTTCATTTCCTCGTTCTTCTTCCTTGGCAGTCCCAACATGCTCCACCAGGTGGCGTCCTACCTGTGTCTGCTGCCTGAGCTGCCTGAAGGGCAAGACACGACCTGTGAGAAGGAGTTCCTCCTTGAGATGATGGTGAGTTCAGCCCATGGGATTATTTGAGGTGTTGATCTGGAATAACAGTGAGACATCACTGCTTTTTTTAAAATAAAAAAAAGTAATGCATTTATTAAATTTATTAAAGAATGACATTGCTTGAAGTTACTTTTTCACATATGGTAATTTTTGTTAATCAAATACAGTATTGTGTTTATTTTTTTTTTTCCTCAAGATTTTCTATACATCATTTATCACTTTTGTTACTGATTAATTACAAAAGGAACACATTGTGTGTTGCGTTATTTAAAACAACTATCGGTAAATAACTTTAAATGACCTTTTAGTGCTACAACATAATTTGTTCTGTGTTTCACATTTTAAAATAATTATTAAAAACTCTTGTCCTTGGAAAATTTATACCATTTGGTCTCGTCTGTTGCAGCTCTCTTGACTTTTTTTGGTCTCAGTTATTGTTTTACGTGAGCATTTGTCACATGTGGTAAATTGCAGTAATAGTTTATTAGATAAACATCCATGTTAATTATTTTACTATGTGTTTTTTCTTAATAAAACTTGGCTTCACTTGATTGCTAGGCTGCATTTACTTCACTAATTAATTTTTATGCATTTATTATTTTATTTATACTTTATGCATTTATATTTTATTTATACAGTCAGAAGTTAAAGTTAACACAGTTAATATCCAACATTCTTTTTTCAAATCACATTAGTATTACAATGAACCTCACTTCTCTGTGCTGTATTTGGAACTGATTTATTGATTACAGGTACCTAAATGAAAAATGTGAAACAGTAGAGTTCCCTCCATGTCTCTCTTCTGCTGGATGGGTTTTTTTTTATGATGGCTGGACAGACACACATTACACTCTTTAATATTTGAAAAGGTCCGTTAGAATAGTTCACACTTATACACAACTCAGCTTAGAATCAATCTAAAAACACTTATAGACCTAAACATTTTTTTCATTATCAAACTCTCATAGTTCTCATAATAATACTAAAAAGGGGCTGGTGAATATACCTTATTTTATATTTTCTCTGTCACACTTGGGCACTATAATCAATCAAATCAGTCAGTCAACTTTATTTTATTTATTTTTTTTTCATTCAATCTTTGTTTATACATGTTAATCCCATTTACAAGAAAGACCTGAAATTTAATAAAAATTTATATCTATACGTAGATAATCCTTGTAATTTACTGTAAATTGCTTTTAATTTTTTTATTTTTTTTATTTTTTTTGCTTATCTTTATTGTTTAGTTTTATTGTTTTAGCATTTATTATTTCAATAGTGCATTCATTGACAAATTAAAAATCTGAATCACAAACTTGGAGCTTAAAGAACAATGGAGAATAATCTAAAGCAGTAAATTAAATACTAGACAAAAGACTGAATGGCCATTATGATTAGCTATTTTTATTGTATAACTTCTCATAACATTTACAGTTAATAACAAAGCAAAAATCATAATTTCACTTGTGTTTCCATCTCGGTGAATTTCGTCTGGTTTGACTTGCAGTGAGCGAGACAGTCAGAGGAACGCTCCTGTATTAACCCAGATTCTCTCTGTACGTGTCATCTGTGTCATTTTGACACACACAGGTGTCCCGTCATGAGCGCAGAATCTCTCAGATTGAGCAGCTGAACCAGATGCCCCTCTATCCAACAGAGAAGATAATCTGGGATGAAAACATTGTCCCAACAGAGTACTACTCTGGTGAAGGTGTGTGCTGTAAATAAACGTGTGATGGTGTATTTGTGTTCTTGAGTACCACAACTGCATGTCATGAACTTATTTTTATTTTTATTTTTAAGGTAATGCGTTCAACAACTCCTGTTATATTTTTTTATTTTCTTTGTTTATATATATTCTTGCAGGCTGTCTAGCTCTACCAAAGCTGAATCTACAGTTCCTGACGCTCCATGACTATCTTCTGAGGAACTTTAACCTCTTTCGTTTGGAGTCCACTTATGAGATCAGACAGGACATAGAGGATGTGGTTTGGAGAATGAAACCTTGGTGAGATGTCTTCACTTAATTATTATCTGAACTATTTTATTAAAACAGCCCTGATCATTGTTTAAAACAATCAGAAAGAACATTTCTGTTTTCTGCATGCAACCATTAACTAAGCCATTTGTAGCAGCCGTGCACTTTAGTCATAAATAATATTAATTATGCCATTTAGAAACTCAGTGTTTGACATGTGTCTACAGTATGTCAAGTGATGTAACAACTTACTTTTTAATCAGTAGCGCTGTGCACTGCCCTCAATCCAACTGACTTTCAGTCCTGACAACAGTCTTACCTTAAGTTCTTGCCATGTCTGTCCCCGCAGGCAGTCAGAGTATGGTGGAGTAGTGTTTGGGGGCTGGGCGAGAATGGCTCAGACAATCACCACTTTTTCCATAGTTGAAGTTGCCAAGCCCAACATCGGAGACAGCTGCCCTGCACGTGTACGAGCTGACGTCACCATAAACCTCAATGTGCAAGAACATATCAAGCAGGAGTGGGAAGGTAAAAGCAGATTGCAATGCGTTCTCATTTTTCATTACTTATAGCCTTCCTTTACGTTTAATTTGAAGCTCCTTCATAGTGGTGCTCTCTCTGTACAGTTCATCATGAGGGATCTGTCTTCTTTTGCTTTAGGTCTGAGAAAGCACGATGTTTGCTTTCTCATCACAATTCGCCCCAACTTGCTGTACGGCACACGCTTTGACCGGCGACAGCCTTTCGTAGAACAAACTGGCCTGGTTTACGTAAGAGGCTGCGAGGTGCAGGGTATGCTGGACGAGAAGGGCCGTGTCATCGAGGAAGGTAAACACACACACACTCGCACAGTAACAAGAAAACGCATGGCAGCCTTCGCTACTAGGAACATTCAGATTTGTATTAATGGCAGCAGTCAAAGTAGTGCTGACCTGTTTACATGAACATTTTATTAACCTGAAGTGAACAGCAACGTCTAAGAACAATAATTTTAATGTTGTAAATAATGTATGTATTCTTCTTTTTTTTTATATTGATGGGACAGCTGCAACAAAATTTAACCCTTTTGCTTCAAGTTTAACAAACTACCTCCTTAAATTAATGCCACCTACTTCTTAATTTTGATAAATGTGCTTAATGTTAATAAATAAATCCATTTTATCCACGCAAATCTGAATACTGCATTGTTTTAAAGTTATTTTGAGATAAATTGTTAGTGTCAATTACTGGGTACAGCTACTAAACAATGAATATAATAAATGTGTAATGTATGATGAAAATTGTTCTGTTATATGAATTTATTGCTATTAGCTAAATAACTAGAACTAAATAACCCATGTGTTTGCACACGATAGTTCAGACCAAGTTCAAATATTTTATCTTTCCTGGAAAGAATAATTTATCCACTAAACAATCTGTGTTTATTCAGTTGTGCTCTTGCTGGCAGCCTAAAATATTCGTTTTGAGTGGAGCATCACCTGTTTGCTTACGACGACTCTTTATCTACTGTCAGAAGCTTTTCTCTTCCCTAAATTACCCTTTTCACTATTTTTATTTTCATACAACAAATTCACATCTGATAATGTAGCTTCTTTTTATTCAATAAGACTTAATGTATTATAATGTCTAACCCACCTCGGTCCAGCTGTTCACAGTAGTATTGCATCGTGTTGCGGTTGTTCAGTTATCATCACACCCATTTCAACAAGGGGTTTAATGATTCCCACTTAATCACATAACTGTACTCATGGGCATGCATGTCAAAGCCAGACAAGATTAGTTGCATTCTTTTCCTCTTTGCTGCACAGTGTCACACATAATCTGTTTAGATATCTTTGAAAGCTGCACTGTGTTCACCACATAGGGTCCCATTGGGAAAGAGCCTGGTGCCTGGGGTCAGGCAGTGTTCATGCATGAATGTGTAAACCCTGTTCATGAAAAGCATGGTCACATCTTTAAAGAAATAAAGGATTGTCTTTACATGAGAATAACTTAAATTAGTTTTACTTTTTGAATTTAAAAGTTAAATGCCTTGACATTTCAGTTTTGTTTTATTCCCCTGACCTTTATTTAAGCCTCTTTTAGGACTGGATGACCCTTTGAAGTAGTATTTTTTTAATATGTCATACAAATTGAAATGCATACAAACTTACAAAATATTTGCTCTCATCTTTGGTATAAATTGGAGATTTCAACGTTAACGCGTTAACGCACGTGATTAATCTAAACAGATTAACGCATTAATATTACATAATGCAGATTAATCACATTACCTATTTTGACCTATAAAGGACCTGTATTCGGCCGGGCGCTCCATAATTTGTGTGTGTGTGCGCGTGTGTTTGTGTGTGTTTAATGTGCGGCTGTCTGGTCTAAGTTTTGATGCGGTTTTACGAATCATACAACACAAATAATAAGAAAGCACAATATAAAATTGCGTTAATCTACTTGTAGAGAAGGAGACAGTAAGTTTATATGTTGAGAGGATGGAGAAAGAAAGAAGAGTGCAGCAGTTCATCAGACTGTGAAGAGGGTTTGCTTATCAGGGGCCATGTGCATCTCCACACCTGCTGTCACGTGTGTTGGAGGAAGTGGCAGCATCTACAAGATCCGAAGCGAGCAGCGCGTTCAATTAAAAATAACCTCATTCTATATAGGGGTGGGCAATATGGCTCAAATATTATATTGTGATATTTCAGAGCATTCTGACGATAATGATAAATTTTGTGATATAAAAAAACATCAGAAATCAAAGTTATTTATTTGACAAGATTAACTTAACATGTTGCTTTGCGGTATTATATATTCTTTTAAAAACAAAAAGGGGTAATTTTACTGAAATTACTTTATTTAGTAAAGTATTCAGTCTCCAAGTATAAAAATAAAAAAAAATAAAACTGAACCTTCTGTTATTTAGATTGAAAAAGTCTGCACAAAATATAGATCAATAAAATTCACCATAAAAACTAAAGTGCAGGTGCAGTTTCCCAAAATAGCTAAATAAAATGAAGCTTAAGATGTGTTGAGCATAAATGTAACATACAACAAAAGCTCAGAGCGGTGTGGGGGGAGGGGGGGACAGTTGAGCTGTCTGTACCTGCACAGACAGTTGGAGGGGGGGTGTGCAGTTAAGTTTGGTCATTCGGCGTGCTTGGTTAAGGGGGCGGGGCACCCTGACGTATTACGTCATGAAATTAGCATATCATGATATCATTTTTTTTTGCCCGGGCAAGCTTTTTTTTTTTTTTTTTTTTTTTACAATTATTTTTTTTAAAAATA
>JARVGQ010000781.1:3648060-3658697 GCA_031762355.1 Hypsolebias martinsi
CCCGGCACTCTGAATTATTGTCTGAGTGTCCAGGTGAAGCCCAACAGATTTACTTTCACAAGCAGAATATTATGGCTGGCCTTAATGCTCTGCTTGATATATAAATAAAACTTTATTAGAATTTGCTTTGGGTTTGTTTTGCCAAAGAACTTATTTTACATGAATTGGGCCCACCAGAGGACAACAAACCAAGCATATGTCAGAACGTAAATACTTTTTTTGTTTTTAATGTTTGCCATGTTGTATTGTGGTTTCATATGTGTTTGTTACAGTAAACATGAAAGCTCTAATTCAAATTAGGTTTCTATTATAGCATTTTTAAAGAAACCTTTCATGTAAGAAAAACAAATGTAACTCTTTAATTCTTGGACGTTGTCGATTATGTGAGGAAAAGCAATTCTGGGAGTACTAAGAACAAACGGTGTTGTTTTGAATAAAATATCTGGATTTATTTAACGATATATGAATCATCTGCAGAATCAGAGTCCTCAACACTTTGATGTGTCATTTTATTAAAGTTCAGACACGTCTCTGACGTGTGTTTTAATGCAGGAAGTCTCACTAACTCACCCTTGCAGGTAAACTCCGTCAGATTAATCAAACACATATTTGATATCCAGTTCATAAAGTTTCCTGCCCATCCTGTGATGTGTTTTGGAGAATCTTAGAGGATCTGTTTCTTTGCTGGTCTTAGACAAACTAGAGGTTATTTGAATATTATTCACTCAATAACTTTTTCTAATAGTTGAAGATCTGGAAATGTTGTTTTCCTTTCTCTTATTTACAGAAATTAATTTGTTTGTGTTGCAAATTAAAAATGAACGTGTGAATCTTTATTTAGAAAGAGACATAAATCAACAAAAATGCATACACAAACATTTTGGCCGACTTTCAAGGCCATCATGAGTAGTTTGAAGTAAAACTCCTTTCTCACTAATTATTGTAATTCTAATTCTTAAACTAAACCTTCTTGCTTTAAATATATCATTATCTGTACAGACACTGATGCTTGTGATCTTCTGATCTTTCTTCTGACTCCATGTTTTGTGACCACTGTGTCTACCTCAAGCTGCTGGAAATAAAAACTCTATACAGTATTGTTAAACTGACAGTGGTTTCATATGAACTGCTATGAAATGTTTTAGGATGGCATGCACTTTGATCTGGACTTGGACTAGCATTAGCTTGTTAATTCAAACCCTCCTTGTCATACAAATTAGCTTATGAGGTAAGCAGTGACAATTTTATCCTCTTTTAAGGAAAAATAAGGAAACCATCATTATGATTTTGTAAGAAAACTCAATTATCAAACCTTAATTGGTTTCAGTTATATTTAACCAATAGGCATTTCTGCGTAAAAAATGACCATTTTATGTCTTCCATTGCGCCTCTTCCACATGGTGTCCCCCAGGGCTCAATCCTTGGCCCTCTTTTATTAGCTCTTTCTCCCCCTCGGCTCTATTTTTAGGAAACATGGCATTTCATTTCACTTATATGCTGATGATTGCCAGATCTATTTTTTCATGGCACAAAACAATACATTCCAGCAACTTACACACTGCCTTAATGATCTTAAGGCATGGTTTTCTCTTAACTTCCTTAGTCTTAATGAGAATAAGTGAAGAACAACAACTGAAGTTATGATGTTTGGACCGAGTTGCTGACCCTCTCCCAGCATAGATCTTGGCTCACTGTCATTTTATCTCAGGGACTGTGTCACCAATCAGGGTGAAGTTTGGATCTGATTTTAAATTTGAAAAACAGATCAGCAGTGTTGTTCAGAAAAGTTTTTATCAACTTTGCCAAATAGCAAAAGTGAAACCAATCTTGGCAAGACCTGACTTGGAGAAATTAATGCATGCTTTTCTCACAGCTCGTCTTGACTACTGTAATCCACTGTATGTAGGCATTAGCCAGACCTCTCTTGCCTGTCTGCAGTTTGTGCAGAACTCTGCTGCTCACCTGTTAGCTCGGGCCCGAAGGCCTGAGCATATTACTCCCATCCTGGCGTCCCTTCATTGGCTCCCTGTGCACTACAGAATTCATTTGAAGCTCTTGCTGTTTGTTTTTAAATACCTGAACAACCTTGCCCCACTGTATTTGTCTGATCTGCCTCATCCTTTCTGCCCACCCCGATCCCTAAGATCAGCTAATTGGTTGCTGCTGACGGTCCCTAAAACTAGGCTGAATCTCAGAGGTGACAGCGCTTTTGCTGTTGTTGCTCCCAGGTTGTTGAACAACTTACCGGTACCCTTGAGTGTCAGACAGGCCTCCTCTCTTCCTGTTTTTAAATCTCTTTTAAAAACACACTTATTTTTTTGGCTTTTAACATGTGAGCTTATCTTTTATGGCATCTTAAAACAAACCTGCCGTGAAACCGGTATGTGTATGTTTTATGTTTCTTTCTGCATGCTTTGTATGTCTTTATTGTTTTAATTAATTTATCTTTTTTGTCTCATTGTACAGCACTTTGGCTACCCCTGCAGTTTTTAAAATGTGCTATAGAAATAATTGATTGATAATCATGGGGAAGACTGCTGACTTGACAGTTGTCCAAAAGACGACCACTGACACCTTGCACAAGGAGGTCAAAACACAAAAGGTCATTGCTAAAGAGGCTGGCTGTTGTCAGAGCTTTGTGTCCAAGCACATTAATAGAGAGGCAAAGGGAAGGAAAGATGTGGTAGAAAAAAGTGTACAAGCAATAGGGATAACCGCACCCTGGAGAGGATGGTGAAACAAAACCTATTCCAAAATGTGGGGGAGAATCACAAAGAGTGGACTGCAACTGGAGTCAGTGCTTCAAGAACCACCCCGCACAGATGTATGCAGGACATGGGTTTCAGCTGTCGCATTCCTTGTGTCAAGCCACTCTTGAACAAGACACAGCATCATAAGTGTTTCTCTTGGGCTAAAGACAAAAAGGACTGGACTGCTGCTGGGTGGTCCAAAGTTATGGTCTCTGATGAAACTAAATTTTGCATTTTCTTTGGAAATCAAGGTCCTAGAGTTTGGAGGAAGAGAGGAAAGGCACAGAATATGCATTGTTTGAGGTCCAGTGTCAAGTTTCCACAGTCAGTGATGGTTTGGGGTGCCATGTCATCAGCTGGTATTGGTCCACTGTATTTTCTGAGGTCCAAGATAAACACAGCCATCTACAAAGAAGTTTTAGAGCACTTCATGCTTCCTGCTGCTGACAAACATTATAGAGATGCAGATTTCATTTTCTAACAGGACTTGGCACCTGCACACAGTGCCAAAGCTACCAGTACCCAAAGCTACCAGTACCTTGTTTAAGGACCATGGTATCCCTGTTCTTAATTGGCCAGAAAACTCACCTGACTTTAACCCCATAGAAAATTTATGGGGTATTGTGAAGAGGAAAATGTGATACACCAGACCCAACAATTCAGAAGAGCTGAAGGCCACTATCAGAGCAACCTGGACTCTCATAACACCTGAGCAGTGTTACAGACTGATCAACTCCATGCCACAACACATTGCTGCAGTGATCCAGGTAAAAAGAGCAACAACTAAGTATTGATGCTGTACATGCTCATACTTTTCATGTTCATACTTTTCATGCTTATACTTTTCATGTTCATACTTTTCATGTTCATACTTTTTAGTTGGCCAACATTTATAAAACACTTTTTTTAATTGGTCTTAAGTAATATTATAATTTTCTGAAATACTGAATTTGGGGTTTTCATTAGTTGTCAGTTATAATCATCAATATTAAAAGAAATAAACATTTAAAATATATCAGTCTGTGTGTAATGACTGAATATAACATACAAGTTTCACTTTTTGAATGGAATTACTGAAATATATCAACTTTTTCATCAAATTATTTATGACCAGCACCTGTACTAACATGACTTAAGTCTCTAGCTTTTAGTCATTGGGCTTTTTGCTGTAAAAAAAAATTCCAAGATTTTATTAGCTCTGCAAAATCTTGAGTACCGTACTTGTGATCCATGCTAATTTGTTTTTTAAGTGTTTCCAATAGTCCATAAGAACAAGTACAGTACTTCATCTGTAGATAATTTTTTAAAAACATTTTTAAAGACATCGGCTGTCACTGTTTGATGGAAGATAATTTATTGAAGCTATCTGTTCTCATTTGTATTTATTGTATTTTATTTTTTGTTTTTACTCAAATGTTAAGCGCTTTTTTGATGAACAATCAGGTGAGCACAGGTAAAGTGGGGTCTTGTGCATTGTGAATCAATAGAAACAGGATACTTTCATTTTTGGAAATTGTGTATTTTAATATTGCCAGCCAAATTTAAGCTTAAGAACTGCCAGAAAACTGATTTTCATCAAATAATTAATTCATTCACATAAAAAGGCTTGTTTGTATTTTAGACACAACAAGCTGAGGACATAAATGAAATCTCCTTCATATACTTCTCATGGGCATTTTTGTATTGTATATTTTTATTCTACAGGTGATGTCTCGATGGGAGGAGTACATGAGCAAAGTCAAACCCAAACAGGGCAAGAAGGTGGAGGTGGAGGCTATTGCTACATATTTTCCCTTCCACAAGTACTTCTCCAATGCTCCCCAGCCTGTATTCAAGGGCCGATCGTATGAAGAGGACATGGACATTGCAGAGGGCTGCTATCGCCACATCAAGAAAATATTTACACAGCTGGAGGTAAGTTGGTTAGCCATACACAGACACCAAGGAAATAAAAATGTAGTTGTAAAGCACGCATCATTACACCTAGATGTAAGGTTCAAGGTTCTTTATTGTCATTCGCATCATGTGTGGTATTTGAGGTGGAACAAAATTGTGTACTCGAGGTCCCATTTACATCCAACAACAGCAAAAATATCAACTGTAAAAAAAAACAGTACTAAGAATCTAAGATTTAAACTAAGAAATACAGTAAACACTAATAGTGTAACACAAGTGAACAACAGCAGCACGAACACAAGTCTTGTACATGATGTACAATAAATACAAACATCTTTTAGCTTCTTATTCTTTTTTGCTTAACTAGAGTTTTACCAGCTGCAGTGGAATTTTCTCTCAAACCATGTGCCAGCTGTGTGTCCAGATGTTGCACATTTTCTAACTCACAATAGTGTTGTAAATTACTTGTGCTTGTTTAGGCACTGTCTCTCTCTCTGTGTGTGTGTGTGTGTGTGTGTGTGTGTGTGTGTGTGTGTGTGTGTGTGTGTGTGTGTGTGTGTGTGTGTGTGTGTGCGTGTGTGCGTGTGTCTGTGTGTTTTTCTCTCCTTTCTTTAATTAAAGTAAAAAACATTTAGCAGTAGTTTTGTTGACCACCTGTAATTGTCCTCGATGACCTTTCCGGCAAAAATAAGTATGAAAACAAATGATCAAGACTTCTTTTCTTCCCTTGCTCATTTTCACACAATTTCACACTTGCACACATCTGAGTATGTGTTATGATTCCTCCGCAGCTCATCAGCTGTGTCTGTGAGGCTAACGAGTACATTTCTGATTTATGGCAACACCAAAACGGTCTCAAAATGCAATAAAGAAAGTTATTGGTTGGAGGTAATATCTCGACATGTGTGGTGACCTTGAATTATCTGGCTGGCCTCTGTATCGCTGCATCACAACACCTCCTCCCTCCTCCCTCAGCCTCACCCATGCTGCAGTGAGATCTGCTCACACATTAAGAGATGCTGCTGTACGTGGTGCAAGGTAGCAAAAGCAGCATCCTGCTGCGCTTGCTGGTCTGTCTGCCTTTGAAATGGGAAAGCAGTTTTGAATAAGCTGTCATAAGAATATTCTAAAAATACGTTGCCAGACAGACGAGCAGAAAGGGCATTTTGGATGTGTGTTTATGTCCTCCTCCTCCTCAGGTCTGTCAAAAGGTTTTTTTTTTTATTTGTCTTTTCTTTACCATGACAGTTTCTGTGAATGTTTGTCTTCATTCACTCTGGAGCCACAGGGGTTAAAAATAGACATCATCAATTTTTTATGTTTTGATCGGTTTAATATTAATGCTGAAATAGTAACACATTAAATATTTAAACCCCAGTGCTGTCCCAGTCTGGCTTTCCTTTTCATTTTTTATCCCCTCTCTTCAGTTAGTGGGGCAAGTTGGAAGCAAACAGCCCATATTCTCCTTCTAGTGTTTCACCCCACAGTAATCTCAACAAAACTAATTTGTATTTTGTTCTAAAACTTTTCCTGGCATGGCCACTTCAGTAAAAGTTTTAAATTAACATTTGTCCAAAGTGATTCTTGTTTCACTAATTCACCAACCAATTACTTTGAGTATAGTTCTCCACAGTAAAGCTGTTTGGTCTCTTTATCACTGAACCACAACAAAGTATGAGACTGGCTTATGACAGATTAAAGCATGGATTATGTCTAAATTACTCTGGGATATCCTGAGACTTGTTATAGACTGGCTTCAAAGACTATTCCATGATGGCCCACCTAGATCAACAGTTTATTTTTAATAAAACATTTTTGCTTGCTTTTCAACCACTTGCTCTGTAGTAATTAAAGAGACTTTGATTGTGGTGCTCACTTCATGTCTAACGTTTTAGGCACCAAAACGTATTTTAAGATTTAGATTAGAAGCACACAGAAATTTTTATCACTTTCTAACTGAATGTATTTTTGGCACTATGTCAGTGAAGTTAATGTGGTAGGGAAATGTATTGCTGAAAGCTATTTATTCTTTGTTCCTCGCAACATTGTTAAAGTTCAGATTGTTTTTTTTTTCTCCTTTGAGGCATTTTAGGAAGTAAACATTAGTGTCAGTTTGAGATATTAGAGTATTTAGATTAATGACAAGCCTCCAAGTGTGTCATATTGTAATCTTTTCACAGTATTGAAGTGTGCTATTTGTATTACCCTAATAATATTATCCATTATTGGTTCATGGAAATCATTTGTCATGTTTCCATTAAAACTTTCATCAGAACAGTGTGCATAAATACAACAAATAACTAAATTAACACATTTAGGAATCAGGAATGTCCACATTGCTGTATGATGATTTTAGCTGGTATATTTGCAGTCCTTCATTTTAACCCCTGACTCTTCTGCTTTCATCTTCTTTATCAGGAGTTTAGGGCATTTGAGTTGTTGAGAAGTGGACTGGACCGCTCCAAGTATCTGCTGGTGAAAGAAGCTAAAATCATTGCCATGACCTGCACACACGCTGCCCTCAAACGTCATGACCTGGTAGAGCTAGGGTTTAAGGTAAACCTTTATCATTTTATACTAAGACTTGGGGATTTTGTTACAGGTGTATTTATTCACTGTAGTCCAGGTTTTCAAATCAACATTATTTTCTTTTAGTATGACAACATCCTGATGGAAGAAGCAGCACAGATTCTTGAGATTGAGACCTTCATCCCTCTGTTGTTACAGGTAACTTTTTCCAGAAAATGTTTTACAGACTGACATGACTGTAATTCAACTGAACTAAATATGTTGACTCTGGTTAGACTATACCCTGTTTAATAGTACCATATTTTTCGGCTATAAGTTACAGTTTTTTTTTGCGTAATTTGCATGCCCTGCAACTTATACACCGAAGCGACATATTTATGGATTTTTCCCCCCCATATTTACAAACCAATTTTTGACTGCGATATGACCATTTTCATTCATTCTGACTGAAAATATTGAACACTAGCATTTTCAGCTGCTAGATGGCACTCAAGTGGTATGGCAAGCCGTTGTGTCATGTACTGGTTACAGGTAAAAGTGGTTATTAATGACACAATCAGATGGCCATAGTCTGCCACCTATGTCCAGCTCTGGGATTATGCCTGGAGTAATCGTCAAATCAGCTTCATTTTGCTGTGCCGCCCTGCGAAATGCAGCTAACTTTGAGCATTAAAGTGCATTTATTAAAAGTTCAGCTGAGACAAACCTTTACTATAATGTTGAGTAAAATGTTTTTTGGTGGTTATCTTGTTAAATTTCGAAGAAATGCACGGTGAGTCGTCTCTCTGCGCGCTCCTACTTCCAAGTATTTTCTTTTGAAATACAGCTGACTTGATCGTCAAAGTGCATTTATTAAGTAAAGTTAGACTGAGACACACCTTTGCTATAAATTCACGCACACAAATAATTTTTTTAAGTGTTAACCTTGTTAAATTCTTGTTAAAGTCCCCCGTGCATGCTCCTGCGTCCGCCATTTGGCAGCCCATAAATTTTTGGCACAACACCAACCCACATTTCCAGGTTGTCAATGGTGATGCGTAACAAATGCGACTTGTATGGTAAAGTGACATATTTATGGATTTTTCCACTTTGTTAGACATATTTAGACAGATGCAACTTATACAGCAGTGTGACGTGTACGGCGGAAAATATGGTACTATTAAAAAGGGTATATCAACATCTGACATACATGTCAGACGCTGAGTCATAATAATGCAAAGTACCGATTTAGTCATGTTTTTTTAATAGGATTTCTTTCCACAGAACTGATGTTTGTGTGACAAGATTTCTTATCTTCTTTTGTATTTTCCATCATCTTTAGAACCCAGAGGATGGTTACAGTCGGCTAAAGCGTTGGATCATGATTGGAGACCACCACCAGCTGCCTCCGGTCATCAAGAACATGGCGTTCCAGAAGTACTCCAACATGGAGCAGTCTCTCTTCACCCGATTTGTGCGTCTAGGTGTTCCTACTATAGACTTGGATGCACAGGGCCGTGCTCGTGCAAGGTGGGTCTCCCCCAAGAGTGTAACACTAGAATCAGTTTTAACAGACTTCATTTTATATTGGGCTGTTCTGCACTATACTGTAGATGGTCATTATGTGTCTGGTTCTTTTCCCCAGCCTTTGTAATCTTTACAACTGGCGCTACAAACATCTTGGTAACCTGCCTCATGTCCAGCAGCTCCCTGAGTTCCAGGTGCCCAACCCTGGCCTGACGTTTGACTTTCAGCTAATTAACGTGGAAGACTTCAATGGAGTGGGAGAATCTGAACCCAATCCTTACTTTTACCAGGTCAGAAGTAAAACACTTCCTGTACATACAAAGTCCAGCCAGTTTTGTACAATGAGATTTTGCCTAAACTTATTCATTACTTTGTTTGTTACATCTGCATAGCAACAATTATGCCGCAAAATACAACAAAAACTAGTTATGCAAAAGAAGAAATAAGTTTAACAAACCAACCAAAAAAAAAAAAAAATCACGCTTATAAAAATTATGACAAATAGTGTGTTTAAACACAATTAAATTTACAGTAAGATTAATTCCAGTGTGGATCATTTAAACTGATTTGAATGTGTTTTGTGTTTTTATGTTTTATTTAAATTGGTCTAATTTTATCTTATAATCAATACATATTTTATCCCAATTTTTACACAAATGTTACTTACTCAAGCTCTTGAGTTTTATTAAATAACAGAAGCTCAGTTAAACATAAAGCCTAGCCTGCGTTTGGTAGGAGTTGTGAGGTTTTTCACAATCCTCCTGTACCGGTTCCAGTTCACATGTACAGCATTAATACTTTTTTTCCTCTTTAGTCCCAGTGCTATGAACATTTAAAATATTTTTTTAAATTTAAAAAGATCATCTCTTACTATGTAAAGCTCCTGATACTATGTCATACTTTGTTTCTTTCTTCTTGACCAGCAAACATTATCTATTTTTTTTATTACTTTTTGTGTTTTTATCTGCACCTTCTTAATATGTCATTCATAACAGAGCATGAGTTTGTTTTAGGTTTGTTAAAGTTCTAAAACGTTCTAATTTAGTAGCCATGCAAGTTAGATGATACATTATCCCGTTGCTTTAACACAAAACCTAGTAACATGCATTAATTATACTAATATCTCTGCAGATTGCTTTTTTAATGAACAATAAATTACTCATCTAAGTCAAGGGTCTGACTGACTTGTAGCATGTTTTTTTCTAAGCTGAACTCAGGATTTCTTTCTCCAAATGAAAGACAACCAAAAGGGGGCCGAGAAGGGGTAGAGGTAGGGCAGCTGACTTGGGACCAGAAGGTCACTGTTTGACTCCCAACCATTCCCACATGTCATGGTGTCTCTGACCAAGACTCCTAATTCCTAATTGCTCCCTGGGCACTCAATAGCTACTTGCTGCTCCACCTGGGTGTATCCCAGATGTGATGGGCACCTGCAGATGCGGAGGACTAATTTTGTCATTGTATGGGAACATACAATGATGACAACATATAACACTTATACTTACTTATAACCAACTTCCCCTGGGCAAAAGCCAGATGTGTGCTTCTCAAAAATATTTGTAGTATAGTTGGTCGTGAAGACTGTTTGATCAAGCATGGATCGGACAGTCAGTAGAGTATCAGATTTTTAGGGACATTGGCTCAGCAAGTTTGATTTCCCACCATGCCCATATGCCTTGAGCAAGACTCCCATTGTAATCCTTAACTGCTCCCCATTCAACTCAAATAACTGCCCCACTGCTCCACTTGTGTTCATCTCACATGTGTGATGGGTCAAATGCAGAGAGCAAATTTAGTCATTGTAAGGGCTCTTACTATCATACATAGCACTTTCACTTTCATCATTTTACCTTTCAGCAGCAAAACTATTATACCATACCATTTTATTTATAGAGCACTTAAAACAACGACAAGGCCAACCAAAGTGCTGTACAAACAAACAAACAACAGGCAACA
>JARVGQ010000781.1:3911477-3922951 GCA_031762355.1 Hypsolebias martinsi
GTTTCATGTTGCTGCTGATCTGTTTCATGTTGCTGCTGATCTGTCTCATGTTGCTGCTGATCTGTCTCATGTTGCTGTGTTCATGTGTGTTCATCTGCTCACAGACTCATGTTCGTGCTGCTGTTTGGTGTATTGTTTTTATATTATTAATGTTTAGTGTATTTCTCAGTTCATATCTTAGATCTTATTACTGTTTTTCTTTACAATTTATACTTTTGTTGGATATAACCGGGACCCTGTGTATACATTTTTGTTCCACCTCATGTACCACATGCAAAGGCAGTGACAAAGAGCTCTGACCTTGACCTTCAGTTATCCTGAGCTTTGGAGAATCAGAACCTAAAAGAGCCTAAACCTGACGTTTTCTTGAGAATGATGACATTTACTCAGTTACAACTTCAGAGTCTGTAACAGAAGACTGAAACCAAACTGATCTGGAAGGCGTCTTAAGGACTTGTCTGAGACAAATGAGCTTCTTTAAAAAAATGCAGGAGTTAACTTGGACCCAGCTTATCGCTGCATCCTCTGATGGCTGACATTATCCTCTGCACTCTGTTCACGGCAGGTAAAATGGAGTAAATGTCAGAAACACTTTCCCAGACGGACGTCTCGGTGACATTCAGACTGACGTGAAGAGGCTGGGAGCTGCATGAAGAAGAGCAGCTCTCTGTCTAAATGGCAACAGGTCCTGTTTGCTCCAGCCATTGTGCTGCTTCTTTCATGTTTTCACTTCCTGAAATCGACACGAATAGTTCACAATTCATAAACGTCACCTCTTCCCACAGTCTCGTCTCTTTCACATCTAGGCCTTCTTTCTACAGCATCCTCCCAAGGGGTCCTCAGGAATTTCACGTCAGTGGGTGGAGTCTTCACTGAGTTGTCTTTTTACTTTCCATCCACACTGAGAGCCCAGTGGATCAGCTGGAGTCTGGTTTGTGCAGGGGACGTTCCCCAGTTCACATTTCATCTGGAGTTTGGATGCAGAGACGGTCGCAAGGTTTTTAAATCCATTGTTTCAGATCTACTATCAGTTTTCAGCAGAGACAGTTTGCTCCTGCTGGACGCTCGTGCACAACCCTGATCAGACCTGACATTTGACTGCAAGACAAATAAGACATTTTATTTATAAACTTCATTTCTCTTTTCAAGATTTTCCTACAGACTTTTAGTTAACTCATGCTGCCAATTCGGGCCTTCTCCGCTGTAATACATTACACATCAGGTGGTTTTAGAAGGTCACTGCTCATTACTGCCTCCAACACCTTCATGTCCCAGCTGCTCAGGAGGTGACAGACGTCATGTCCACTGCTGGGGAGTGGACGTCCTCTGATCTAATCTGCTCCTAGATGAGGCACTTGGGTTCTGCTGGGACATAAACACGTCTGCTACTGGTACACACAGGTTTAAGAAGTTTACTGCATCACTGATGCGCGGAGATGGGAGAAATGGCTGCACAGCGCCATCTAGTGGCAAAGTATGGTTAGTACATAGAATGGTAGAGTCAGGAGTTTGATTTTGGTGTAGATGTAATTCCCTGTCAAGAAAACTGTATACAGTAAAGTTTCTCATTTTACTTTTTTATTTTTGCAGCAATCAACCAACCTGCAGGTTTGTCTATAGCCGTTATTAATTTGACGTATAGGAATGTATGCAGAAAACTGGGGTTTATAAACTTTCATCATATTGTTGTGTTTTGAAGAGAAACAAAATAAGCCATGAAGGCAAAATATTCTTCCTTACATCTGATGCTCATTTACTTTCACCACACGGAGAGCAGCGCTCTGCTTTGTGACAGTTTAATCCATCTCACTGCTGACAAGTCCTCACGCCCAAGTGAGCAGGCGCACGATGCTCTGCTGCCATTCTTTAACTGCAGGATTCACGCACAGGCTGACACAACCTTAAGGACAGTTACAGCCTCAAATATGGACGAGGAGCTGCAACAAATCTAAAGGTTAGAAAGGAATGGAAGGTGGATGGTTTAAGTCAGGCTGAAGAAGAGTGACCTGTGCTGGCAGAATGAGTGGACGAGATCAGGCTGCACAGAAAAACAAGTGGGACTATTCATTTGTCATAGTTGACACTTGCATAAAAACGTGTCCTTGACGACACAATCTAGTGAGCCTGGTAACTGAAGTAGCATTTAATTTTATTTAACGCAAAGGTTTTTTTTTTTTTTTTCTTTCAGAAATAATCATTTGTCCTATAACCTTTGGCTTTTTTTTTTTTAAGTTGACCTTTCATTTCCTGCCAATTCCCAAAGTGCTTGGAAATCCCTTCATATAAGGTTTATCTTCATATTGAAGCTTGGAGATCCCTTCTTTTAAATGTAGGACTACAGTTCTCATTGACATCCCTGTAGACCAGTCAAAGAGTTTTCAATCAGACTCGCTTTGTAAACAAAACTAGCTTGATGCTAAGTGAGAACTTGTCCAGTTTCAACAAACTACATATTGTTTAAAAGCAATTTCAATGGAAGATTAAATTTTGTAAAGTCCATATTAGTGATAAAGCGCAGGCCATGAGGTCGCTGGTTCCACAGACTGGGTGTAGTGACCGAAAAGGCCCGGTCACCCGAGCGTTTGTGTTTAGACTTTGGGACAGACAGTAAAGTGCATTACTTGAACTAGATCAGATAAATAAGGTGCGGCGAGACCATTATACGATTTAAGTGAACAATACATTTTTTAAATCAATTCTCAAATGAACTGGAAGCCAAAGGAGAGAAAATAAAACGGGTGTGATGTGCTCATGTCTGTGTTGGTTAAAAGTTGTACCGCAGTGTTTTGGACATGCTGAAGGTGTCTGTTTCCTCCACACAGAGCACTGCAGCAGACAAGCCTTGAGCTGATACAAGTATGAACGACTCTTTCCAGTTCAGGATTCTAAAAATAAATTAATAAATACGCTTGACCTTGGTTAAAAGATGCCACTGGAAAAAGCTGACCTTGACTACAGTGGCTATATGTTTATCACACTTGAAATCCTTGTCAAATGTCACCTCCAGGTTTTTCACTGTGGGTCTGAACTTGGATGTCAGAGCACCGAAGTTACAAGGAGCATCACCAAAAATGACACACTTCATATTTCCTTCTGTAAAACAGAAGATTATGGTGAAGCCACTGTTTAATATCAGCAATACTATTGATAAAGTATGCCTAAAACTTGTACTTCTATGCATCTTGGGACAATTAATCAGTAGGTCATCTACATAAGTGAAAAAAGTGGTGTCTGACTGAAACTGATCCAAGTGGCAGCATGTGAAGAGAAAAAAAATGAGAGGACCAAGAATAGAGCCCTGCGGCACACCACAAGAAAGGGAGGGAGTACAGGAAGACAGATTACCCATCATGAAAACGTTCTGCTGGTCAAGTAGGAGTGGAACCAGTTACACCAACACTGTGGTTAAAACAGAAGGACAGCATGGTCCATGGTCTCAAAAGCAGCTGTCAGGTCCAGCTGCACCACAACACTTTGCATCATACACATGGCAATACGGACTTTACACAGGGCTGACTCAGTACTGTGACCAGAGCTAAATCCAGACTGAAATTTTTCATAAATTCTATGATTTTCTAAGACATGTTATGTTGTAATTACATAAAACAACTCTTTCCAAAACTTTAGCAAGAAAGGACAAATGAGATGATCAATGAATGCAATATCACTCTATAGAATATACTTTACATTGATGCACACAGACAGTGGTCCAAAAACTATTTTCTTATAAAACTATTTCATAAGAAAAGAAAAAAAAACCACATTTGCCACTAATCAAACAAATTTTAACCATTTCAGATTTAACATGTGCTGTTTATTCTGTCTTGTGCAATATTAGAAGAATCAAAGTAGAAAACAACCAATTTAAATAAAAATTACTTTATTATTATTTTTAAAATAAATGCATTTTTACAGTCAAGACACCAGAAGAGCAGGACGTGCATGCACAGATGCTCCGGACATTGGAAGCAAACAAAAACAAAGTGAGAAAACAAAATCAGCTTGCTTTTCATAAACTCTGTGTTGTTGTTTTTAATATCTTTTTATAATATTACTGCTGTTGCTGCTGATTTGTCTCAAACTCCACTGTCTTCTTCATGTTGAAATAACACCTCAGTTGTAATAATAATCATTAAAAAAAAAACAATCGGCTGAAGCAATAAAAGGAAAACTCAAAAAGTTAAATAATTCATTGCAAAAAAGGCATAAACAGGGTAACTTTATATGAACATCATGTGAACATGGCAGAGCAAGAAGACTTTCAAGAACAGAAAATGATGAAGATGAGAGTCAAGACACTTTCCAACTTGTAAATTAGGAGCAAACAAAAACATCGTATCCAGCTGGAGTTTGAGACTAGTGTTATCTTCATATATATTCATATATCTTCATTTGAAAGCGTAAGAAGAGCACAACATACAGAGCTGAATACTACACTGACAGACGCTTACACCTTTCTTCTGAAAGGGAAGAAAAAATCCTCCAAATCCCCAAACGCAGAACAAAAAAACTGTACAATTCTATAAAACGTTTGTGTTTTTACATTAGTTACAAAAAAAAAATACTTCATTTATCAATCCTTCATAATAAGAATAAAACAAAAAATAAAGTTTGCATATTCATCTTTGAAATCTGTGACCTTCTGCTGGTTGAAGCGATTTAGATATAATACTATATGGTGTGAGAAACGTGTTTGGAGGGGCTGTGTAGTGTTTGTGCACGTTGTAATGACACACCCATGGTTTCAAGTCTCTGGCTGTGGCTGAAGCTGCTTAAAACTGAGGTAAGAACAGCTGGGAAGAGCCACATCTGGCAATATACTCATGCTTTATCGGCACGATTTGTGCACCTAATTGTTGTGTTAAAGGAGAACAAGACATTCAGATCTCATTTAGTAGGTTTTTAAACCCGCTGGGTGTTCATGCCAGTGCAATGAACTGTAGTGTAAGAAAGTCTTCTGTGTGGGTGAATACGTATTTAACAGAGTTACTCCACAAAGAGACACAGATGAGACGAAGACAACAGCCGCCAGAAGCAAAAGGAAATTGAACAACAGCTTATTAATAAACAGGATTCTCTGCTGCAGGAGGGCGAACAAGAGTAAAACGATCAGACGCAGAGCTGCATGGTTGGCCACACTCTTTATAAATACTCTTTAGATTACTGTAGGTTCACTGATAAAATGGTTCTTGCAGGATAAATTAGATATAAACCAGGTTTGCATGATATCATTATGTCAGGTCTGCTAACAGCCTGATTTCAGCTCTTTAGTCCAGCTGTAGAACAGATGTGGAGGGGAAATGACTAAAATACTCTGGAATTAAATGTAGTGTTTGATGACAAGGTTGTCATGGACGCAAGGATGTTTGAGAGGAGAGTTTAAAGGTAGAGGACTTCATCTGTACTGTACCAATCTGAAGATTAGAGAAGTATCAAATGATCTTATCAGCCTTAATGTAAATATATATTTAAAAAAACTAATAATAATGTGTCAGCTATGTCCATAATCGTGCTGCTGTGGATTCTTCAGCACATTTAAACACTTAAAAATACAACAGAATACAATAAAATAAACCCATACTGTTCTGTTCCACCTCCCACCCCCAGACGCTCCCCTCCTGACCCCTGACCTTCTGTCCCTGAAGCCCTCCGCAGGTCCAGGACCGCTCAGATCCAGCCGCTCGTCAGCTTATAGAACATTTCCTCATCTAGCGACTCGTTCTGGTCTTTGGCGCGTGTTGACAGGAAGATGTAGCCGCCAATGAACTCGTGGACCACTTTGCAGTCCACTTCGGCACAGATGAAGGACAGACTGGGCTCGTCTGCAAATTCCACTGTCACCTGAGAACACAGACCATCATACTGGTTAAACAGTTCAGGTTTAAAGGCAACGCTTGTTCACAAACAAGTCGTTTCAACTAATAGAGCAAACAGGAAAAATGTGCTGTACTGACGTTCTCTGGGTCTCTTACCATCTTGATCTCCCAGTTGACGTTCCACTGCTTCATGTTGCTGAAGCGCCAGGTCTTGATGGCATCTCCAGTGTGGGCATCCATCCGGATCAAACGGTTGTAGGTGATTCCAATCAGCTCTTCTTTCTTTCCACCCTGAAATCTACACAATGGAACAAGAAAATCAATGTGCTACTGCAGCTCTACTGACCGGCTGAGTGCGTGCAGAGACTGATTCAAAACGAAAAGTTTAAAGAAGCATTAGGATTCACTGGGCTTTGTCGGGCATACTTTGCAAGGAAGTGAGTGATTCCAAACTCGGGCAGAGACTGCCACGCCTGGATGAAGCGCATCTTGGCCTCAATGAGGCTCATCTGGGCCACGTTCTGGTGGGCTTCAAGAATCCGGGCTGAAATCTGTCAGTCACACAAATCACACACGATTTTAATATGGTGCAACAACCCAAGTCATTACAAACTCCAATAGTTCCCTGTGTAAATAAACGTACGCCATCACCACACCCAAACCCACACACACCAAACGAGTAAACAAGCTGCGACTAATCCAAACCAGAACACAGAGTTCAGCAGACAATCAGATTCTTTAAAGTCCGTGTCCAATTAAAACGTTACGCACAACAAATATAAATTTGAGCTCGCGAGAAGCCAGATTAGACTAACGAGTAAAGAAAAGCTGTAACGTGCGAGTCTGCATGCATGTTTAATGATTTGTATTAAACCGAACATAGGCCTGTCGCGATAAACAATAAATCAGTTAATCACACGATAAATGAAAATTATCAACCTCATTTTCATTTATCGGCTTCATCGTTTCTTCTTCTCTCTCTCTCTACTGAAGACACTGGATGACAAAAGGCTCAACTCCGGTGTTCTTCTCTGACCCCTCACGTTCTCTTTAAAATCTGTTTTAACCATCCAAAATCATGTTTTTGGTTCATTACAAGCAGCTAAGCTGAGAAGCTAAGCTATGAGCTAAGCTAACAGGCCGACCTCCAAAAAAACCTCTGTCTTGTCGAAGCTCCAAAATTCACAGTTGAAACCTGTGCCTTTGTGTAAAAAGTTGTTTTTCTCTGTAAAAAGAAGCTGAAAACTTGTTTACTGATATTTTATTAAAAGCTTTGTGTGAAAAATGCTATGCTAAAGAGCTCAAACCACACCGAGTGTCCGCCATTTTGAAAACCGAAAAGAGACAGCCCATGTCACATCAAGGGGGTCTCCCTCCTATTTTTCTTAAAGAGACCCGCTGCTTGCTCCCTCACTGTCCATCCTTCAGTTCAAACAGTCTTATACTGCCACCCAGCGATTAAAAAGGTACTACAGGCTAAAATGAACAAATATTTCTTCTTAAATTTGACACTAATTACTAATTAGTGTCAAATTTCAAACAATATTATTTTTTATCGCACTATTTTCTGAGACAATTATTCGCCCAGCAAAATTTGTTATCGTGACAGGCCTAACTGAACATTCTACGTTTTGTTATAAACACACCAACGTTACCATCAAGATCAAGTAAAGTTATTTACATTTACTGGGATGACTCACTTACCTGCAGACAGGTGGTTTGATTGTTTTTAATGCTACACAAACATGATAGTAACATATTTCCAACAGAATAAATCACAAATCTACAGACTGATGGACTAACGAGTGTTAAATGGCTCAGAGCATGCAGCAGACTTGCACGGTCCATTTTTAAATATCACTCTCAGTACTTTAAGGTGGGACTTCCTTTTCTAATATTCTCTGGAAACTCATTCCAGCTGAAGACAAACGATGAACAGAAAGTATCAGAAACAATGTCATCTACTCTGCTATGACAGCTAGGATTTAGGCGAGTCCTCCCAGACACAAGAACTTCACACAAACATGCACTACGGCTTCAAGACACCCAGGAACACATCACTTACCAAGTCCCTGACATAGCCTGGCTGAAGAGGGGAGGTGGGGATGGGAAGATACAGGGGAACGACAAAGACGCATACAAAGAAAGAGAGAGGAAAACAGGTTTGGAGAAAGAGAACAGGCACGTAAGATGGCTGTGGACGGAGGAAAGTTCATACAACTGTGCAGGAAGACAAAAATACAGAAGAAGATTAGGGCCACGGTGAAACCCTACCCCCCCTTCCTTCATTCTGAGAAAAAAAAATGTCAGAATTTTGAGATTAAGGTCAGAATTCTGACATTTTTCTCATAATTCTGATTTCTTTTCTCAGAATTGTGAATTTCATCTCAAAATTCTGAGTTTTTTTTCTAGAAGTAAGAGGAAAAATTATTGCACTGTGGTCCTAATCCTCTTGCGTACAAAACTGTGATAAAAATGCAGAGTTGGAAAGGACTTTTGGAAGGAGGCGTCATGCATTTATCCACATGTAGAAGAACATCAAACAGATAATAAATAGATTTTCACAAAACAGAGGGAGTTATATAAACCTGCCGTACGGTAAAACATTAGTCAAAAAGGGAACTGGCGCTGTTAAGCATTTCATCTGTTTATTGTGTCAGACGTCCACAAAGCAAAGTTTGTTGACTGCTTTCATCCACAAGGTGGCAACATCTACCAAGAGTCAGAGCTTCAGACATGGCTCCTTTTGTCTTCACGTTTGTTTTCTGTGTGAACGTAGGAACTGAACCAGAAATGACTTTACTCCAAGTAATCCAAAAACATGTTTGAGCTCACGTCCACTTTAAGCTGCAGGCCGGAAGTGTCTGGATAAATCTTACAGGAAGTCCAGTTTGAGGGGGCGGTTCAGGGTGGGGAGGGGCTACAGTTGTCTACAGACATAACGGCTTTTCCCAGACTGCCTTCCCGCTCAGCTTTCCCAAGAAACGCTCATATCCTGATCGGCCCACGCTCACGGCACAACCACACACGTGTGTGAGTGCAAGTTTAACACACATACACACAGCACATCATTAATGTGCCGACAGAAATTGTCTATACGTCTCTGAATTAAAACTGGAGCTGAGTAAAAACAATCTCAGTCACACACATCCTGCTGGACTAATAGTACTAATGTCAATAACAACATTTTATTTATTAATTAAAACATTTATTTGATGTCACAGTTAGCCAACAGACTAGATGGAGTTTTTGCTATTTTTGTTTTATAATTTAAGTTTCCTTTTAATGCAAAATATAAAATAAAATGTTGCCAAACCCTGTATTTAACCAAGAACCTGTAATCTGTACCTGTCACAAGAAAAAAAAAAACACTTTTTTTGTAACTACAACTTCCATAAAGTCTGGCAGATCCAGAGGGCTTATGGGAGTTGGAGTTTTAATCAAAGGTTGAATAGACTAGTCGACTAGTCGATTCTGTGTAATCTTGAGTTTTTATGTTTCAAGTCGACTAGTCACACCCCCACCCCCCACCTCGCTGTTCCCAACCCTATTCCACGCAGTCCACATGGTGGATTAAATAAAATAAAACTAAAAACAGCAGCATTTCTGCAGCTTGATAACAGTTTTGCTTTTCCTTTGACTTATTTGCAGTATGATAAATAGTAAGAGCATAAATATTTGCTCAATGTTTCTTTTTTTGTTTGTTTTGTTTGTTTTTTGTAAATAATAAATGACTTTTCTATTTTATTTTTGCGAATATGATATAGCATCTTGTGTTCCTATAACATTATCGACTAGTCAAAGTCGACTCGACTTTTAAAAATATATAGTCATTTAACCCCTAGTTTTAATAAAGTAACCACTTATTTCCAGAAAACATCTGTTTTGATTCATATTTTGACAAAAAAAAGATAAAAATCTACAAAATGTCACAAAAACCATATACAAATAATTTCTTCTTTTTATCTATCACCAGCACAATATCATAAAACTGCACATTAAATACAATTAACTGGGTCAACAGAAGTTAAACAGTGGCTCTGAAGCTTTTATATGCATTTAAAGTAAAAACATAAAGTAAAAATCTTATTGTAAAGAAATGTCATTGAATCTTTTGTCATTTTTTTCACCTTGCAAATCGCATTTAAGTTAAATAATATCAAAAATAGTTCATCATGTTTTCAATGTTTGATTCCAGTAAAGCGAGCAGGGCTTCAAACTGGGACGAAGACGAGTTGAATGAGTTTCAAAAAGCGTCTAACCTTTATCTGCACATGCTGATGTCATCATACACCCCTAATAACAACACACTGTTGGCTCTTTGTGGTAAAAGCTTCTCAAACATTTCCTGTTTTAAATCCATCCTAACTTCTCAAATCTTTCCTTTCTGTACATCTTTTTTTAGAAACATGACTCTTCAGGTTGTGGTCCAGACTATTGCTGAGTCATCATCTGCTGTAGCCGTCAACGTCATTCCAGACCAACATTACACATTTCTACTGCAGTTTAAACAAAAGTAGATTAAGTAAATAGTACAGGAAGGTAAAAGGCAGCTTTTAAACACAGTTGTGTACTCAGCTGTTCCTGTGTGCACATGGACGTGTGTTTGCATGTAAATCAGCTCGGTGCAGAGTTATTGTTAGAGTTAAAATAAATAATACGTTAGGAGTGATTAAATATTACAACTGCTTATCATAACGGTTTACCTTTGACACACTACTGTTGCTCAAAAAGTGTTTGCTCCACAAAATCCTTCCTGCATTCATCTATTCTGGGAGGGAGGAGAAACTTAGGGAGGATGAGAAAAATAAAAGAAGGGGGAGTAGAAACTACATTCCAGTGGAAGACAGCTGATGCCAGGTGGTGATCGTCTGGGAAGCATCACGTTCTTTTCTATCCAGCTACACAACCAGCTCGCTACAGAAATTTAACAAAGTCGTGAAATACACAACAGACCCAAAAGGAGACCTACCTGCTTGTTTTTGTACTTCTTCAGGTAACGTGGGGACACCAAACACTCCGGGTTGATATCAGTGGTGACTGGTTCAATGAACTGAGGGTCGTGGTTCAGGTGCTGCATCTTGAGGAAGGACAGAATGTTCTGGACCTCCAGGTTGTACGAGCTGTCGGCCATGGTCTTCCCTTTGGAGGCCAAGCGGCACGCGGCCATCCAGTGAGCGTACTGTTTCTCCTGCAGACCAAAAGTCATATGTAACTAGAGAAGTTACATTTCCTGCAAAAATGCAGTGTGAATGCTTATTGCTTAAGAATTTCAAGAAAACAGCTGAACAGTAGCTAAAGAAGAACAAGAAAGAAGCTTAAATTAGTAGGAGGAATCAGAAAGTGCACAAGTTTGCCCAATTAGGCTGAAAGAAGAGAAATGAGCACAAAAAGTGTAAAGTATCTCAAGAATTCAGAAATAAGCAGAAACCAGCTGAAAAGTAGCTTAAAATTGCAGAAAGAAGCTTAAATTACCAGAAGGAAGCAGAAAGAGCACAAGTGTACATAATATAATGGACTTCCAGGCTGCTTCTGATCTAAATTGTTGATGTGACAGTACTTTGTATTTGGGTTCACTTTCAGATACCACTATACCAAATTTCAGCTGAATAGTTCAAAAAGGCCTGAGTTATTGTATTTTTTTCCTTTATAGCTAAG
>JARVGQ010000781.1:3959831-3972001 GCA_031762355.1 Hypsolebias martinsi
TAAGTTCAATTCGAGTTAAGTTCAGCCCGTAGGAACGGAACTCGAACGTAAGTCGAGGACTACCTGTATATATATATCCGTCCCTCATACATTCATTATATTCCTCCAACGGGAAACCAGTAGTAAAAGCTGGAACAGGATCAACCTTCTTTACAGGCTGTTTCTAGAAAAACCTTTAAGTCCCGCCCACTCCACATAAACAAACAGGACATTGTCCTTGGTACTGAAGTTCCTTAGCTGTCTCGAAACGCCACTTCTCTAGTGCACAGACTTAGGTTCCAAAAATACAACATGGCACTTCTGTAAACTGGGTACTGCTGGTTTTAATTCCCAACAACGAGACAAGGCGGGAACGCTTGGTCTATTAATATTTACAGTGTATGACACATACAGATAAAAACATTAATCGCTCGCCTTTAACCTTTTGGTGGTGGCCAATAAAAAAGGTCGCGTCAGCTAAAATAAAACAAAACCACAACGTTATACTTAATGACTGAAATTAAATCATCAGAACTGAGTGTCGTTTCGATTTGAGACTGGGACGCGCCTTGCCAAAACTATATTGGGTCTAATTGGGTATGTGTCCTCCAGCTCAAATCACCGTCATCTGTGTAGCCACAACATTCAAGCATTACACAAATCCAGCAGTTGTGTAATCGTACCCAATTAGTGCTTTGAGACAACATTTTGATTACAGAGAGCCGAGAAGTACAGAAATATGAAAATGTCTTCCACAACAAGATTCCACAACAAGATGCAACAGTTGCTTGGCTGTTTATCATAAACTGATACTTTTCAGCTTACAGTGGACCTTCAAGAGTAAAAAAATAAAATAAAAACTTGCAAGATGGCATAAGTCAGCAGTCAGATCTCAAACACCAAAAGCACTGAAGCAGTCAAATAACGTAGTTAGTGCATGTCTAAATGTTACATTGGTGCTTTGCAAAACTGCTCACATTAACGTATTAGCACTTATAAATCACATGTGCAAGTTACCAAACCCTGCTTGACTCATTATAGTTTTACTTTCTACAAGGACAATAAAAACAGACCGAATTTAAGTCGACCATATACTTTTCCTCAGTGCTGAACCTCAAAATGCGCTGCACTTCGATTCAGATTGTAGCTTCCTGCCAGAGACAGCAGCAGCATGAATTATGCCATGAAAAGATGTGTGCAATCCATGGACCCTTTTGCAAGATGCATACTCTGCATTTCTCTGAGGGTTTTTAAAAAAGAAAAAAAATGTTGCTGAAACTATAGTGAAGCAATACTCTACAACATTCACCAGTGTCCCTCATCTTCACCATGACTTTCACTTTGAATCAGCTGTCAAACATTTGATGTAACAACCAACGGTGGTGATGGTGGGACCCTGTCTGGCTGCAGCAACATTGACTCTCGATAAATACAGTAAGCCCTTTTAAAGTTCGGACAGATTTTATATTATACCTGTATATACATATACTGTATATATGAATTTTTAAAGTTATTTTTTCATATATTCAACCTTTATTTATACAGGTTAGTCTCACTGAGTCACAAGGATTCATTTACAAGAGAAAGACCTGTATTTGAAAGTCAATGCAGCAAAATCTTGTTCTTTTGCACTGTCTTTTTGTCTCCAAATGACAATAATGCTTTTTTCTATCTATTTAATCTATCTAAATAGCAGATGGAACGCAACTCATGAAAAGAGGTTTAGTACTGAGTCTGTACTGAAAATCAACGTTTAAAATTTTGTCCAAGCTTATCTTGATAACTGATTTGAAAACACTTTTTTAAAAGAAATATCCAAAGCGTACCTACTGTGTTTATTTTGAAACAAAAGGTTAATGTGTGGTTGCACTATCAGTATGCAATGTGTAGTCACGTGTTAAACCCATACTGTAGATGGGTTAATGATTACAATCCATAACTTGTTCTCTCAAGTTAGTAGAAATGCCCCACACTCACTGTTAAACAAGATCAGAAGCACATATATGCTCTGAAACACAGTCATTTTTTGCCTGTGCACAGTTTTGTTATTCAGATCTGGGTGGAGTTTGCATGTTCTCTCCGTCCATGCATGGGTTTTCTCCGGATACTCCGGTTTCCTCCCACAGACCAAAAACATGCGTGTTAGACTGATTGTAACTCTAAATTGTCTCTAGGTGAGAGAGATAGAGAGAGAATGGTTGTTTGTCTCGTTTGTCTCTGTGTCCCTGTGATGGACTGGAGACCTGACCAGGGTGTCCCCCACTTCTCGCACAGTGACTGCTGAATATGGGCACCAGTGACCACCGTGACCAGAAAAGGAAGACGTGGGTAAAAGATAATGGATGGATGGATGGACGGACAGATGGACGGATGGATATGGAAGGTCCATTAACTTCAAGAATGCTTCAGTGACCTATAACTGCAGTAGTGGTGTCAGAAGTACAACAAGCTCTAAATACAGTTATCTACCACAACTGGAGCCACAACTTATCTAGAATGAAACAATGGCACAAAACAGCCCTTTACAAGTTGTTAGATGTAGACAGACTGATTTATTGGCCAATAAAGTAGGTTGTTTGTTACCATTTTTGAAAAACTGTCATCAACCAGGCATGAGTTAAAGACAACCTGTGGGCAGCACGGTGGTATCACATCTATCCTGGGTAAGCTCCATGACCTTGCCACAACCACAATACAGTAATACCTTATGTGTGAGCTCAGTGTGACCAATTGTGCTTTATATTCTCAACCAACAAGCAATACTAGTGAGGGTGACCCCAACTTTATGGATATTGCTGCCTCCATCCATTGCTGCATCCCCTTACTCCATTCAGGACCCTGTGCACTGCCACCACAATAAACACCACAACCTCACTATGAAAGTTTTGTGCATGCTCATAACCACTGTGAACACATTACATGCAATGAAAAGCCCACTGTACTGTTAATGCACACCTGAAGACCTGCCAAAGCCCATCTACATTATGACTGATTTTGTTATGTCATAGTGAAGTTATCTTCAAGTGGAAGAGAACCTAAAGAGGAGTACTGGACTGCATTTAGCCCCAGGGGTTAATCACAAAGTCACAAGAAACCATTGTTTTTTGTTTGTTTTCTGAAACCTATTCTGACTGTAATGTAAATGAAAATTAAACCATATTGTAATATACAGTATTTATGAGACAAAAGCCAAACAAATAAATGTTATAATTCAGCAATTTACTGTCATAATTTCAACAAATTGGCCTCAACAATTGAAAAACCATGATTGGTCGGCCTCAACAGATTCTCAATATTAACTTTAAAAGTCAACAAGCGATCAAGCCCAACAAGTTAACTCTATTGTCAGATGTGGACAAAAATACTTTAACAAACAGAATGCTAAACTTTTAGTTATTTAAAGCCACGAGGCTCTTTTTACAACTCAAAACCTATTGAAAGCAAAACAAACCACCCTTACATTGAACCATGAGGGGAGTGTTTTATCAAGAAATGTTACAAAATAAGGCAAGTCTTGAGTGGAGTTCATGTCATGATCCCACACATGGAACGAACACTGCACTCGCCCAGCGTAGATGCTGCTCAACACAGATGACCACAGAGAACAAAGACAGCAATTATGTGGAGCTCCAACAGGAGAGCTAAAAACGGGACCGTGGGCAGGGAATAAAACCTTGGAGCACTGCCGGAATTCTGAGCATCCAAGCACCATCAACGCACAACAAGCTGTCGCTCCTAAATCGCACTGCCACCACTGCTGACCTTTTCTCCAGACTCCATGAAACAAGGCAGTGTTCAAGTGGCTGGAACAGAGGGCTCTTATGCTGACTTGCACCCAAACTTGTTGAGAACAGAACTGCAGTTATGCTTGAGAATGTAGCAGGAAGGATTTGTATAATTTCTCTAATATTTTAGCATAAACATATAAATATACTATATGATGATGGGTAACAGAAAAGAACATATAGCTTTGGTTCAACCTGTTAAAAGTCAACAAATTACAAATTATGAGATTTCTGCCAATGTATTACAGAATTTGCCTTACATTTCCACAAAGATGAATTATTTTAGCTTCCCTCTAAACTGATCAACTTCCTGTGATTTTCTACTTTTTGTCAGGGGAATTTAAATTCTTAGGATGGAGCCCACATTGGAAGAAATATGTATTTATAGCAAGACTACTATGAGTGAATAACACAAAATCAGCTATTGACACAGAAATGTAACAGAACAAGAGGTACACGTTTCCATTTCTGCTCCATTACATGTTAAATAAAATAAGATTTCTCAAGACGTATGACAGAATGCTGGTATGTCCATCTATGTGCAAATTCATCTTACACGTGGCTTGTCAAATACACGTTTTCAAAAGCTACGATTAACATATAAGATTACCTAGTTTTTCGACAAGCTTGAGCATAACTCCACCGATGTGGATTTCCCCAGTGACCCTCAGAGACACGTCCCTGTTGAGGTCGGTCACATACATCTTCAACTCCCATGTCCCGTCAGCGTAACAGCCATCGGGCATCCGGATCCCATCCAGTGCCATCCTAAACAGAAAATAAATAAATAAATCATCATAAAACAGGTAAAGAACAAACTTTATTTACAATGCAATGACAAAAAAAAATCCCTTTCTAGAAGACTAAATGAGCTACAGAAATTTAAGATTTTTTATATTACTACTTTAAAATAAATGGAAAAGAACTTTGTATGTTTTCTTTAGTATCCAAATATTCCTTTAAACAAGGACAAGCTTAGCTGGCAGTGTGATGATACACTGCCTGGCCAAAAAAAAAAAAAAAAAAAGTCACCACCAAAAAAAGAGGTCACACACTAATATTTTGTTGGACCACCTTTAGCTTTGATTACATCATGCATTCACTGTGACATGTTTCAATAAGCTTCTGCAATGTTACAAGATCTGTTTCCATGTTGCATTAATTTTTCACCAACATCTTGCAGTGATGACTGGGCACTAGGCATGATGGGTGCATCACTTCACCTGCCTGTCTTCTTACCCTGATGCACCCATCACTCTGAAACAGGGTCAATCTGGTCTCATCAGACCACATGACCTTCCATTGCTCCAGAGTCCAATCTTTATGGTTCCTAACAAAATGAAGCCTTTTTTCCCCAATTAGCCTCACTGATGAGTGGTTTTCTTAAGGCTACACAGCTGTTCAGTCCCAATCCCTTCACATTGTGTGTGTGTGTATGGAAATGCTCTTTACGTTCACTATTAAACATAGCCCTGAGTGCTACTGGTGTTTATCTTCTATTTGATTTCATCAAATGTTTAAGTGATCACTGATCTCGATCATTCAGGATTTTTTTCTGTCCACATTTCTTCCTCGAAGACGATGAGTCCCCACTATCCTTCCAGTTTTTAATAATGCGATGGACAGTTCTTAACCCAATTTTAGTCATTTCTGCATCTCCTTAGATGTTTTCTAATGATTTGACCCTTCTCAGACTGACATCTTTTCCATGACCACACAATGTGTACATGGTTGTTTAAGAAATGAGAAGCAACTCATTGCACCAGTTGGGGACAAATAACTTGTTGCCAGCTGAAAGCTATTGCCCATGCAGTAATAGGAGGCTCGTGCTTATTTGCTTAGTTAAATCCAGGTGGCAACTTTTTTGGAGGCCAGGCAGTGTATATAAAATGTGGAAGATAAAAATCTGACTTCATGAAGTAACTCTTTTCTTCTCCTGTATTATAAATACTTTTATATTTGTCTACTTATTTGTCTACTAGGGGTGCACCGATAAATCATCCGGCTGATTTATCAGCCCCTGGTTCCTTAATTTTGGGAAATCTGCCGATACTTGCATGAGAAACCGATTACCTTTTTTGGTTTTGTTTTAACAACAATTGTCTGAACTTCATTTATATTTCAGAGCACTACCTCATGACCAGTTACAACAAGGCTGTATTGTTTCTAGGATATTGTTCAAGGGTGTGTTTTTCAATAAAATAAGATTAGAAAATTGAAGGTACATTGTGACCTTATAACACCTGACAGTGTCGCTTATAAAACAAAACCTGTATAGACCAAAATCAGAATCAGCAAGTCAGACTTTTGAGAAATCGGTGATCGGCCAGAAAACTGCAATCGGTGCACTTTATTGTCTACTGTTGTCATTGTTGTCCATTGTTGTCATCATTCTTTGTTAAAATCAGGTCTCTCTTGTAATTGAGTCCCCAAGGCTCAATGGGATTAATCTGTATAAATAAAAGGTTGAATGAATATACATTGATCAGCAGAGTATTTTATTTTGACAAAGTACCACTTCTGTTTGCACCTCCTTTCTGCACTCGACTTTGTCTCAGATATTGTTTTTCATGGGATCTTTGCCTCCAGTCGAGGAGTTCAAGTATGAGTGTCTTGTTCACGAGTGATGGTGGGATGGAGCCGGACGTGGATCGACAGGTTGGAGCTTCGTCCTTAAGTCATGAGGGCATTGCTTCAGTCGGTTGTGGTAAAGAAAAAGTTGCCTTGAAAGGCAAAGCTCTTGATTTACTGCTCTACCTTTCAAACCTCACCTATAATCATGATGATGACACAAAGAACAAGATACCAGATACAAGTGGTCAGAATGAGCTTCCTTCGTACGGTGGCCAAACCCACTCAGAAGTTGAGGAGCTCCGTCATGTGGAGGAGCTCAGAGTAGAGTCGCTGCTCCTTCTAATCAAAAAGCCAATTGAGGTGGTTCAGGTATCTAATAAAGATGCCTCCTGGTTTTCCAGGCATGTCCCATGGAACCTGAACTTGGTGGAGGGATTCCATATCGTTTCGGGCCTGGGAACACCTTGGGGTCCCCCAGGAGGAGCAGGAGAAAGTTGCAGGGATGAGGGATGTCCGGGTTTCTCTCCTGGACCTGCTGCCTCCACAACTCGACTATTGATAAGCAGAAGATGGATAAACCTACAAGACAATCCTAAAACTAAATGCGTGAAAATAACTAATTATGCTGAACAACAACACTGTCCATTAGTCGTCCATTATGAAACCACTCCCTGATGCAAAAAATAAAAATAAAAGATTAGGGACTGCTGATTTATTACATGTGAGGATGTAAAAGCAGTGGTGTAGTCTACGTGATACCCGGGTATGCAGAGTATACACTAATTTCAGTATACAAATTTAAAAGTGTCCAATGATACATGACATATCATTAGACACGTGTCATTGATACATTAAACAGCAGTTAAATGCTTCTGTAACAATCTATCTGTAACATGTTTTTAATACAAAGCCAACTGTTGTACAAAGTTTGTTGTACACTGATTCAAATATGAGCATCAAAGAAATTTGAAAATGTTCAATATGCTTAAAACTACATTAATGATTACATTGTACTAACAGTGTATTTTGGTTTCCAAGCACAGTATACCTACTACAAAAATGTAGACTACACCACTGTGTAAAAGGCCTAAATAAAACAAGTACATGTACCACACGGCATTTAAATGTTCATGATAATAAGCATTCATGGACTCAAGGTTGTTTGTCAAACACACCACATGTGGTACATGTGGTGGAAAGAAATCGTGTACGCAGGGTCCCAGTTACATCCAACAAAAGTATAAAATGTAAAAGAAAAACAGCAATAAAATCTAAGATATGAACTAAGAAAAAGGTAAAAATACGCTAAGCGCTAGTAGCATAAAAACAATACGCCGAACAGCAGCACGAACATGAGTCTGTGTGAGCAGATGAGCACGCATGAACACAGCAACATGAAACAGATCAGCAGCAACACGAAACAGATCAGCAGCAACATGATGTGATTTTTCACAGTGGTTAGATATTCATGAGTCTAACAGCTTCAGGGTAGAAGCTGTTCGTGCTCCTCCACCTCCTTCCGGACAGAGCGGGGCAAAAAGTGTGTGTGCTGGGTGAGTGGGGTCCTTCATGATGCAGGTGGCTCTCTTCCTGTATCTGAAGGTGCAGATGTCAGTGATGGTGGGGAGGCTGACTGATTCAGAAGGGGAATGAAAACTTCAAAATGTATATGAGTAAATGTGGATTCAAAGGTTGCAGGAGTTTGATTTATATTACTGACAAACACTTTATAATTAAATTTTAAATCCAACAGTGAGCGCTGATTTAAGACTGAGCGTTTATTTATTTATTTATTTTTAATTAAAGCGAGACAACAGAGCTCCATCAGTGATGGTGCTGCAGAGGAAACGGTATGTTTGGTCATTTCTGACGCCGTCGTGTCTTGTGGATGCAAAACGCGCTCGGGATGAAAGATGAAAGCAGACCGCCGAAAAGTTTCAAAGCAGCCGCGCTCTTTAATGTGTCCGGCCTGGAGGCAGCCGAGCAGCAGGCGGAACAAAGGCTCCCAGCCCGGCGGAGCTGAGGAGACACCTCCGACAGCTGCTGGAGCCGCTTCACCTGCTCCACATAACGGCTCGGCGGCTTCACATTACGTAAGCTGGCCCTGACGTTTCACCGCTCAACTTAGTTCACTTAAAGTGTGGGGGAAACGCCAAACAGCTACACAAACCTTACAGAGAACGAGGGAAAGTATTGGTTCGTGGTTAAATCCCACAAAAGCTGCTCGAATAAATATATATTTAACTCAAATATACAGCGGCGGACGGAAAGGTTTTGAGGACGAGCACTAGTTAAATGTGGACACTCACCTTCACAAAGACGACAGAAACAGGACAGTAAAAGAGTCGAGTACACGGCACGGAGCAAGTCCTCCGTCTTTAAATCATGAATGTAGTTCTGGAGACGCGATAAAAGCAGAAAGCAAGCCCCGGAGGAGTCGCAGAAGAAGTGGAGTATCCCAAACAGTTTTCCAGCAGGCTCCGGATTAATGGAGTCCAGCCCATAGAGTTTCCGAGAGCGGTGACGTCACTGCCTCCAGTCCCACTTTTCCTTTTCTTTACTGGAGACTTTCCTGCTGCTCCATCACCTCCAGCTCGCTGCAGCAGCTTCCACAGCGCCCACGAGGGATCGTTGCGCTCGTATTCCTCCCACACGGACACACCTTGCTGACTGCAGCGGTACATTTAAATAGTGACGCATGTAAAGTGAAGCATGATGTCCCAGCGCGACCAAATGTTTTAATATCGCGAGAGCAGCCGTTCAGCAGAAGATCATCAGTGATGCAAACTGTGGGATTCTTTCTAAAAGTTTACATTCTGATGAAAACAGGGATTATAGTTTGCAATGATTAAAATAAGCAAGGTGAGAAAATCACACACACACAAAAAAAGTTAAATCAGCTCAACTGGACAGACCTGATTTAACTTTTTGTGATTTATGTGGATAATCGAGCTACATCAGAAGGTAATATAAAATGTAAATTAAACCAAGGGGTTGAGCTCTTTCACAATTAGGTATCTCATATTATATATGTAAATGGACTGCTTATATAGCACCTTTCTGTTTTATGAAAACACTCAAAGCTCTTTACAACACTGTCTCCTCATTTACCCATTCATACAGCACTCTACTAGATCTATACAAAGACTAATCAGAGCTTTATCACATTCAGACACTGATGGGACACACATCGGAGGCAATGAGGGGTTCAGTGTCTTGCCCAGGGACACTTTGGCATGTGACTGTCACTGCTGGTGGAGTCGAACCCCAACCTCTTGCATTGGAGGACAACTGCTCTAACCACTCAGCCACAGCCGCCCTGTGTACAAATACGTTGTATATTGGATAAAATTAAAAGCATTTAACCCAAGATAAATGTTTTGTTGCACATTTATTGCATGTGCAGGTTGAGACGCACCAATGAGATTTTGCATAATTTGCTGGATAACCAACTCTTACACAGGAGGAGCATTCTACAATGGCCTCCGATATATACAGTATTTGCAATCCAATTTAATCAAGGTGACCCAGCCAACCCAACCTAAACAAACACTAAATCGACTATAGGTAATCTTTTTTTTTAAACAGATACTGAGCTAAAACTTGATGTGGCAGTAACTGAGAGTCCTCTCCAGCACTGACTCTGAGCACAAACCTTGTGCGATTACTCTTTAAACCGTATAAGAAGTTATTTGTAAAACAGAATATAAATAAAGTTGCTTCTCTTGTTGTAGGTTTTGTCTAGTTTAATCCCTCCACAGCAGAAATGTCAACAGGTCGAAGTGTTCGTGGAGACTTCAAGCTGCCTTTTATGGAAACAGAGCTGCTGAGTCTTCATCAGCACCAGAGAGCTGCACAAACGTCAGCAAAGTTCAACACGTCATTTGACTTTCTTCCACTGTGAGCTGCAATAATCTAAAGTCACTCTTTTTTTTTGGTCATTTACAGTGTAAGCTACTAAGAATAAGAAATTTAATAATTCCTAACACTTAAGTGAAAATGAAATGTAGCTGTGTCAGGTGAAGATATGTCAAACCTCCTAAAGGATTAAAGGTAAATTAACATGTTGCACATAAAGTTAAAAAAGTACACACAGCTGAACATATTCTGTCATCATCCACCTTTGAGAGTGTGTTTTCTAAGAAATAAGTTCAAAATGTCCCGTTTAACCAACATTTTGTTTTAACCTGTACGAAAAAGCTTTATCGAACTAGCTCGTTTTTCATAAAGTCGGAGTCTACTTGGATTATTACTAAACTGAGACGTGACCTGCTCTCAGGATGCATGAAGTGAGTTTCTTACTCTGACAGTTTGTGGAGATCACAAACAAACAAAAAAAAAAAATCAAGATTTTTCTGCTGGGTATTGAAAGACAAGGTTTTATAGTGATCACACAAATCACACGTCTGGGAGGAGAGAGAAATGCAGCAGAAGCTCAAGTTCTCCAAGTGATCAGCAGCAACATCTCATGAATCATCAGCGTTTCTGGCCCAGACTCCTGCTGAACTCACTGAGCTCCGTCCTCCAGCTAAAAGAATCTAGGCCTTCAGTCTGGGGCCTGCATCAAAGCGATTTATAACCCTGCTGCTCCGACCCCCGTCAGTGTCTGGCAGCTCAGCCGTTGCCTTTTAAAGGCTGTGTTTTAATTGCAGAAGAAACATTCGAGTTGGATGCAAAGCAGGGGAGTCAGTTGGCTCAGAGAATGATGATGTGGACGAGGGAGGAAGTGACAACAAGGGAAATAACTGCAACAGCTCTAAAGTTGACGCTTACTTTGGCGTTTTTGACGTATTTTATTTGGATTGGTTAAAACAAATCTGTGTAGATATCTAGACAGAACTGATCAGCAGCTGCTAAAATGACCTACATAGTTTTCTTCAATAAAAACAGGACTGAACAAATGGACTCTGTGGCTCTTTGTTCCCGTTACCAACCGTACACTGACCTCTTCTGGCCACACATAGAAAACAGAGTCAGCTCTCATTTTCACAGATGCTCCTACAAACATGAACTCACGTGGAAACTATCACTGCTAATGGATTACAATGTGGCCAGTTCCTGAACTACTAGAGCAGAGGTGCCCACACTTTTTCTTCATGTGAGCTTCTTTTAAAATGATCAAGCCAAAGTGATCTAACTGCTTTAAGGCCCTGTTTACACAGAACCACCTCTGGAAACTTTACTGTTTTTTCAACGTTTATTGGGGGTAATAAACAAAAGATGATCAGGTTTACATGAAAATGCTGTAATTTCCATGTCAGCGGAGTTGCCAGATAAGAAATGATGACCTATAGCACAGTGGCTTTAAAATGATAGTATTTTGATCTAAACTGTCACATGTGCTGAGTAAAGATATTCTAAGATGAGCTGTGTGTTGTGTCTATTGAACATGTGCAGATAAAAAGTGGGAGTAAATAAGACATTTTATATCTATCTGGCAACCCTGATGCCAGCTCAGCTGCATTCATTGTTCATGTGTTTGCATGACAGATAGTCCAAACTGGTGAATACACTACAGTCTCTTTGGAGCCTGGAGTTTATTAGTTTTGCTCCTACATGTTGAAAAAGTGTGAGCAGCACAAAACTCTTTGATGTTATTTATTATAACTGTTATTTATTATAGCTGTTATTTATTATAGCTGTTATTTATTATAACTGTTATTTATTATAGCTGTGATTTATTATAGCTGTGATTTATTATAGCTGTGATTTATTATAGCTGTGATTTATTATAACTGTTGTTATTTATTATAGCTGTTATTTATTATAACTGTTATTTATTATAGCTGTTATTTATTATAGCTGTTATTTATTATAACTGTTATTTATTAT
>JARVGQ010000781.1:3973315-3984938 GCA_031762355.1 Hypsolebias martinsi
CTCCACCCAGAAAGGCCCCTGGACCGGGATGTGAACCAGGGACCAGCTCGCTGAGAGGCAGCAGCTCTACCAGTTGCGCCACCGTGCTGTTGTGAATTATTATAACTGTTGTTATTTATTTTAACTGTTATTTATTATAACTGTTGTTATTTATTATAACTGTTATTTATAACTGTTATTTATTATAGCTGTGATTTATTATAACTGTTGTTATTTAACTGTTATTTATTATAACTGTTATTTATTTTAACCGTTATTTATTAAAATGTTATTATAACTGTTATTTATTATACCTTATTTATTATAATGTTATTTATTATAATTGTTGTTATATATTATAGCTGTTATTTATTATAACTGCTATTTATTACAACATTATTTATTATAATTGTCATTTGTGAACTGTTATTTATTATAACTGTTATTTATTATAGCTGTGATTTATTATAACTGTTGTTATTTAACTGTTATTCATTATAACTGTTATTTATTTTAACCATTATTTATTAAAATGTTATTATGACTGTTATTTATTATAACGTGTTATAATTTATTTATTATAATGTTATTTCTTATAATTGTTATTTATTATAGCTGTTATTTATTATAACTGTTATTTATTACAATGTTATTGATTATAATTATTTGTTAACTGTTATTTATTATAACTTTTATTTATTATAACTTGTTATAACTTTTTATTATAATGTTATTTTATTATAATTGTTATTCATTATAGCTGTTATTTATTATAACTGTTATCTATTACAATGTTATTTATTATAATTGTTATTTGTTATAACTGTTGTAACTTATTTATTACAACTTATAACTGATGTTTATAACTGTTATTTATTATAACTGTTATTTATTATAACTGTTATTTATTATAACTTATTTATTATACCTGTTGTTATTTATTATAACTGTTAACTTATTTACTATAAGGTTATTTATTATAACTGTTGTTTTATTTATTATAATTGTTATTGAGTATAACTGTTAATTATTATAACTTATTTATTATAACAGTTATTTATTATAACTGTTGTATTTATTACAACTATTTATTACAATTGTTATTGATTTTAACTGTTAATTATTATAACTTATTTATTATAACCATTATTTATTATAACTGTTGTTTTAATATAACTGTTATTTATTATAACTTATAAATGTTATTTATTATATCTTATTTATTATAACTGTTAATTATTATAAGTTATTTGTTATAACAGTTATTTATTATACCTGTTATGTACTTTATGACTGTTATTTATTATAACCGTTATTTATTATAACCATTATTTATTATAACTCTTTAGTGCAGAAAAACTTCGGACTGCAGCCGCATGGAGTGAGCATGTGCAGCTTCACTTGCAGAACATTTCACTCCTCTTTGGGGGGGTTCCCCATAAAATCTCCACTCTGAGATCTGGATTCAGAAACCTTCAGTTTCAGAGAGAATGAGGCTGTTTTCTGTAAATGAACAAATGTTTCATGTTGTGTAAACGGGGCCTTAGACTGGCTGCCCTGTCAATCAAGAGACTAATTTCATAGATGGATGATAGGCTGACTTTTATTTTTTAATGCCATGCCATCTACCCATAATATCTTTGTGATCAACCGGTAGATCATGACTGACGTACTGGGCACCCTTGATCTAAAGGCTGCTCACTTCAGGGGCTGCCTTGGAAAACATCTGCTCTCAGAACAGCTCCTTTGTCCTCCGACAAAGGTTTTTTTTAATCCTGCTATTTTCAGTACTTTTTTGGTCCTTTTTTAAGTCCATGTTTTATTCTCTCTAGATGTTTTATTGTAGCACTTTGAGACTGCAAAATGTAAAGTGCAGTACAAACTGAATAAATTATCATTAACATCGGTCTGGAAACAAGTAAAGGGAATCTAACCTCCTACTGCATGACAAGAAACCTCAATGAGTATTTTGTCCCTCCAGTAGTGTGTTACACATGACAGAGTGAGAAATGATGGTGTATTCAAAAGGAAATGCTTTAATAAAAGGAATCGAATACAGTGCTTTGGATGGCAGTTAGAATCCATTACAGGCATGGGTTATTGCACAGCTCTAAGGACAAACAAACACTTTTCTGGACGTTTTCTCAAAGTTAGAACCTGCGTGACCAGTTTAACATTTCATTTTAGTCATTTAGTTACTTTTAATGCACATCTTTTTAAGACCACTTGTCTGGCGACACATGGACTCAAGCCAAATGCAGCCTCTTTATAAACGTGTGACTGTTTTTACAAAGAGACGAGACATCTGAGCCTAACTGCTGTCATCGACGATGGCTTCAATCTGGCAAAAAGAAGGGAAAAAAAAAAAAAAACTACACGCATGTAACAGCAGATGATTCCCTGATGTTTGTGGTGCCTTTACTAAGAAAAATATACTGTCACTGGTCTAAAAAGCTGTACATTAAATGCTCCGATAGTCAAAGATACACTAAAGTCAGAAAAATTTCTGTAATGCTTTTTCAGTTAACTTGCTAAGTCCTAAGCAAGTGGAAACACATTCATAAATCTGTGCTTGAATCAAAAGAACTGCCGGAATGGGGGGGGGGGAAAAAGTGCGAAATTCACGTACATTTATGAAACACAACCAAGTCATACAAAGTCAGAAACATGGCTGCAGCAGTCACACCGTCGTACGTACTTGCACTGAACGGATGAAAATGCAGAGGCAACAGTGAAACTGGATGTTTTCAGTGTTCAAATGCTTCTGGATCAATGGAACATGCTGAGCAAAAGAAAATAATTATACAAAAAAGAATCAACAAAGGGCTGCTTTCCTTTTAGCTTCAGTGCAACTCGTCGCTGATGAACGTGCAACATCCACCAGATTAAATAAATTTTAAATATATTACTTTGTCTTTTTTTTGTCCCAGCTTCAGTATCACTTGTCGTCAGGTCAGCTCTTCAAGGCAGCCTGGTTTTGTGAGTTGGCATTAAACAGAAAACATTTAGAAACTGACTCCATTCGGGAGCGGACCCAATAGCAACAGCCCTTTGGTGGTACAACGAGAGCAGACATCGCAACTAATTGAAATAAGCTCTTTAAAAATGTGATCAAATAAAACTGCATAAATTAAATGAGTCAAACCTGCTGCATGTAAACCAGCGAGCATTGAGGACACTCAGATTTTTCATTAATTATGAGGATTGTAAAAACGAGGGGGTTCAGATGCGTGTTGGCACTCTGCACTGTTTTTATAGTTCCAATATTTATCAGCTGTAAACTCAGAGCATGCACGGTGCAGAAGCTGCTTACTCCCTGCTAAATTACAACAGGGACATGTAACTAATAAAAACTCATGTCACCCCATATGCTCGAATAACCTGGAGACGTTTTCTTTCTTTAAAAAAATGATTTGATTCTTGATCCTGTTTCTGGGGTTGATCTATCGTCTACCGTCACGTCAACAAACGTGATAAATGACCAAACCTGCAGGTTTGTCTAAAAATAAAGAAACTGGTTTTTCACAAAAATATTCAGATTTGCTCAAAGAAACATAACGGCAAATCAGCCAGAATAAAGAATCATACAATATATTATAAACTGAATATTTTAAAAATCTTTTATCTTCTGTCAATTAAGTGTTTTAAAGACTATTTATAAGCAGTAGGATTGCAAAAGCAGCGAGATACAATGCTATTTGGCCACAAGTTTGAATCCTATATCCCCTCCTTTCTTTCTTTTTTTTTTGTTTTATTTTATATTATAGTTTAGATTAATAAACTAAGAAAATAATCTGTGTCTTGTTTTAGTGCATTGATCCGTGTGTCATGATACAATCCACATGACAGAGCAGCTCTAAGTGTAACCTGGAACCTCGTGAGGTTATTTAGCTGTAACTGCTGCAAGACGTTGGAAAAACAGTGATGACATTTTCCTTGAACTGAACAGTTTGAAACTTCACGTGGCATACTAAATAAATAAATAAACATGCTTTCTTCAGGTTTCATTTGGTTTATACTGATCTCAAAACCGTGGGAAGCTTTAAACATCATTTCCTCCTTATATTGCCATTCGGTTATTAAAGGGATTGTGCCCTTTTTTTTTTGACTGTGAGAAAAAAACTTGATTTGTATTTTCATACAAGTAACATTTTTATGCAGATTTTAAAAAGGCATTTCAAGATAGCATTAGCATTTTCACACGTAGTAACTAAATGTTCCCGTATGAGTGAAGTTTTTTTTCAAAACGTTGCATTTTTCTCTTGGTGTAGAGAAAAAAGATGGAGATTGAAACGGATGCAAGAGTCAAAGGTCACATGGCTGCAGGCTGAATGTGAGTGAGAGTGGCTGGATTATTTTATGAACACCTTACCCACAACAGGAAGTTTTTAATTCATTGCTTCTACTGACGTCGTCATACTGGCTCTTAAAGTGTGCAAATGTACACAAAATTAAAAAGTGAAAAGACAAAAAAAAAAAAAAGACATCCTATTTTTTTTTTTTTACTTATTTTTGTAATAATTCCCAAAAGGTGAAACAGCTGGATCATCAAGAAAAAGTCTTCAGTTGGAGAAGTTTGCAAGGATGAAAAATGAATAAACGATGCGTCTGTTTGGAGTTTTGTCCAGAGGTGACCTCGTGTGTCACGCCACGCCTGTCAGGAGTGTGTGTGTGTGTGTTGTAACCAGTGCGCTGCCTCAGTCTGGTTCTGGAGCGTCTTCAGTGGGGGCGCAGGGCATTGACTTCTGTTTGTATATGAAGGTCAACAAGAACAGAGCTATGTCATGTGAGCACCAGTAGCTTGTGTGAGAGGTCACCGCCGACCAGTAGCGGCTCTCCACCAGACCCTCGCGAAGCTCAAAGTCGATACGCCTCTCCAGCTCCACTGCAAAACAACAAGGTTACAATGTAGTCCTGCTGTTGAACACACGACTATTATTGTAGAGCTGCAGTAAACTTACACGACTCAAGAGAGGGAGAAGTGGGCCGAGTCATCAGAGAGAGGCCGTAGGACGACTGGCTTTCTGAGTGCTTCTCCTCCTCTTCCTCAGCACTTGCTCCTCCCTCAAGGCCTAAAGACACTGAAGGCTGGCTGTTTGAGCGGGAAAAACGAGAGAAGAGGATGCCGCCGATCCCTTTTCCTATGCTTGCAGCTCCTGCAGATCAAAAGTATGGAAAGAAATATAAGTAAATTAGTTTTTGTTTAGGACAAAAAACTAACTAATAATGTGGTGAAATAATTTTATGATGCTTTGAAAACTGATAAAAGGTTCAAAAACAGGAAGCACCATTTGCCACATGATGGCAGCATTAACTCAATAATGAGAGAAAACCTTTACTACTGTGTTTTTTTGTTAATAGCTTGGAGTTTATAACAAAGAGCAAGTTAATGTTCTAACAAAGTTATGTCAGGTCCTCTGGATGGATGCAAAAAGTAAAAACTAAAAGTGTTGAAACTTTTCATCTTTTATCCAAAAGACTTCTTCAGTCTGAGGAGCTGCAACAAACTCCCGTCTATAAACAGCTCCTTCTCATGGTGGATCAACCAGTTTGTTGTTAACATCCAGAACTAGCTGCTCACATGATCAAGGACCATCAGTCTAACAGTTAGTTGTTAGTGCCCTGATGGCTGCTTGCTTTTCACAGTGGGCTGAGTGATACGAGCAATAACAGCATTAGTTAATAATAATAATAATAATAATAATAATAATAATAATGATAATAATAAAAATAAGTGCTGTGTGTTGTGCATGTTAGGTTGATTGGTAACTCTAAATTGACCCTAGGTGTGAGTGAGACAGGTCCCTCTTGTAAATGAGTCCCCGTGGCTCAACGAGGTTAGCCTGTATAAATAAAGGTTGAATGAATGAAAATTATCATATGTTTCCATACAACGGCAAAATGAGTTCCCTGCATTTAACCCATCGCACCTGGGATACACCCAGGTGGAGCAGTGGGCAGCTATGTAAGCACCCGGGGAGCAATTGGGGGTTGGGTGTCTTGCTCAGAGACACCACGACCGGTGGGAATGGCTGGGGATCAAACCTGGGACTTTCAGGTCCCGAGTCAGCTGCCCTGCCTCTACCCCATGTGTTAAATCGTCAATACATAAAATATATCGTCACATCAAGTGTTGTGTTTTCCTTCAGAATCTCTTGTGCATGAAGTGCCAGGTTTATGTCAGTGTGTTACCAAGTATGCTGGCCTTGCCCAGGCTGGTGATGGACTCTCCGTAGTGCTTGCGAGGGAGGACAGGAGAAGTGCTGGGGCTGGGAATACTCTCAGTGTCTGAAGCTGGATCTTTGACTGGATTGAGGAAGGTCGGCCTGATGTCATCGTAGTGGGTGGGGTTAGTGGCACTGCACCTGATGAATGAAATCAATCCAATGTATTCATAGGACAAATACTAACATATTATACTATGTTTACAAGAAAAATACATTAAGTTCTCACCAGTGTATCTGAACAGGTGCAACATTGTTATAATGTTTGAGGATGAGAGGCTCCAGCCTGTAAGCCTAAACATAGAGGAAGTAAAAAAATAAATCATCAAGTACAAACAAGATAATAAATAGAGACATGCTTCGTTTTTAGTTCACACTTCTGATTAGTTGCATGTTCTACAGAGCTCACTTCACAGACTTCTCAACAGGAGAAATAAATCCTGAAACAACTGATGACTACGTGTGACTGACCACGGGGTCTGTGGGGTGGAAGACATTAAAGAGCCGGCTGCAGATGGAAGTGGGCAAGATGTGGTCCTGATGGCAGCTGGCACACGGACGAATCCCCCTCAAGGCCAAGAAGACTGCCAGAGGAGAACCCATGCAGAAGAAGTTTTCAACCTTTGAGACAAAAGGTGCAAAGATTGAAGGACGTGTTTAGGATTTGTGTAAATGTTTGCTCACTGCTATGAACTGTAACGACAGAACTTCTAAGATCATATTTTTTAGATTTTCATTAGAAAATAAATCAGAAACAGCGTAGCTCGTAGATGTTCTAGCTATAAATCACTATTGTTCAACCATTTGAATACTGTTGCAGTTATTCATGTAAAATGCCTCAACATAGAGCTTCTCACCTTGAACTTGAGAGCTTGAGGGGCTGACGGTTTAGAGGCTTCCAGTTTGACAAGCTGATTTTCCAGTTCTCTCATTCTGCCAAAACAAACACACAAAAAAAACATATTACAGCGTTCTGCACCACAAGTCTAACTTCTTCTCTTGTCTCCATCACCAACATATAAAATCCCAAAGAGTCACTGTTCTGCAGGAACAAACTTCTACCTGATCCTTGTGAGCCTTAGCTCTTCTAAAAGCTGCCTCTCTTCATAAGACACCCAGCGTGTATCCTGCTCCTCGTCCACCGCGCACAGCTCCTGCAGGCAGAAGCGTACGGGATCCCATCCTGTGATGATGTCATAGGCGATGACGCAGCCAAGGGAGTGGGACACAATGGACACTTTGCCGCCCTTTTCCTCAAACCCAGGGTTCCGTGAACAGAAGAGAGAGTACAGTCTGTTCAGCTCCTCAGTGAGGCCCTTGGTTATCTATGGAGTAAAAAAGTGAAAATGTTTTAGAAATGGGACGCTACTAGACGTGTCTTAACTTCTACAGTTGCACAAGTCTCACTTCATCCCGGTAAAGAGGACTGTTGTAGTACATGATGTCCATGGCACTGCTGTTGAGAAGGTCTCTTAGTCCTCTCACTTTGTCTGGCGTGATTGAGTCCACCGTATCTAAGAACAAAACAGACTATTTTAAAATCTGTTTATTAAACCAATTCCAATTTATTAACAAATAACTTCACAATGTTCTGTTCTCTCAGCAGTTTATACAGAACTGAAACAAACCTCCATCCAGGGTGAGTTTGGAACGCCACTCCACAGGTAGGAATTCCACATGTTCATCGTTGTGCTGTGCAAAGTGCTTCTCCTCCATCTTTCGGACTCCCTCCCTCAACCTAAGCAAACAGAATGTGAAAAAAATAAAAATGACATCATTGCATAAAAACACTTTTACCTAGGTATATTTGGATTTCTTTTGTTAAATTTGGAAACAATACTGTTATAAAATGAAGTGTAAAAAATAATTGGTTCTATTTGAATGTGATTAAATATTGCCTGATACGTCATCACTGCAGACTGACTTCATGTTTTGTTCTCTTTGAGCTAAATGACTTCAGAGAACTAAAGAATGACTCCATCTTGATCCTCATTTAGTTAGCAGCTTCTCTTGTGTGGAACAAACAATGGCGGACACTGCTACCTACCATCACTGGTTCTGTTTGAGATTCACTAAGCACACAAAGAGAGGGAGGGTGACCTGGACAAATGTAAATTAAGAGGCTTTTGTAGAACAGCTCTGAATGAGGAACCTGCTTGATTTCGACAAGACTACCGTACATCCAAAGTGTCTGCAGGGAACGTTAAAGGTTTAGTTCCCCAGTTTTCTGTGCTGCAGCCACAACATGTTGATGTAAAAACATTTGAGACACTCCCAGATTTGAGTTCGAAAACATAATGTCCTTGATCACAACTACTTTTTCTTCTGATGATGAAACAAACAAACTAATGAACGTTTAAAACAACAAACAGAACAGAACAAAAATAGTAAATGAATTATCTGTGTGCGTTAACCCACCATCAGGCATTAACATGCTCTGCAGCCTGACTTCGTCTTCTTTACCTACTTTGCTTAGTCAGCTTAAACTGGGTCAGTGTTTGAGCCAACTTTGTATCTCAGAGCCTCGGCTCAGGCTGCAGTAGTAGCATGAAGATAAATACTGATAAACTGATAAGACTGTCATGCCATTAAACACGTTGCAATCTATCACAGAAAAGATAAAGCCATAAACATTTACTTAGCCAGATATCTGAGTACGGTAAGTTCACAAAACCTTTGATTGAAACCAAAAAAACTCAATAGGCTGACTAGAGAGGCATTGTAGCTGAGTCATATGTATATTTTGGAATCATAGTCTTGTTGAAAAAGAGGGTGAGGAGGACATTGACTGTATCCTACAGGCCTCGTTGGTCAACAGTTTTTGGACAAGACATTGAAAATTTGCCAAAGAGCTACAAAGAAAATGAGTTGACAGCAGCCTCCCAAACAAAAATAGCCAATAGTCTGTAACATTCTGCTGTCATTGGCACCTCTTTAAATGTGAATTCCAGTAATTAGACACTGCGGTGCTGGTTATGATGCCAAATAAAAATTCTTTATGGAATAACAATGACCTGCCAAACTGGTAGATGCTGATCAAAAGCACATTTAACAAGTTCAGCCAATAAACCAGGAAAAAAAAATACAACAAAGGAAACAGAATGAATAAGTTCAGTTAACAAAACATTATGATTTATGTATGGTATACAAGTGACAATAAGGAAGTGCAGTGAAATAATGTCGAGAAGAACAGAAAGAAAACACGGACGAAACAGAAAAGCTTTATTTTCCTGAACTGTGTGCTTGTGTAGCTCTAGACTAGATCTATATTTAGTGCAGAAATACGTTCAAACGGAGTTGTTCTTTTTAAATTTGACCATCTCAGATTCAGATTCTGCTTATAAAGAAGCAGCATTACAAGGCCATTGTCAATCAAGTCATCATTTTATGAACACCAACTCACATTGCAGTGTTTTTGATTATGCGTCCCTGGTCCATCTTCTGTCCAATTCCATGCACCACAAAGACGACATGTGTAGTGTGAGGAGGTCTGTCTTCTGGTGAGGCCTCCTCAACAAAACCCCGATGGAGCCGTGTGCCACTGCTGGAGGCTAAAACAGGAGTGACAGGAAGATTGGATGCTTATACTGTAGTTCTAAAATGGTTTTTATTAGAAAAACATACCTCACTTAAGCATTCTGTGTACAATACTCTAAAAAAAACACATTTTCTTCACACAGAGACTATTTATAGCAGAGTTACTTAGAGTCTGAGTAACGAGGCGTGTTGAGGCCAAGCAGGTTTGTAGGTGAAACACGAAGCCCTCCTGTGACCAGAGGTGTGGCTGTCATGTGAGGCTGAGTGTGTTTTACTTAAAACCTTCCATCTAATCAAGTTACGTGCTACACAGAAAGGTGATGGGAGCCACAGAGATCATTTTACAGAGTGTGTTAGTCAAGGAAGGCTGAGGTAGCCAGTCACACCTCCTCCTCTTACAATCTGTAAACCAGACATGATCAACCCAGATTACAGTCATCAACACTGATTGAATCAAACACTAAGAGGGTCAAACTGCATTTAACATCTTTTCACTTACACTTGGAGCACAATAGGCCCTGTGACTGATTGGGTAATTAATTGAATAAGTTTAACTGTACTCCTGTTTGTTTTAAGGTTTGTCATCATTTAAGGTATATCCATTAGGCTCAGAGCATATATATGCTGATGACATGCTTTTGTGTACGGTATATCAGATCCTCTTACTAGAATTCCTGAGTTTGCGCAGGACTTTACTTTTTTACTTTGCTTCAAAAATTCAGGAGAATTCTGACTACAAGGTTAATCTTCCGAAGAGCGAGCTGATGCCTGTGACCTCTCTAGAAAAGACAATTTTAGACACTATACCATTTAAAATTAGTTTTTAAATATTTAGATACCTTGGCGTTTGGGTAACACGAGCTCATAAGAACCTCTATGAAACTAATTATCTACCTCTCATGGCAAACCTTAAGCAGGACATAGTATGATGTCAATCCCTACCTCACACCCTGGGTGTAGAATAAACTGTCTAAATGAATATTTTACCTAAATTTTGGTACCACATTTTCTGCCGTACACGTCGCACCACCCTATAAGTCGCATCAGTCCACATATGTCTAATGAAGTAAAAAAATACACAAATACGTTGCTTCGTCATATACATTGCAATCATTATGCATCACCGCTGACGCGTCACGTTTGTTGCGCGTCACCACTGACCACCCGGAAACGCAGGCTAGTGTTGTGCCAAAAATTGATTGGCTGTAAAATGGTGGCCATGGGAATGTGCACAGGAGGACTTTAACAACAATCTAACAAGATTAAACTTAAAAACAATTATTCGTTTGCTCAAAATTATAACAAATGTGTGTCTCAGTTGAATTTTTCCTTAATAAATGCACTTTGACGGCTAAATCAGCTGCATTTCAAAAGCTGATTCGCAGAAGGGGGAGCATGCAGAGGGCGACTCGATGTGCATTTCTTCAGAATTTATCAAGATAATCACCTAAAAACAATTGTTTGTTTGCTCATCTTTGTAGGCCCAGGCATCCCGTGCAAAAGAGATCTGTGATCTCAATGGGATTTGCCTGGTTAAGTAAAGGTTAAATAAAATTATAGTAAAGGTGTGTCTCAGTTGAATTTTTATTTAATAAAAGGACTTTAATGGTCAAATCAGCTGTGTTTCAAAAGTATTCACTGCCTCGGTGCTCCCAGGAGCACACAGAGGGACGAAATCAGGTAGGAAGAACTCTACGTATTTCTTCAAAATTTAACAAGATAAGCACCTAAAACAATTATTTGTTTGCTCGACTTTATAATCAAGGCATGTCTCAGTTGAACTTTTACTTAATAAATTCACTTCAATGGTCAAATTAGCTGCATTTTGACAGGGCAGCGCAGCAAAATGCAGCTAATTTGACGGTTGCTCTAGGCGAGCTGGG
>JARVGQ010000781.1:4319750-4331333 GCA_031762355.1 Hypsolebias martinsi
CAAGAGGTGACTATCTGTGAGCAGCAGTACGGTTTCATGCCAAGAAAGAGCACCACAGATGCCATCTTTGCTTTGAGAATGCTAATTGAGAAGTAAATGGTAAATGGACTGTACTTATATAGCACTTTCTGTCTTATCAATATACTCTAACTGCTTTACACTACAATTTGTGCCCTTTATCAATTCATACAGCACTCTACTATGTTTATACAAAGAATAATCAGAGCTTTATCACATTTATACACTGATCGGACACACACTGGAGGCAATGAGGGTTGCAGTGTCATGCCCAAGGACACTTCTGCACTTGATGGAATCGAACCCCCATCTCTTGCATTGGAGGATGACCACTCAGCCACAGCTTGTGGTAGTAAGTGCAGAGAGGATAAAAAAGAACTCCATTGTGCCTTTGTGGATTTAGAAAAAGCACATGACAGGGTGCAGAGGGAGGAGGTGTGGTATTGCACAAGAAGATCTGGAGTGGCAGTTAGACTGGTACAGGACATGCATGAGGACAGCAAGACAGTGGTGAGATGTGCTGTAAGAGTGAAAGAAGAAGATGAAGATTTTTTTGATTTTTTTTTAACTAAACTTTATTTACACAATAAATAGTTAAAAAAGGTGATCAGGACACGCGTAAAATGAAAAATTTACATGAGGACCTTGTTGTATTGTTATTCTCCCTGATCAGAAATGGTGCATAAAACCAAGTGTCCAGTGTCTCAGTGGAAACAAAACTCCAACACCAGTCTGGCCTTGACGTTGCACTGCCACAGAGCCATGGCATCAAGTTGGGGTCCAGCCTGCAGTCCGTCCCTAACAGACAAGTAAACAACCATTTTTGCTGTGGCCACAAAAAAGTTTAAAGTTTGGGATTTAAACTTAGTGGATTTGCTATAATGTACTCCATTAATAAAAACAGATTTGGTGAAAACAAAACTGTGTCAGAAAAGGAAGAAGAAGAAGAAGAAAAAAACTTACAGGTTATTGGCATTAACTCAAAACAATTTGTATGAGTACTGGCATATATCTGTATTTGTTCATGTACTGGTTGGGAGCCTTCCTTTATTTTACAGAAGTAAAAAGTGCAATAAAATAATAGAAATGAAAATAAATAAAAGCACTGAAACTGTGATCATCTGGTGAGCTTTTCACAGCGTGTCCAACCACAATGAATAAAATGTGACAAAAATGTCAAATACAATTTTTTTTTTAAATAACACTACAGTGGATTGTCATCAGCATAAATATGAAATTAGATTTTGCTGAACCACTATGATCAACTTGTGACCTGTCCAGAGTGTACCTCGCCATTCGCACAATGATTGCTGGATATGGGCACTAGTGAACCCCCGCAACCCAGAAATGAAGAAATGGATAAAGATATTAAATAGATGGATGGATGGATGGATGGATGGATGGATGGATGGATGGATGGATCTTGCTGCATCAGTCAAATATGGATAATAAATATGAAATGACATTGAAATAATACCCAGGGAGGCTCTAGAATACATTAATGTACATGATTTAATTTTCATTACAGGAAGTCTTGAAACTCCTAGAAATGTAGGATTTAAATGGTCCTGGAATCCTCACCAAACGATGCGTCTTTATCATTTTAAAAAAATTATGTTTTTTTTTAGGTCATGTAAAGTTGAGACGTCTGTAAGTAGTCAGTATCTTACCTTCAACAAACATTTAAAGGCTAATTTCCATGTCTGAATTAGATCAAATTTTGCAGCTTTTTATGTGAATAATTTCTCACTGTTTATTTACTTTTTTAATCAGATTGTGGTTTGGACTGAAGACCGTGTTGGAACACAGCCTGTGTTTTGTGTGCACCATCATGTTTCATAATGGATGTGGTGTTTTAGATAGCAGAAACTTATTTTTAAACAAATTCTGCCCTGGAGAAGCTTCACCCAGAATCAATACCAAAAAACAATCATTTTTATTTAATTTTCACTTCAATAATTGTATTAGTTTTACACACCCATACTCCTAATTTACAATGGACTTAGATTTTGAATAAAAATATCAAATGTAGCCTTACGACAAATTAAAAAAGAAGAATAAAACAAAATCTTTTGAAAGCTGTTTTGGATGAAAGTGACAACATTTTGAGCAATGTGAGATGATTTAGCAACTTTGTGATGAGGGAATTTTGGTAAATAATTGTGTGGGTTAATAAATTCCTTGTTAATATAGTTGTGTCCTATTTTAATGTTGTAGATCTTTCTTCTTTCATGTTTATGCTTTCTGGACAAATTAATCTTTTAACCATAGATGCAGTCTGGATCTGGTCATATTGCTCCTTCTTTATTACAAACTTGCTCATGTTAATTAAGATTATAATCTGATAGATGATTTGTTTGGTTTATTTTACTAAATCATGTCTCTTACGGCAGGCGTGAAGGGAATATAATGAAAGCTCTGGCAGTGGCGAGTGTGTTCTGCACCACCAGAGAGTGATATCTGTGAGATTCTGCCTCATGTGGTCTTTGACGTCACTGATTACAGAGCATGTAGTCCATTAACTTACTGTTAGCCTGGGAAAGTAGAAAAGTAGGAAGATGGATAATTAGACATTTAGCGCCAATCCTCCCCACAGATAAACACACCCTTCACCACAACAGATAGGCCAGAGAGTTAAAAATGTCCCAACGCCCACCAAGCCCTGGAGCCTGAAACACAATTTGACTGCTACCAAGCACTGAACTTACTGTAACCCACACAATAAAAACTCATGAGGGCATTAAATCAAGCACCAAGCCGAAAAGGCCTCATTCATTCTGCTGCTGTGACGTTCATGGAGCGATCAAGGCTCCAATCCGAGCACTCACAAATTAGAGATGCATTGTGCTTAAACATATAGTCGCAGTTTACAAGTGAATAAAAGCATCAAACAGAGGGAATTTTAGGGGGTTGGGACATCCTAAATACTGAGGGAAAATAGAAGAAATTCAGAGCATCCTCAACTAACATGAAGCTCCTCAACAACTCTGCACAAACGCTCATGCACTTTAGAGGATCCAGGCAGTAATCAGGCTGCTTTAAAGGGTGCACAGTGTTCTCTTAGCACAACATACAAATGAAACTCTCTAACTGAATATGTCATTCCTTTGGTCCACATACTCCTTCATTTCTGCTCTTTTTATTTTTAACATGGGTCTGGTTCAGCTTTGATATACTGTAGTTTAATAAATCAAATCTTTTTTTCAATACATTATTAAAAAGTTATATAATTTAGACAAAGGTCTTAAACTGGTGTAGCTCCTGTTAGTATTTATTGGTCACCAAAGACCACCAGTAAGCTTTTTCACCTCCAGTGTTCTTGACAAGGCCTAGCATCTATGCCTCACAGAAATTAATCTCATACTGAAATAAATTTTAGAGAAAAATATGCTTCATGTTATGTTGAGTAATAAATAAATTTAAAAAATTGCCAAAATCCCTGTTTCAGACATTTTATTATTAGTTTATTTTAATTTGCTGCTTTACCTATGTTAAGTATACGAGTGTTGGAATATAAAACATTCTTTTGGCTGCTTCCTTGTTCAGGGGTTGCTACAGTGATCGGTCGCCACATCCAAGCTTTGACATTTGTTTTACGCCGGATGCCCTTCCTGACACAACCTGGGCTCAAACCTGCAACCTCAGGATTACAAGACAGTGGCACTGACCACCAAGCCAGATTTTATATTATACAGTATACATGGGGAAGAAGTGGCACAGAGGTTAGAGAGTGCAAGCCTGTGTTCGCAAGGTTGCTGGTTCAATCCCCTGGACTGACAACATCAAAATGTGGGTGGGGAAAGCTGAAGCACCCACACCTTCCTCCACCCTCATTTGCTCCACTCTGGGCCCTGGAGCAAAGCTCTTAACCCCCATCATTTGCTCCTCCAGATGCCTGATATGGCAGCTCTCTGCTCCACACATTGGGCTGTGGTAGCTCGGTGGTCTGTGGTTGTATCAGGAAGGACATCTAGCGTAATTTTATGGTCTTTTAAAAAATGTCCTATTGATTGTAATGCATAGTATTCTGTGGTTATTTTAAAAGAACAAATAGAGAAAGCAGCAGCTAGCGCTAGCACTTCATATGCAGCCTGGGACACTTTCAGCAGGAAAATTATAATATTTTGCTAGAATAACCACACACTGAGAAAAGTTCAGTAATTTGCACTTAGATGAACCCCTATAAAATTTTAAAAACTAAAATTGTCACAAAATGTCAAAAATCCACTTTGGTCTTGGCTCTACAGTCATAAAGCTCCTCATCAGATTTAAACGTTGTTTCTTTAAATTAAAAATGTTTTAACCGCTATCTAGAACAGGTAAGATAGTTGTTGTTGATGACCTGTCTACAGAACCCAACTTGAAAAGTTCTGATCTATTCTTTAGAGTGGACCTGCATGAGTTGACTGTATGTTAAATGGGATAGCCTTTTAAGATGTGTTCTGCAAATAATTTCTATTTAATAAATGTTCTTCTTGTCGAGTTTAGTTGAATGGAAGGTGGAAATAATTTGTGTCTCCTTGCTGTTTTATTTAGTATTTGCACAGTGTCTTGACTTTTATGGAAATATGCATGTGAAGAATAAACCTGAGGCACTTCAATGCAGGGACTAATCTTTCATTTTATTTTTGGTTGTGTTCACATGTTCATACCTTGTCAGCATTTTTTATGAAATTAAAAAAAATCTAAATAACTTGGTAAGTGATATCCATGATTTTGCAAATAGAAAAATTTCATGAATAGTCTTTAGTTACTGCTTTTTTCTTACTTTTACATATATGCAATAAGTGCATTTTGCAGATTATAGCATACAACTTTTATTTAAGTAAGGTTAGAAAGTGAAACCCATGACACACATGAAAAAGTGCTTTTTAAAGCTGCAGTGGTGATTTGGAGCTTAAGTATAAGACGTGACAACTTCCTCCACCACTCCTCAGTCTGGCCTGTCGCTGTGATCCTAGCCTCTTCTGTGATGGATTATTTGCTGACTGGTGTGTTCATCAAACATTCAACATGTGTTTAAACCCTGTGGGTCCAGATATACCAGTAAATCAAAGAGCAGTCATCACTGTGGTCACAGTACAGCGAATCAGGGCATCCTAAATAAAGCTCTATAGCTTCCCATTATCTAAACACAAAAAACCACTCAGCTCTGTGACATAACCTTGTAAATGCTAAACACATTGCTTAACAAAGTAACAAAACCATAGCAACAGTTTCTGTTGTGTCAGAGTTGGCATGTTGGGAAAGCCATAAACTCTGTGTAAGTGCATCTAAATGCTGATAAAATCCAGGAAAAAAAAAAACACAAATATCTCTTTCTGCCTCGTAAATTTTTTGTAAATAGTAGGACAAGATGAATAAACATTAGTTTATGCCTGAGGTTTGGTTATTTTAGAACACAAGCATTGTTTTGGACAGAATACAAATGTTTCAGTTTTCATGCAGATTATGTTGATTAAAGATTACTTCAGATACATCAACTCAAATAAATGAAAAAAAAATCATATTTAAATGAAATGCCTCGAGCACGTCAAGAAAACATGGTTAATCCTGTTTCAAAAATGTGTTTGATGTGAACCTCTGTGTAAATACCAGGCTTGTTTCGTTATCCCAGGGCAATCACAGATTTTCACAGTTTATTGAAGCTTTTTATCCTGCAAACCCAACATGTCTCAGAACTCTTTCTTTTACTCTCTAAGCTTTCAGTTGACTAACTGCTACAGACTTAAAGACAAAAAAAATCCTTCTCCAGCTTATAATGGCAGGTTTTGGCAAGTTTCCGATCTTTAATTTTAAAATGGGTGTTCCACAGTCATGAAATATGACAGAGATAATAGTGGATGAAAGTATAACTTAGAAGCTGCGTTTGTATTGGCATGGAATATAATTATCTTAATTTCACTGAAGTAAACCACTTGTCTGAGAGGGAGCAAAAGGATCAAACACAGGAGGATTTGCACTGTGTATGAGGTGAAAGTGAAAAGTTTTTAAATATGGCTTGGCTTTTGACAACATCTAAAATGTTGATTTTTTTATTTATTTATTTATTTTTGTGTTATTTGATTTTATTATGAGTCTATTTTGATTTATCCTCTGTAAATCATCACTTTTTTGCAGCGGAAGAGTTTGGGAGCCTGAACGATCCCGGGAGCTGTGCTGTCAGAGGCAATTGCCCCTGGTAGGGTTTCCCAAGGCAGATAGGTGACAGGTCAGACAAAGAGCAATTCAGAACACTCATGTGAACAGACAACAGCAAGAAGCTCAGTGCCCCTTGCCCATACGTGGGCTACAGAGGGTCTGGGGGCCAGGGCTGGGGAAGTGGCTTGTCAGTAAGCACCTGCTGACTGAGTCTCTGCCCATGGAGCACAGTCAAGCTCAGCCCGAATGAGTCATATGGGTTTGTCTTCCTTTGGGACCACCAACTGGAGAAGGAGCCATTTGAGTCAGGTGTATACTGCAATGGGTGGTGGCCAAAGGTAGGGGCTTTGACTCTGACCCTGGCTTACCAAAGCTGACACTTGGGACATGGCGTGTCTGACAGGGAAGAAGCCTGAGCTTGTGCATGAGTTTGAGAGGTATAGATTAGATATAGTTGGGTTCACTTTGTTGCATGGTATGGGCTCTGGAACCAATCTCCTTGAGATGGACTTGCCTTTATTCTACACTTGAGTTGTCCATGGTGAAAGGTGCTGGGCTGGTGTGGGTCTACTTATAGCTCCCCAGTTTGGTACCGGTACATTGAAGTTTTCCCTAGTAGATGAGATGGTAGTTTCCTACGCCTTCAAGGTGGGAGACAAGCCTTGACTGTTGTTTGTGCCTAAGTGCCAAACAGCAGTTTAGAGTACCCAGTCCTTAGCGGGGATGCTGGAAGATGCCCCAACTGGGCACTCTTTTATTCTACTGGGGGCCTTCAATGCCCATGTGGTCACTGATAGTGATACCTGGAGGGGTGTGTTAGGGAGGAAAGGCCTCTCTAATCTGAAACCAAGTGGTGTTCTATTGTTGGACTTCCATGCATGTTTGAGCATAAGTGTGTCTATAAGTGCACATGGCAACAGAACACTCTAGGTGATTGACTTGATTTGTGATTTTACTTCATTTTTTGGCTTTGTAGTCATGTCATGTGATCTGTGGCCATATGTTTTGGGCACTCAGGTGAAAAAAGGAGCTGAGCTGTCACCTGATCACCACCTGGAGTTGAAATGAATTATGGTGGGTGGGGGGATGCCAGAGAGGCCCGATAGAACCAAACATGAAGTGAGGGTTTGTTGGGAGTGTCTGGCAGATGAACCCATCAGAAAGACAAACACATCATAGAGAGGACTTTAACCACATCCTAGCAGGGGCGGGGGACATGAGTCCAAGTGTGCCATGTTCCATGCCTCCATTGTTGAGGTGGCTGCCTTGAACTACAGTCGCAAGGTTGTCTGTGCTTCTTGCAGTGGCCATCCTCAAAATTGGTGGAGAACACACAGGGAGGGGTGACCGTCAAGCTGATGGAGTCCTCACAGACGAACCAAGCAGGCTGCAGCCCTGGCTGTTACTGAAGCAAGAGCTCAGATGTGGGAGGATATGGTGAGGTCTTGGACAGAGACTCTTAATGAGACAAGACAAGACAAGATAAGATAAGATAAAATAAGATAAGATAAGACAAGACAAGACAAGACAAGACAAGATAAGATAAGATAAGATAAGATAAGATAAGATAAGATAAGATAAGATAAGATAAGACTTTACTAAGCTTCTGTTTTCCTCTTCTTCTTTCAGCGTTTCCCTCTTCAGGGGTTTCCACAGAGAGTCATCCTTCTCCACCTCACTCTGTCCTCTGCATCCTCTGTTCTCACTCCAACTACCTCCATGTCCTCTCTAACAGCATCCATATATCTCCTCTTTGTCTTTTTCCTGGCAGCTGCATTTCTAACATCTTTCTACCAATAAACCCACTGTCCCTCCTTTGGGCATGTCCAAACCATCTCAGTCTGGCCTCTCTAATTCACCAGGAAATTGCTGGATATGATGTCATCTTAGTTTTGACGTGGCAACCCGATTTTTGAAAGGAACTTTCTTACGCCTAGATGTAGTCAAACCTAAATGGAAGTTCATGCCTCAACTGTGTTATCAGTATCTGGCTCTCAACATCATATCAGCACCTCTGTCAGAGGGCCACTAATGTTTTTGATGCCATTGAACACCAGAAAGTTTTAGCTTGTTATTAGTCTGAGTCCTCTCTGAGCCCTTTCAGACCTGCCGCTCCACCTCAGACCCGGTGTCAGCTCCAGTGCAGGGCCACAGCTGCTTTGCATTTGCCCTTCCAGTCTGCTCCAAGCATGGGCGCTTCAGTTCTGCTGCCAGGGTCGTAATTAACATTTCAGCTAGTGATGAAAACGGCCTGAAAGGCCTCCTTGCCTCACTCCAGAATGAAGAAACTCCAACAGCTTCAGCACATTTGGACGGGAAAGGGGTGTTAACATTTGATTAACACTTTATCTCCCAGAATTTCCATTCAGAACTTTAAAAAGAGGATGCACACGCAGATGTGTGCTCATAGTAGACCCATGTGCTCATGATAACCTTTCATCCAGCACATTCTCTAATGTAAAAAGAAAACTGATGATTTATAACAATCCAGCAGAGCAAATCCCAGAATGCACCTCTGACTAGTTCAAACTGGAGATGGTTTAAATGAATCCAGAGCTGCTTTCTGCTCTTATTTCCCTCTCAGATTACCAACAGCAGTGCATGTGCCAGAACTTGTCAGAGAGTTTGTCTTCACGCTAATTTGCAATTGTGGATATTATGTTTCCTCACAGTTATGATGGAAGGTGGTGAGCCAAATATTACAAGTATGAGCTGACTGCTGCTTCAGCTGAAAAAAGAGACGAGTGATGCTGAAATTTCCAACGCCTTGCTGGAGACTACATGAAAATATTGATTGGTAAGGTAGAAATACATGAAACATCTCAATACCTACAGGGTACATAACTGGTACTTGCAGAGGAATATACCAGGTCACCTGCAGGGTAATATACAAAGTACTTGCCAGTTAACATGCTGGGTAAGTATACTTCCCAGGTAAGTACCCTGTTCTAAAAATCCTAAAATAAGCAAATAATTCTAGAAAAAAGCTTGTTCACAAGTGAATAATTCTCAGTTTGGATAAAGATCAGGGTCTACCGGTATATCCTTGTTATAAGCCAAATTTTCTCAAATGACGTACAAGACATCTTGAAATCAGCTTCATGACGGGGTTATAACAATTAAATTAAGGTCTAAAAAAATTAAAAATAACCCGCAAAAATCGTAAAATCAGCTTGTTCAAGAGTACATAATTCTCAGTCTCATTTCTTGTTATAAGTCAAATTTTCTTAAATGACAATCTTAATGACAGTCTTAAAATCTGATTAATGAAGAGGTCATGACACTCATTCTAAGAAAATATTTCTTAAGGAAAGCAATCTTTGCTTGTCAGAAGTGTGATTTTCTTCAATTTTAGACAATTTAGTTTAGTATAAAGGCACAACGTAGTTAGATTCATTTGCTAATTTTAAGAATATTAGCCAAGGACATTTTGCTTACCCCATTGGCAGATTGTTTATCCCCAAATAATAAAATTTGGTCATGTTTAGAAATATTTGGCTTATTTCAAGTAGTGCTGTTTTTGCAATGTGTCTGTTATCTCATAGGTATTGACGCTGAAAGTACTATGTACCAGGCTGTACTATATACAACTGCCATTATTATTAACAAAGTCACTACCATAGCAGTGGTCATCAAAAATATGAGAAATAATACCAAAGTTCATGCTCACTAATCCAGGTATAAAATCCAACATGGCTCTGTCAGGCCATCTGGACAGTTTCTTTTTTGTGCTGAAATATTTTGTCCATCATCCAAAGGCCTTCTTCAGTCGGAGGAGCCACCAAACAAAACTGATTCCCCACCAACAGCATACACTAACATGGAAAAAAAAAATTAATGACTATACCTGACTAAAAATAGATTTTTGCAATAATTTTTTAATATTTCAAATACCACTTTTTTTTAGCACAACTTGGCATTTCCTTTGAATTTTTCCGCTTCTGCAAAACTGAACTGAGCATTGACAAGCTCAAATACGTGTTTGTGTGTTTTACAGCACGTGAACAATCTGAGCTCTGGTAAGGAGAGTTTAGCACTAATTCTTCTGGGTCATCCACCGATGTTCTAATCGCACGTCCTTTAATTGCATTTTCTCCTCTTTCTCTGATTTTGCCTCTGAGGTGATGAAAAAAGTGTTTAAGCCAACGGTCAAGTGAACAAAGACGCTCTCCAAACAGCTGACACACCAATATTAAGATAGAAGTGAAAATGCAAATGTAGGTATGAATGAAACACTGGTGCATTAATTAATTTGGACTTGATGTTCCGAATCCTAACTGGGAGCGCTGGAAACTTCCTGGATGCTAATGATAATGTTATCTGGTCACTTTTTTGTCTTTGCTTTTGTGAAGAACTGAAGGAACTATTGTCTTGCAGATTTGTCATCTTTTCTCACCTCCCTTTTTTTTCTGACTCAGAGTTTTTCACTGGCTGATGAAGAGTTGCCAGCTCCGCTCATCCTCCCACGACTGTCTTACCTGGAAGGTGGCGTGTAAGGTTAATTGGGAGACAATGTTGAGAAAGTAATTAATGCGTTTGTCAGCAGTGTCTTTCTCCTCGCCAGCAGCCGTCCTGCAGCAGTTCCTTTTCTTCGCCTTCCGGGCTGTCCCAGTGCTGCCGAAAAGATGCTTAACTGATACAACATGGCTCCCATCCGAGTGAAGGCTTTTGTTTTTGGAGAAATGATGGAAATGTCAATTCACTTCCCGTTCCCTATCAAAAAAGAAGATGAAAGTCTTTTGTCTAAATTGTAAGTTCAGCCAACTCTAGGATTTTGGGTTGTACGTCATAACTAAAACCGTACAGATTAAAAAATAAAAAATAAAAACATTTAAAGTAGAATCTTACTGGGCTAGTTTTCAACTACTTTGTAGTTGGAGATGCAAACTTGCCAAAACAATGCACATTTTCAATTGGAAGCTCACTATTTATTTATTTTTTTCTAATTGTTCAAACGTAATATTCATGCAATAATCTTTTAAATGAGACTCAAAAACATTTGCCTCAATTTAATGACGTGTCTTAATTAAGGTAGTATCTGACTGTGCAGCTCTCGGAGACTAGTTGACAAATCAAATTGTGAGGAAAATATATGAATTTTTCTTGAGGCATAACTGAATCTGGAGTGTTTTCAACCGAGTGACCAGCAAACTGTGCAGCCATGTTTCTGAGTGGCTAACGTTTGAAAATCAACGTATTATGATAAGAACGGGGAATTATTATTTAAGAAATACGCATCATTTCTATCTCAGCTACACCCACAATTATGAAAAAAATAAAAAACCTTGAGTTTGAAATGAACATACAGGTTGTCCCCGAGTTACGGATCCCCCGACCTACGGCAACTCGGACTTACGGCGCCGCCCCCATTGATGTCATCACACCTTACGTTGTCTTTTTTATGCAGCATTTTATGTTTTTTTT